>JAYKKM010000399.1:0-380000 GCA_035772405.1 Chrysogorgia sp. JL179-B06 | reverse complement strand
ATATCAAACCTCCGTCATGCCACTGATTTCCTTTGTTCTATCTTTATGAATTATTAATGAATTTGAGAACTCTAGATAAAGACTGGATCGAGCAACTATTGTTCCGAAAATGAAGCCGGAAGTAGCTCGTGGCGGCCATCTTGTTCGACCTCAAATTCGGGGGGTGTCCTAAAAGTAGGCGTTGGATGATTAATAATAATCCTAATATTATCCGAACCGAAGGGGAAACCTTCAAATGTTTGATTGCAATCTTCCATTGGTTGTCGAGCTAATGCCAATCCTTTACACATGAATGTGGATATTAGAAATAATATGTGTGTGTTTCCACACATACACACATTATAGAAGAAGTGTAGAAACGCATCTCTCTCGTGATGAAAACATTTTGAAAAAAAATAATTTGAAAACTAATGAATTTTTAAAAAAAAACAATGTACGAACAAATGGATTTTTAAAAATAATAATGGCAGGAATAAAAGTAATGGGTGCAATAAATGTATTTGTGATGAAAGCTGAACATGTTAACCTGCTATTCGAAAAGCTTTATTCGATTAATTTTGAAGAAAATAGTGAAGAGATTTTTTGTGAAGTAATTCGATTTAAAAAATCGAATAATGATATAGCTCGTTTGATTGTACGCACAGCTGAAGGAATAAAGAACATGTTGCAGATTTGGTACTAACATCAAGATGATCCGCAAGAACCTTGGGTTAATGATGGAATAATTTTTCAAATTATTTTTAAACATCAGAAAGAGTATTTAAAAAGAGTATTTAAAAAACATCTTATTTTTAATAAAAATTTGAAAAAATCATTTTCCCTATATAAACATAGTTATCAGGTGAGAGAATCAAAAATGAAAAGCAAGTGTGTTGTGTATATAGGAATTTTTGTTTGAGAAACAACTATTTTCACCTATAAAATTTAAATTTTTTAAAATTTTTTTTAAAAAATCAACACTTCAACTAACAAAGAATATGGGTAGACAAAAAGGCGGTGTGTATTTACCCACTAGCGATAGGATCCAAATAGATTCTGGACGTTTTTTTACAAAACAAAAGGCCGGTTTTTTACCCGCTTGGTGGGTAGCTAAACAATTATAGGTATGGGTAAATTAAAAAGAAAACAAAAAAGAGGACAAAAAGGGGGTTTCTTCGGATGGACAAAAAAACTAGGCATGGTTACCATGAAGGGAACCCTTGATCTAATGGGGAAGGGAAGGATGAAAAGAAAACAAAAAGGAGGTTTTCAACCTTATCTATCCTGGCTAGACTAGAAAAAAGATCATTAAAACTACATGTGTGTGTGATTTTTTTTTCGATTTCATTTTGAAATCAATGACTTCCTTAATCACCTTTCCTGAGGTTGTAATCAATGGATCATGTTCTGGGATATTGTAGGTCATAACTTCTGTCTTCTTGGCATTTATACCTAGCCCTATTTTGCTGCATTCATACTCCACCCGTATAAGTAGTTCCTGAGCCTGCTTTATTTGGTTATACAACAGGCAGATATCATCAGCTAAATCAAAATCTGTTTGAGTTACAGCCGGGATCCTCCTGGATTTCCTTGGAGTAATAGTGAACCCAAGTTCAGCTTCTTGCCCTGATGTAGCTTGTCGAAGTGCATAGTCCAAGACAATAACAAAGTGGGATGGTGCAAGGGTGTCTCCTTGCAGAACTCCAGCTAGGATATCAAACTCTTGTGTTTCCCCATCTGGTGTCACAAATTTTGCTTTTGTATTAGTGTACGTACTCTCTATGACACGAAGCAGATTCGACGGGATACCATAGGCCTTGAGTATCTTTATCATCTTGCCTCTATGTACTGAATCAAAGGCTTTCTTGAAGTTAATGAATGTTAAAACAGCAGGAAGATGGTTCTTCTTTGCCTCCTCTATTATGCGCCTGACAGCCAGGATTTGGGTAACTGTCGTTCTCTTGACTATGATACATGTCAAGAAGATTCCTCTGTAGTTGTCTCTTTGTTGGATAGATTTCCAGACTTAGGAACTGGAATGATGTTAGATAGAGACCGTTGTTTGGGTTTTCCATTTCTCATCAAGGCTAGGTTGCATATCTTTAGGATTATGTCGTTAAACTCACAGTTCCTATACACCTCAGGAGGAATGTTATCTGGCCTTGCACTTTTACCTTGTTTCAATGAGGTCTTGACTTTGGCATATTCAGCTGCAGTAAAGGGTCCATCCTCAATGTCAAGGTCCGAACATATGATAGGGATGTGTACTTCCGAGTATTCCGCGTTTGGTGTTGTATCTAGGAGGTTCTGGAAGTGAGTAAACCATGTACTTACCCTTTCTTCTGGACCTAACCCTCCCTAGTTTTCTTTCTACCTGCTACCTCATTGATGACTTTCCATGCTTCCCCATATTTACTGCCACCATGCGCAGCCTCTATTCGGTTCACTTTCTCCAATGTTTCCTCTTCTCTCAATCTTTCATAAGTTCTGAACAAGAGTTCCTTTGCTTGTTTCAATAGCTCATTATCCTCCTCTGAGCATGTCTCATTGTGCTTCCGACTAGCCTCCTCCATCCACTTCCTAGCCTGTACCACATCAGGATGCCTAGAGTGTGAGGGCTTCTTTATCCGCTCTCTTTTAGGTACACAAGATTCCATTGCCTCTTTGTTGGCTGTTATAAATCGCTGATATCGTTCACTGGGATCTCCCTCTTCATCTAGTATCTGGAATCGTTTACGTACTTCCACGGTGTATCTTTCCTGCAGAATCATTATTTTCTGTGAATGTTTTCTAGTCATACCGCACTCGTGATTTTGGCTTTGGGACCATAAGACTTAGTCTAACCTTCATAGAGACCACTCGGTGATCAGATCCAGTAGTGCAGAAAGAGTTGTATGGCTCCGCATTTAGAACACTGTTTCTCCACTTCTTTCGTACTAGTATATAATCAAGCTGACGTTTCATCTTTGTACATCGATCTTGAAATGTCCATCTTTTTCCCTGTTTCTTCTGGAATTGGGTGTTGGCAGCAAGAAGTCCATGTTCTGATACGAGTTCCGCAAGATATTTTCCATTGCGATTAGTTTCATTGTGATATGTGAAAGGTGCATCAGCTGTTCCCAATCTTGCATTAAAATCACCGAGAACAGCTAAGAAATTGTGGGCAGGTACCTCTCGAAACAATGCACCCATATCCTCATAAAAGTTCTCAACTTCATCCAGAGCGGCTGTATTGGTGGGTGAGTATGCGACAATAACAGTTGTTACAGGATTGCTTTCAAACTCTGCCGCTAGTATCCTCTCTGTATGGGGGGGGGGGTTACTTTACCAAGATCCTTTCTTGCTTTTGAGTTAAGCAGCAGACCCACTCCTCCAATTGATGCTTGTGCCTGATTCCTCCAAGCCGATGTTGTGATGAGATACTGGCCTTCCAATCTAGTGAATACCAATGGATCATCGTGGACTCTTCTGTGTTCTTGCATACCCAAAATTGGTTCCATTAGTTGAGAAATTGGTTCCATTAGTTGGAACTCATTGGAATTGGTTCCATTAGTTGAGAAACACTGCGCAATCTCACTTGCTCTTCCCTCCTCTCTCGCTGTATTTGCATTGAAAGTGGTCATTATGAACGGCTTCTCACAACGCAAGAGTGCTGCGGACCGAGCACTGTTCTCAGACAAGTCTCTCCCCGAAGGGTTTGGAGACAAA
Organism: Chrysogorgia sp. JL179-B06; assembly: GCA_035772405.1. NCBI lineage: Eukaryota > Metazoa > Cnidaria > Anthozoa > Scleralcyonacea > Chrysogorgiidae > Chrysogorgia > Chrysogorgia sp. JL179-B06. The sequence goes on along the minus strand of JAYKKM010000399.1, from coordinate 376,313 downwards.
TCGTCATACTGTCGAAATCCCTTAATGGTTCGACCAGCACTTGTATCCTCAGACAAGTTCCTGTGGACTCCCGCCACTGGAAGTATAGGATTTACATTAACGTCTTGATCCATATTAAGCCTTACAATGCTATGATGCCTTGGCACCTAAACGAAGGGGTCGCAACTCCTCCCCCCGTTGATGAATGGCCAGTGGGCAAAACGAATCTCCTCGAATCTCCTCATACGCCCTTTTCCGCAGTAGGAATAATAGTAACCTAAAACACCAAGTCTACCATCAAGGCTTCCTATTTGACCCATAGGTGGAGTGCAGTTTAATGTCATGCCCAGGACAGAATAGTTTTTTAAAAATAAAAAATAATGAATTTTTATCGCTCTTAAGGTATAAAATAAAGGTTATGGAAAGAAAAAGAATAAGAATGAACCCCAACAATCCTCTGCTCTGTCCACCGCACAGATCTTATAAAAAAAATGAAAAATGTTTAAAGCGGTATTACTAGAATGTACAAACGTTACTATGCTACCACTTGAGGGTAAACCTGATGCTGAATTTTATAAATTATTACTCAAATGTGATATGATGGATGGTGAAAAGTATATAGATACTTATTTGCAAAGCGATCATTCAGATAAAATTGGAGAGCTCATCAATTTTGTGGAAGGACTTTAATGATTGAAGTTTTTTAAAAGAAGAAAACAAAATAAATTAAGGACAACCCTATGTTTTGTAAACCAAAAGATGTTGTAAAAAGTTTGGGAAATGTAAAGCTAATACAATGTGAGAAAGTTACTATATTCCAACCTGAGGATAGTGTTCAATATTATAAATTAGTATTTCATTGTAATGATATGAAGGAGGGTGAAAAGTATCTATATACCTACACACGTTTTGATCAAACGTTGAATATTGGAAAGTTCGTGAACTTTATACATGATGGATCGTTTATTCCAACCATATAAAAGACTGCAACACTTTATATAAAAAGGACATTGAGCTGTTGCAGTTTGTCAAGAGATGGAGAATCCTACATTCATACTACCTCAAGACATTGTAAAAGTTCTGGGTGATGGAGATCTCTTAATTTTATTAAAATGTGAAAAAATAAATGTGTTAAGGGAAAAGGATGGATGTGATTTTGATTGTGATATTATTCTTTACAAAATATTATTACAAAATGATAAAATCGATGGTGTTCCAAAATATATATATACCTATTCATCTAACGATCAGGCAAGCTTGATTGGAACGCCTGTTAGATTCTAAAAACAGTTTTACGTAAAGACAAGACTTAAAGAAAAAATGAATCAGGATCCCAAAGAAATTGGATTAATACCTTTTTAAACATTATGTAATCAACAAACACTGCGTTTAACAGATTCTAGAGCTATTCCAAAACCCGAACAATATTCTATACAATTGTATGATTTATACTTTAAAGACGAAAGTAATGAATGTTATTATAAGACATATTATGATTCACCACAAAGAGATAAATTGGGTAAAAATGTACGTCTTAACAAGCACTATATATTTACATTGTTTGTTCTAAATAAAAGATTTTTTTAAAAGTATGGTTTTATTTTTTTATTTAAATGAAAAAAAAAGAAAACAAATATAAATACAACGCATTTGGGAATCATTTGAATTTTTTTTTAAAAAAAAATGGATGACCGCATTATGTACCCCCGAACATCTTCCAGAAATTTATAAAAAATTTAATGTGATGTTGTTACCATGTGAAAAATATTTTATGATGTCCTTTGATAACCAGCAATATTATAAGTTATTATTATACATATGTGAAATGGGTAGCAGTGACAAGTATATATACTTATGTAACAAACGACTGTTCGCATTTGAAAGGACGTTTTATTCAATTTAAAGAGAATAATGGAAAAGAGTGTTGGTTTAAATTAAAATTAAAAAAGAAGAAATTATATTGCTCAGTGTTGGTGTTTTAGTGGAAATTCTCCATCACTTCTATATAAAGGAGTAGCAATAAAGGAAACTATTCACATGCAATGATACCAAAGAGAGAGAGAGAGGTGAAAATAAATGTCTGAATTTGAGGGTAATTGTTTTTATGTATCTTTGAAACTCTTGCTAGATGATTATCAAGATTCCAATTTGAGGTTGCTGCACTGGGATGAACATACAAGTTATAAATATGGATGTCGTTATAGTTGTTTATGATTGTTTTTTTAAAGATGATAATATAGAATCCCAACTTAATCATGTGGTAAAAACAGCTACAAGATTCAGGATAGCTCAAGAAAAAGATATATGGCTTTTAAAAACAACGATAATGCAAGAATACAATCCTTACAACCCACTACCACCACCCATTCAAAAAGGATGTACTGTTTATAAAAAAACGTGTTAGTGAAGATCAAGAAACATATAAGTTGGTGAAAAAATAAATGGTCTCACAAACTAAACCCTTAAGAAAATATTTTAATAAATATATACATGTAATTATTTTTTATAAGAAATAAAACTGATTGTTTTGATTTTTTATATTAGTTCTTAATATGAATGCGCGCGAATTAAGTATTGACTAGTGTATCTAATCATCTTGAGGATGATGATACATTTAAATTTATATGAGATATGATCAAATAATAACAGCTACAAGGAATAAAAATATACTGGAAAAATACAATTGTTGGAGTGTAAGGAAGTCAAATCATCAATACCAATTCTTAAAATATATCAATTATTTGAAATATATTTATATTTGGAAAGAAAGAATGGTACTAAAGAATATATAAAAAGTTATTCAACAGGGAATTTATCTTGTTTCATGTATAAAGACGCGCAAATCAACAATTTAACATTTTAAATTGAACCCTGGAAAACAATATAAGGAATAATGAATGATGAACATGGAGAATATTGGTTTCGACGTGTCAAGAACGAAAAATAAATACGGAAAATAGTGCCTGGGGTCCCGCGCTTGTGGGGGCCCCGCAGATTTTCTCTGTCTTGCGTTTATTTAGGGCTTAATGTTTATAATTTAGGGACCCCACGTTTTCTGGCTCTTGGGGACACACGTGTAGTGGGGCCCACGGCCCCACACGTTTCCCCCCTTTTTTAAAAGCTAGCTATTTGCAGCTGGTTTCTACGCGCCTTTTTCCGTTAAGTTCCCTTTCCCAGCCTCTCTGACTTTTGTTTCTCTTTGAGCGGGGGGGGGGGGGGGGCAGGCGTGAGGCAAGCGCAAATGGCCCAGTGGACCCGCGCATGCTTGATCCGCCCGCCCGTGATGTTATATCATATGTTAACGTACTCATTTACGTCGTCAATTCGTAATCTTTGATAAATTATTATCATTTTGTGCTATGATGTAGCTATATGTATCTTTAGCTGCATTACGTATAACATATTTCTGTTCCAAAATTGTTAAAATCGCACATTATTCAGAATGAATTTTCCGGAAAATTCCTCGCAGAAAGTCATGAAAATCTGATTCCAGAGCTCCAAAATGTACGTTCGGGGGGTACATGCTCTCAGACCCACACCACGACTAATGTTTCCTAACCGCAAATATAGCCGTGACGCCATTGACCAGTGAGGGTTATTGAAATCCTTGATCATCCCCCATCCTTTTGCGCTTAGTATATGACACTGGCCTATGAATGTTAGAGTATTAGTGCTTTTGTTAGTTTAAAGTTAATAGGACTATTTGTTTAGTATTAAAGTTAGTATTACGATGTTCTTTTGCTCAAGCAATTGCAAACTTTAGGGACAAACCATTATTTTTCTGGATGGGGGATGATTGAATTATTTTTAAAAGACAAACAATGTTTTTCAGTGTCTGTACCTCCGCGCGAACCTTTTTTCAGCACCCTCCAACGTCTCCGTTTCCAAACTTTCCAACCGCCGCTCATACTGAGGAAACAAATCTGAATTACAATTCTAAGTTTGCTGACCAGTACAAGGCACAGCGCCACGCCGCCACAGCCAGCAGCTTGCACTTAATGCACTCCCGGAAATTTACACTTTCTCATAATTGAATAACTAAATAACTAAATAACTCTTTCCTGTCCGGCTGAAAAACATCCAAAATTGAACTACCTCTTTGTTCTATTGATATCTCGGGAAATATCCATAAATTTTTATGAAACCTATACACTGTACCTTTTCCCAATAAACCGGCTGTTGTACCAATGCTTTTGAATTTTCCACATTATGTTAATATAAATTAGCATTAATTATCATAAATCAGGTTGAAAAACTTCCATTTTTCTAGAAAAGACCATCTTGCACGCCTTAATTACAAGACGTGGGAATTGGCAGCGAATTGGCAGCTAACTTCACGGGGTTGCCCGAATTCAAAATGCCAGCAATCGCAGATCTAGAGTTATTTATGAAATCAAATCAAACTTGGCGTGTGAGTGGATCTCATGTGCCTGGCGCTTGTCGAATTTCAATTTTTAATCTAGTTGCGTTACCGTGTGCCATGTTTTTCGATTGACGACTTCGGGGGGGGCGGACAGGAAGAGTTAAACAAATTTGTTAAACATACATATACATCTATCTGGAATGGGTGGTTACTGGCGAGCGGAGATAAAACCTGATTAACTGGGTACAAGTTTGTTAGATATTTACAAAACAAATTGGATGCTTATTTGGTATATGAAAAGTATTTATATATTCTTGTATCACTGAAACTCATTGTTTGTTCTAGTGAAAACAATATTTTAATATTAAACAATAGTAAACATCTGTGCGAATGATGGGAGCTGTCTGAGCACTTAAAATGTTCTTTTATTGTGATAAACGTGGTTCATTGAAGTTGATTTTGAGTGCAAAGTGAAGTTGATGTTTTAGCTAGTTGATAGGTAGTGCTTATTTGTAAACAAAGTTGGTCTGAACCATTCTCGTTCCCAGACCCTACGCGGCCCTCTGAACGCGTTGCAAGCGACGTGGGAGAGTGGTGTTGAATTGGCAGCTAACTTAAAGTGCACCTAACCCCAAAATGTTTTTTTAGCGATATCAAATTTTTATATGATTTCTAGTATTTCTGCGAAAACAAAAATGAATTTCTTAAAATCCTCCGATTTTTATGGCAGTTTAAAGATGGCAAAAGGCGCTTTTTGATGGACCACTTCCGTGGCTACGAGGAGTCTGGAACGAGTAAATTTTGTGACGTCATGCAAGGTATTGATATACTGCGTTCGTTTGCTGATAGTGAAAAGATGGTTAACAGTTGTGTAGCTGTCAATTGCATGAATAAATTGTGCCTATGTTCAGGTATAATTCTTCACACTATTCCTTATCACAAAAATATTTTGTTAGATTGCAGAAACCCGTCTATACTTTCTCGACTTTCGCTTGTTAATCAGCCTTGAGCATTGTTGACCCAGCTTGAGATGGATAATAGAGGTTTACCAGCGACTTTAGTAAGGCCATTTAAAAATATTCCGGTTTATGATCAGCGCCCACATCAAATTTTCGTGCCACACTGTTTCATGTCAATCTCTGGCTAGTCCGAACCCGACATCAGATATTTACACAACATTGCGGTAAGAACATATCTTCGCACGCTGCTGGGCAAAGTCAAACGTTGAAAATAAATATTTCGACCACGATTAACCTAGCAAAGAAAAGAAAGAGAACCTGGGTTGACTTCGCGAAGGCAAAACGGGTCTTCGAACCTTCGAAATGCTTCGACTATATGTTCAGCTCACTTGAATCATGATAAATGCCCGAAGATTACGAGCGAAGGTTTTCCATCTTGCCTGTCCAAACGAAGCCAAATTATCCGAAATTAAAGAGTGGTGATCTCGGGATTTGTGTATACCCAACCATTCATGCTGTAGCGCCTAAAGATTCAAACGAACCAGTCGAGAAGTCCCAGGAATAGACGAATAGTGAGTCTGTTTAGATTGCAATTTCGTGACTACCTTGCGTGACGTCAGAAAACGTGCTAGATCCAGGCTCCTGGTTGTCAAAAATCATGACGGCGCTGGGCCATCAAAAACTAAATTCAAAAGGCCATAAAAATCGAACGATTTGCCTAAATTGAAAAATGTTTTCACTGAAATGCTGTAAATCGCACCGATATTTGATATCGCTAAAAAAACATTTTGGGGTTAGGTGCACTTTAATTGGCAGCTAACTTCATGGGGTTTAGCTTAGACACAACCATGCACTGACCGGTAGTCAATTTATCCCGGGCGTTCTGTGACCCCTCCCGCGATCCATCATGTCAGCGGTTGTATGTTCGAGTTCGCAACATCGTGCCGGATTTCAAAGAATGTTTCTGTAGTTTCAAAATATTTGTAATACACGAGTATTGAATTTTAATTGAATTTTAATAAAATACTTGAATTGCAATAACAATTGAAAAACTCAAGTTTACAAAATATCTAGATATACAGGGGCGGATCCAGCCCAAAATCTGACTGTTGCAAATTTGTGAAGTGTATTATTTTAGGGGGGTAGGGGGGCATTCCCCCCCGGAAAATTTTGAAATCTAGAACCTCTCTAACGCGATTTCCCGCAATCTGAGCGCACATTTACAGCTAATTTTGCATCAAGAACGGTTCGAATTTTCCGCAAAAACAAAGAATCAAATATAATTTAGAGTAACATTTCATGTTATCTTATATTTATGAAAAAAAACACACTAAACACTGTCAACAATATCAAACTATTTGTGCAAAGCATTACAATAGTACTGTATCGATTGACCAACTTACCTGCCCTTACTGTACTTTTATACCTGCTCTTCCACTTCACACAAAAAATTTATGCAAGGTAGATGCTTAATAATTTTTTTTCTGTACAAAACAGTTATACTAATTTACTAGGCAGCAACCCCACTAAGACATATGCTTTTAAAGAAATGATGGTTGTACAGAAGCACAACATTTAGGAGCTTTCACTGCACAGGTACAGAATAACCAGTTTCAAATCATCAGCTTGGTGCTGCAACAGCAGCATAGTAGCAAGGGAAGATATTTAATTTAAAATCATCATGATACAGCAGCATGAGGATGCAGTATTTAGGAAAGTTATTTACATGTAGTTCAAAATCATCTTGATACAGCAGCAGAATGACAGTTAGGAAAGTTATTTAATTGAAAATCATCTTGATACAGCAGCAGAATAGCAGTTATATACAACAGCCAAATAGTGGTCAGTAAGCAAAAGCAGTTCAAAATCTTCTTAAGACAGTGGTTAGGAGAAAAAACCAGTTCAAAGTCATTAATATAGTACAGCAGTCAAATACACTGTAGTGATCAGGAGGGAAAGCAATTCAAAATCATCTTGAGACAGCTGCTCACCCAAAAAGTGGTTGGGCAGAAAAAGCAGCTCAAAATCATCTTAGTACAGCAGCCAAATAGTGGTAAGGAACATGTTCATTTGAATAAAAATTAACAATATATACTGTAGCTTAATAGAAACATAGCATAGCCAACAACATTCTTTCTCAAGACTACAACAACCTGGACAATCAACTTCACACATCTAAGGAAGTTTAATGGAACTTGATAGTGACATGAGACATAGAAATGAGGAAAATTGGCAGAAGCATTATTGTGAGCTTCTGCAACAATATGCCTTTATTGGATCTTCTTTTGTCAAATGTTTGAGTGCATTATTTGACAAATACATATAGACAAATACATAGCAAATGCATTTCCTTTGTGATGAAATAATTATAATAATAATAATAATAACATGCAGCTATAATTTGACTGGTTAATACTTGGTCATTGAGCTAGTTAATAAAAACATTGCTGCTATCAATCAAGGACCTGCCTATAAATGCACCTTTATTGTGCTGCTGCTCAACCAAATGGATGTAAGGAATATATAATAGAGAGCATTCAGGTAAATATGACATAGACCTCTTTCATAATGGCACCCAAATTAAATATTCCTCTATATTCATTTAAATTAGCCTTTAAGACCTTGTTCGTGTGTCTGTAACATACAGTATAAAAGAATATTTAGACTGACCGACATTATGAAAGAGGTCTACAGTGCAATAGAACAGGCATATTAGACAGACAATTGCCATCTCCCGCAGTTCTAGAGGTGGTTTAAAGAGATTGATATACCTGTAAGCACATTAGGCCCAATTCTGGTCAACTTGTATTAATTTATAGCAATGGAATAGTGAACACACAAGGCCGGTCTGAGGTCTGGCTGGCCTCGTGTAAACAATACACCCACCATTAATAATTATTGCTAGAACTATCAGTTTATACAAACTGAAAAGGTAATTTTAACGAACTGTAGTAAGGTCTATTACTAAACAAAACTTGCTTTTGGACTATTAAACAAAGACCAATAGACCATTCATTTCTGACATTAATAATATTATTATATTAAAGACATATGTTCTCCAATCTGGCAAGCCACAAATTACGAACAGATGAAAACATATTCAATATAAACTAATTAGCGTAATATGTATTATTCATGAGACGGCAGGCTTACATTGTCTGTACCTTTTTGTGCTTTATACTCGGTCGTGATTTGAAGACCGGCGGACAATTTCCTGGCTGTGTCGAAACTGCAACTTCGAAAAGTAATAAGTACGATAATCGACGTCCTTCTTGTTAAATTTACTTGTGAGAAGTTGTTCGCAATGGTGTACAATAACATCCATCTTCAACAGTTGTTGTACAACGTTGGACGCCATTGTGATTGAACAAAGGCTGAAAATGGACGAACGTTGGTAGCAAACCATATCACATCATCGGAAAGTTAATAGCGATTGCTTGCTATTGCGACATCTGTTGCAAACTGTTGCAAAATCCGGTGTTGTGATTGGTTTGCAACACAAAACGCGTCGTGCAACATGCTATATTTAGCGCAACTGTTGCAGTCGGCAATCGTCGACGCGCCTTTAGCGCGATGCTAGAATGGCTAGAGTAAAAACCTAGCCTGCGTGCGGGCTTGGACTCTCCCGGAAGCTGGAGGGCGGCCGGAAGCTGGAGGGTCCACAGGCGTTTTTTAGGCGAGAAGGGCGCGGGCGGTTGGGGCGAACAAGCATTTCAGGCTATGGGATCGCGGGTTTGGGCGCGCCACCAATGATCCAGTAAGGGTATGGTAACTAAAGTATGATACATCATGATTCGCGCCGCAAATGAGGCCACGCAGTTTTGAAAAACGTGAGTCCGTGACTGTGAATTGGTATTGTATTTAAATTTCTAATTTAATTACAATTTCCTCTGCAAATTCTGACTGTTGCAAGTGCAACAGTTGCAACACCCTAGATCCGCCCCTGATATAAAATACATACTTCCAAAAAGTGTAAAAAGGTTTATGTATAAATGAAGTAAATTATTATTGAGATATGGTATATAAAATTAGGGAACGGCATCCCAATTCTTAATTGCATAGCGAAGGAAGCTGTCTTGTAATCGTTTAGTGCGACATTTCACAAGAGGAAAAGTCCGAGGGTCTTAAGCGATACTAGTTGTGGTTATTACACGAGTTTGGTAGAATATCATGTATACGACTAGAATTATCTAATATAGATGAGTAAAAACTACGAGTGAGTGACTGAGTTTTATTAGGCGTTTCGTTGCTTCGTTGAAACGTCTACATATATACAACAGTCAAAGCAAATAAGGAAAAATTGAAGGAGGGAGCTGACAGAAATTTGTTTCTAATATGATGTGGAATTTCGTTGAAATGCTAAAATGAAAGTGATTTTATTTCTAGCCGTATTTTTACCGACGACAATGGTTTATAGATTTTATGCCCGCTAGTTTGTTCTACTCCCAGTTTCAAACGATGTTATATAATATTTTGGGAACATACCGCTGACATGATGACTTGGATCGCGGGAGGGGGTCACAGAAACGCCCAGCACGCTAGTGCAACGATTGAAGAAAGATTTAATTTTTTTGCACCGACTGTGCGCAGTCCATCGTTGTCAGGATGGCGGCCATCTTGAAAGTTCTTATTGGCGCATGCAAAGCGGACTGGGCAACAGTCCCATTTTAAAAACATGTCTGCCGGAGCTGCCGAGGCATGCGATACGATGTCGAAGGATATTGAATAGTCATCCAAGTAAGGTTTTTATCGCAACCGTGGATAAAACATGGTTTACTTTGAAGATAATTTTTGGGTAAGTTATTAAAGTCACTGTAATTTCACCGGCAATAATTTCCGTTCAATCCGAAAATAATGCATTTGAAACATACTGTTTGATATTGTTTTATTTGTCGTTTGTGTACGAGAATTGCTTATAACTCTAATACTGACTAAACTATTTGTTAAATAAAACAGGGTGAAAAAAGCACCGGCTACGATGTTCTCTATCACACCATGAAATATGGCCTGAACGCCAGCAGGGTATTGGCAGACTTCATTCGTGACAGGTAACTTAAAAGGAAGGAGAATACGTCTCAATCAGACTGTAGACATAGATGTGTTTGCAGCCATTGGTTTGCCTGGTAAATTTTCGCGTATCCCAGAATATTGTATGCAAATGTATATAATTCGTATTTATTAAATGTACACGAATCTCAGCTTACATTTCATCCATTCATTCGTGATTCCTTTCTTTCATTTCAGAGCATCGGTTGAGGATGTGTATGCGAAATCATTGAGTAAAATCTGTAAACCAACAAACGCTGGTGTTTCTCTGGGGTAAGAAGATATTCTATTAAGCTGTTTATTTTCATTGGTGTCACTTTTGCTAAGATAACTGCGAGATTTCTCTTTCGAATTAGCGATTAATTCTGGGGAAAAAACAACATGTTGTGACATGAATAGATTTACAATATTTACACTTGCAATATTTACATCTCATTTGTGCATAATTTATTGTGTTTATGGTTGCCAAAAGTGAAGTTAGATATGCTATTCTAACCATGCATGTAACCTAACTGTATGCAAAAATGTCTTTCAAAACCCCAGCTGTGAATATTTAATTTAAAGTATATTGTAAAAAGTTTGTTGATTCACCCCACTCTTGCTTGATGATTTCACAATTCTTACTTCCTGTTCTTTAGAACAATTAACTACTAACATGCAAAATTGAGTGTAATATATTTAATTAACAAAGTCAAACAGATTCCATTTTACCATTGTCTGTTCAGTTATAGATGCACAGATGACATCAGAATGTTGGTAAGAACAAAAAAGTGGCCCACAAGACAATAGTTGAGTGGGTCGCTAATGTTCTTACCACATTCTGATGTCTTCTGTGTATCTACGTATGCCTGATATTTTCTATTATCCGGCCGGATACCGGATAATTTGAATTGTTTTGACAGTTCATATTAAAGGCGTATTAAATTTGTGTTAATCCAAATGTAATAAAAATAGACATCAATACAACAAAACAGCAATATTGAGCTTGTTTGCTGTTCCAGTATTGTTGGTTATGGTTAACTATCTTCTTAAACAGATAAAAGATATCAACTTGCAAAGAACTAAGTTTGGTAATGAAATTTAGTAACAATGTAGCTCAGACACAAAGTTGCTCATAACAGTTAACACTTAACAACTTAACATGTACTGCTTCAGTTTGTTTACATTTATAAATAAGATCTATTTCATACGAAGCTTAATAAATTATAATTTCATATATATCTTTTTATCTTTTACACATTTTTATAGACCATTAGTCCAAGTTGGATTATAATCATATCATTTTCAATTTTTCATAGTTTAATACTATTTATACTTGCAAACTACAGTACTATTTGAGACTGCAGTTATAACATAACATTGTTATTGGTACAGGTATGTCTGTAGACAAACCTGAATTGAAGTATGGGGTTTGTGATTTTTAATGCATTGAATCAAATATCAGTCACAATGCAGGTTACCGTATAGCCCAGAAACGAGTTTATTAACTGGGAAAGATGTCTGTACAGAGCAAGTACATGTATTTTGCTAAGGTTTTCGTAAAGTCAAATACTTTCCCATGTAGACTGAAGTTCACTGAACAAACAAGGTTAATGAGGAATTATTCCAGAAAATAGATTTAACACAAACCTTGATTATCTAGACTTGCAGGAACCCCAGAGGGTATATAGTCAGGGCCAGAAATTTTCAGTATCCTGATATCCACAGGATACTAGATTTTCGTTTTGAATACTAGAAGTCTTAACTTCAGTATCCCAATGGGATACAATAAACATTTCGATAGCGCACAGCCACAGAATCTGAAGTAACGTCTTACAATGTATATACAATGTAACGTAACATCTTACAATGTAGTGTAACATCTAATGTAGCGTTTCGTCTTATAATGTAGCGTAACAACTTAGAATGTATAGCTTAACAACTTAGAATGTAGCGTAACGTCTTGCAATGTAGCATAACGTCTAATAAGTAATGTACGTAACATCCTATAATGTAGTATTCAAAAGTGGGATACTAGATTTCAAGGAGGGATACCAAATTCAGAAACCACTGAATACAGGCGAAAATTCAAGCCCTGTAGTGTATATATAGTCCAGAAAATCAAGAGTCCAGTCAGATAATAAAAAAGCCATATATTTTAATGAGATTTTAATTCTGGCCTGTTTATGTTTGGTCTGTCCATATTGATTCCAACATTGAACAGTGAGGGGGGACAGATTAGCCTGCGGAACAGGCGCTTTTTAGTTTATTATTATTTTAATGAATAATTATTGTATTATTTTATTTTATTTTTTTCGAGCCAGTACAAGCGAGGAGAGAAAAATAGTGAGCGGGTTTCGAACCGAACACAAGACGCTGTCACGGCCACCCACTGACTAGGGCCTGTTTCGCAGCCTAGGGACAGATAGACTTGAACAACAAGTATTTCCAAGTAACAAAATGTAGTTACCATATTTTCTGGGCTATTACTGCAGGTTATCTGTTGATTTTGATGTGAAACATAGTTAATGTTGGTAATTATGCAGCACTGGTACTGGTAATCTGATGAATTGTTGTCAGACTTTGAACTAGTGATTAATTATTTATTATCCTGTATTACTCCAATTGATGATGATGATGATGACGATGACGATGATAGAACTTTATTTAACCATGCTAACCCTGTCAACTGATGCTGATTTCCACAAGGGGCATGTAAAAAAGAAGTACAGAAGTATAATACCTGTATTTAAAGCTCTATTTACAAAATATAAGATATATAGGTGTCAAATAAGGAACATAATTTATGAGTAAGTAATCTATTTACAGGGTTTTTTTTGGTTTTATATGTTGTTACTAAAAATGAATTTAAAAAGTGCATTTAAAAAATTTAAAAGGTGAACTTAAAAAGTGTTTATGGGGAATACTGTTACTGTAGCATGGAAAAATCATTGTAGTTTGTCATAAACACCATTTTTATGTGAGTGTGCCTTAGAAAGAGTTACATTTTCCTGAACATACCTTTGCAATTTTCATGTGCAGTTTGTGCACAATGGCATCCAAAATGTTATCTCTAGATCTGTTGCATATTTTACAAACATTCCAGTCTGATTTAACTCTATGATTTGTTCAAACACAAGCTACAGTATGTACTTGTTTATTTCAATGAAATTTCTCATTCATTATTACATGTATTTTAAAAATAATATGTAATTATACTACTGCATTGTGACCATAGAACGTCTTTGTTGACTTGTGAAACCAATCTTTCGAAGTACGGATTATCTGATGGTGCTGGTACCGTAATAATGTACACTTTATTATACATTGTAGTATGCACTTCCTGTCTTCTCATTGGCTAAGCACATACACTTATAATTATGGGAATTAGCGCAACCTACAGATTAGTGAATAACCTGCTAGCAGATTATTCACTAATCTGTTGGTTGTGCCCGCAATGCGAGATTTCCTAACAAGCGGTAGCTTTCCACACAAGCAAAAAACAACATAACTGCTTGTTTATTGTTACAGCACTTTCTTTAAAACAATATATATGCATAATAGCAATGTATAATGAATACACCACATAATAAAACAATTATTGGATTCGGTTTTGTGATATCTGGATAATCAAGCTCTCGGTAAGTGTTCTCAGCATTCTGCTTCGGCTGATAACACTTACCTCGACCTTGATTATTCCAGATATCACAAAAACTCATCCAATAATTGTTTAGAGTTAGTTTTTAAAAAGTGTCATTTTCTTAATGTGCAGGTAATTATTTGCCATGCCAGGCCAGAAAATACATATATGTTATTTACTGGCTGGGAGGTCCGGATAGAGAAATATTTGCCCGAGGTCTCAAAAAACGAGAAATATTTGCTCAAGGTCTCAAAAACGGGCCGAGGCACGTTTTTTAGACCGAGGGCAAATATTTCTCTATCCGTACCGACCAAAAACAGTAAATAACCTATTTATTTTTTTATTATTAATACAAGGTAAAAGACTTGAGTTACTTTAGTTTGGTAAAACTGCATTATTTGGATAAGAAAAGAAAAACAAACCAAAATACTTTAGTTTTTGTATAATACACTGTATAGTTATTTGGAGCTTAGTTGAATCGAATTCTGTATTAGTTTTCCATTTTCCAGTTAATGATGAAGCAAAAATCACGATAAAAAATTTTAGCATTTAGGATTCTGTGACCGTGGTCAAAATATCGTAAAATTCCGCCAAGGGGGTACAGGAGGGTACAGGAGGGGTGCCAATTGCCTTGTCAAATCCAATTTTTTTGGATTTGGCAAGATAATTGTCAAACAAAAATAAAATAGAGACAAAATAAGATAATAGCATGATAATGTACAATAGTTGGATAATTCAAATTGCAAGCACATCTTCAATCTTCAGTACAGACTTAGTGCCTTGCTGCAGTAGTATGCAACGCATGTGTCCCCAATCCCCTGCCGTAGCTCCCTCAGCAGGCCTAATCTTACTTCGCTCGCTCAGCAGTCAGCACCCCCCCCCCCCTACCAGATGAAGCTGGATCCATCACATGATATATTTATTTTTCTATGCAATCCTAAAGTGTTTTGATTATTGTTATATACTGTATTGTTATTTTATTATTAGTGGTCAATACTAAGTACAGAGTGTAGTTTAATTAATTGTGTTTTTATTTCTTTACTTAAATTTTTATCAATTATTTATTGATTAAAATCATCAAATGCCAATGTTAAGTGCTGTGCTTTTCATGTTAATTTCCTAGTACGTTTGAGCCTTGTTGGAACATCATCAAAAGTTCTACAGAGATCTTAGCAAATTCTCATAGTCAAGTTGTCCAAAAACTTCAAGAATTAATAAAATATATACGAGACTATGGAGAAACACAGAAGGAAAGTCAGAAAACTGTAAGTATATAATGTATTAGAACATTCAACTGGTAATTCAACTGATAAAATTTAAAAAAATGTATTGTCTTATTTGGAAGAACTTTTAAAATGATAAAGTAACTTCTTTTGAAGATTTTCGTTTCATCTCTTTCTTTTTGAGATATATCAGTTTGTTTGATATGCAAATGTCCGGAATTTACGTCACACATGCATCATAATGACTTATCAGAGAATGTTATATATCTTTGCGTTCATCAAATAAAAACACTAAAGTGTGAATAACATGTGTGCGTATTTCTCCCACAACACTAAACTTCTCGATTTTAAAGGATTTCGTTCGAGAATGAAAGAGATACACACATTTCTCCAATAAGTCATTATGCATGTGTGACGTAAATTCCGGACATTTGCATGTCAAACAAACTGATATATCTAAAAAAGAAACCGAAGAAACGAAAATCTTCAAAAGAAGTTACTTTATCATCTTAAAAGTTCTTCCAAATAAGACAATAAAAATTTTTGAGGTTAGGGGCACTTTAAATTAATGATTAACAACATCCCTAGGGGCGGGCGGCGAGCGGAGATAAGACCCTGGGTACGAGGTTGCATCCCTAGCTGTTTCTTAAAAAGTTGAAAAGAACACAAATTTTAACATTGAAAATTCACACATAGAAAAACTTATATAAATATATACTTGATAAAAGATATACATGTACAGACATATCAAGACTGCTGATCTAGCAGTACATATATTTTGCATGCACAAACTAGTACACAATGTAGCCTTCGCTCTGCCATCTTAGTTCAGGTAGCTCAATGGTTAGACTGTCTTACCGGAGATCTGAAGGTTGCAGGTTTGATTCCCATCTGTGACTCAGGAATATTTATCTGAATTTGCATTTAAGCTTGAGTAGCAAACAATTTACTCCATTGAAATAACCAAGTTGCAAGTCACATTTACTGCAATATATACTTGTCACTTTGATTGTTGGATAAAATACAGTATAACAATATTAGTTAACCATATTTATTTCAACAACAAAAGTATAATAATAAAACAGAAATTTTATCATATGGTGACAAACATATTAACCATGGTGAATGGCTACAGTATACTGCAGGAGAGTTCTACAAAGAACTATTAGAAAGCTATATTTTTAAAAATTAATATACCTTTTCCCAGCTATATTTAGACAGATTAAAACAAACTGTAGTTATAGAACAAGGAATATTGTGGTTTATATAAAGATTGCCAAGAAAGAAAATAAAGATTGAAGAAGAATATACATGTATGTAGAGTAGTATAGTCTCTAGTTGTTTGTAGTTGAATCGGGAAGAGTACAGTAGAAGCCAGTTAGAGGTTTCTACGACATTGATACTCTAAATGTCTCTCTAGGCATGACTATGCATGACAGTTTTATTCTCTTCCAAAATGTTCATGTATATTTTTTGAGGTTAAATATATTTATACAATAAACACAGTTAACGGCGAACATTTCATCTGTGTATGGGTGTGGGAAATATTGCGTCATAGGGGTATGGGGCTAGCCTCCGTCCCTCACATGAGCACGTGATCACTGGACTATTTAAGTGACTGGATAGCGCGAGACCTAGCATTGTTCACAGTTAATCACACAGATGCCGAAATTCACACGCAACAGTAAAACTGGTTTTATATTGTGGAGGAATAGAGAGTACAGTAGTTAAAAGTTGCATGTTATATACTGTTTTTATTATACATGTAACATGTACTGTATAATTGTATGTAACATTGAAATAATGTTGTAGAAATAACGAACAGAAGTTTGTTTTTACTAAACCAATTAAGATTAACATAATAGAAATATGCAGTGTAACATGGAAGCGTGGGAAACATCCCCTACTGTAGATAAAAATAAACTTGAACTCATCAAGCAAACAGTCTTTAAGGAAATCAACAGGAAGGATATTTTGCGAGTGTGCAAATTTTCTAAGACCCAACTGAGACCAGTTGCAAAAATGCAACTGCAAGGCCTTCGGTGAGAATTGAACTCACGCCTCCGCGAATCTAGTGCGCTCTAGTATATATGGTTGATGGTAATGCCGTGTGAACATTGATATGGTATATTATGAATAATATTGGCATTTACACTCGATAACTTATAAAGGAAATCAATGGGAAGGATATTTTGCGAGCGATATTTTTTAGTGATACTTTGCGAGCGCCCCAAATATAGATTCGCGGAGGCGTGAGTTCAATTCTCTCCGAAGGTCTTGGAGTTTCATTTTTCGCCACTGGTCTCGGTTGGGTCTTAGAAAATTTCCACACTCGCAAAATATCCTTCCCGTTGATTTCCCGCATAAGTTATCGAGTGTAAATGCCAATATTATTCATAATATACCCTATAAACAGGTTACTCAGCCCGCATCCCGATTCATAGCAGTAATGTTTGGAGGAGATCCATTATAGTAATAGATGAATACCATAATAAAATACACAATAACGGTAACAACGAATAACGTAAACATATTTATTGAGAATTCAACGTTTCGACTAACTTGAAGTCATCTGTCTGTCATCAGGAATGCTAATGAATTGACGTTTACAGTGAGCTAGTAACTATTAATAGAACATAATTCATTCTTTCGAGGCTTTATTAGTTCCGTGGTTCAAATCTGGGTTTTGTCGGCGAATTGCGAGGGATTCTTTAAAGAGTAACAACGACCAGTGTTCAGCTTTCTCAATAATTTTACAGTTATCAAAAATTAGTTGGGTTAGGTTACAAATATGGTATCGTTTGCGTCTGGAGAAAATTCTAGTAGGGTTTTACACTCCCAGTGTAAATTCCGCCCGCGCCCCCAGACGCAACGCCTGCTACACAGGCTAGGACGTATAGAGGCAACGATCTGTTTTATCGACATATGAACTTTGATAAGATAACCAGGACATGAACATTTATATACAACAGAGCTTTGGTATTCTGTGGGAGTTCGGTCTTTACATGAAAGAGAAAGCAATTTATTTCTGTGGTTTTCCACTTTATAATAAATCTGCATGGGTGTTTTAGGAGGCGGTTGACTTTGTGGGTGAAT
This sequence comes from Chrysogorgia sp. JL179-B06, assembly GCA_035772405.1. Taxonomy (NCBI): domain Eukaryota; kingdom Metazoa; phylum Cnidaria; class Anthozoa; order Scleralcyonacea; family Chrysogorgiidae; genus Chrysogorgia; species Chrysogorgia sp. JL179-B06. The sequence goes on along the minus strand of JAYKKM010000399.1, from coordinate 358,028 downwards.
TTATGAATTAGTTTCGTTCCATTCTGGCCAAGAAAGGGGAGTTGAATCCAGGTGGTATGTCAGGTGGTTCAGCAACTTCAGTGGTTTGGTTGGGTGGTGATGAGGAAGGTTTGAAGGTACAGGTGTATTCATCCGCTTTTCTGAGTGTATTTTTTAATCTTAGAAAACGGTAGTATGATGTAGCGCTCTCGTAGTCAAAATCTACAAATACTGAATAAAGAGTGGTTCCTCAATCCTGTTACCGTTAGTCTGAAATACAACTAAAATTCTACATCATGCAGCGGCACGCCATCACTCATACGAGAATCTCGGTATTTAAAACAGGAAATCATCGACTTTAAGTGCTTGTTTACACAGCAGGAGTTTCCGCGTGAGTGGAGACACTCCTTTTGAATTTGCATTTATTATAGAATTTAGAGGTTTTCTCTCACCTGTGAATATCCCCTTTAAGCGGTTGCTATTAATAGCTCAAAATGTGGGCAAACAAACCAAATTTGACTTATAAATTATTGCAAGTGAGCTATTTTCTTTTGTTATGGCCGCAATAATTATGGGTAAAAGCGGACAAACATGAGTACTGACGTCATCTCGACAACGTGCTATTGGATTTGCAGTCATAATAATTATTATTTTATCTATAAGCCATTACTTTGTCTGCTCATACACTGAAACAATTCTGTCCACAGAGTTAGTTTACACTTTAAGATTCACTGTAAATAATTGAGTCATTCGCTCTTTTTATTCCGACATAAGTCGTTTTCTATGTTATTAATACAGTCACCGCCGCCACTATTATATACTATTATAACCCCCCGCCTTAAACTTCAACGCTACCCCCCAGCCGCCGCCCCCAGGATCAAAGACCGAATGTGGAAGATGTGGCCAACCACATTCCTTAACGCGTGCCTAAACTTATAGATCAACGTGATTATCTTCACGCGTGAAGATATAATTTTTTCTGAATAGGAGAAAACCTACTGCAGTATTTTATCGATATCTATGTAATAATAATATTTATTTATAATATATAGAATTGGATATTTAGCTCTGTATCTCGACCTCTATATGTAAGAGGTCGGCTGTCGCTTCAGCCAGGTCGCGACCAAGACCATCTCGCAAAAATTCCATCGGATTTCATTCGTGTCGAGGGTTTCCTCGTTCCCGAACAGCGTTCTGAGTCATCGTTTCCTGAATATTTGTATGTAATCCCCTCGCAAGCGAAGGAAGTAAAAAGTCGTTTTGGGTGATCCGTTTGAATAGAACAATATTTGGATAGAGTAATATTTTCCCAAAGCGCGGCCATTGGCGATTTGTGATCTGACGAACTACATAAACATGTTTTTGCGACGGGTGTACACGTTTGCGTAATATAATAGACACGTATGTTATGTATTTAGACTCGGTAATTCTAAATCTGTTTTCAGAATTGAAATCGAGTAAATATTGGCCGAGATAACGTTCAAAATCTACGTACGACGAACCGGCCTTTTGGGATTTGCTATCGTCAGAGACTACAAATACAAATACGCGGTCTGGGCACTGGGGACCATGGATGGGGTAGTGGTAGAAAAGGCGAGCGAGGGGATTATTGCGGAATCGTATACTATAGTGTAGGATCATTGGTCAACAAATTTGTGAATCAATATGCAATAATAAGCTATTGATAAGCTCCGTGCACACTTATTTAATTTAACAGCCTCGACACATCGCTTGCCTTGGAGACTTTAATCAGTTCAAAAAGGGAACCTTAGTTTGTTTCTCCTTTGAACTAAAGAAACTTGTCACCAAGCCAACTCGGGTTAATAGTATTTTGGATCAAGTTAACTCTACTTTGTCGCAGCACTATGGTGAAGCTTTGATCTTACCACCTCTATTAGACCATTCCAATGTTCTTCTCCAGCTCACTGGTAATCAAGCCTCTATAGTTCACCGACTACGCGATATTTAAGGCGCGACTGTAGAGTTTCTATAACGCGTGCCATATATGTTCTCGTCGCTACAGGCCGTAAATTGGACTCCTTTACATCGTCTAAACTCTTGCGAAGAACAGCTCAAGCTTCATCCCACAGACAAACCTTGGATGACTCCAGATATCCAGAAAGCCATCACGATACGACAGCGATTGGCAACAAAAATTAAGTTTGTCTAATGTGAAAGAACTCGTAAAATGATAGAGTAACACCTTTTACAACTTTTCCGTATTTTACTTCGTTTTTGAAATATTTCAGTTTGTTTGATATGTAAATGAGATGGTCGCTGATGTCATGTGCTGGTAGAGAATTTTCACTCGGTAAAACTTATTTTAGCAATTACCCTCAGATACAAGTATAGTGTGCTGTACAAACTACATGTACATGACACTGTAGAGGGGATTTTCCCGAAAAGAGTTGAATAAATGGATGATTGCAGAATAAGTCGACAAATACAATTTGTTCCAACCAGAATGTTATTCTCATATTGTAATATTACTTGAGTTTAATTTCGTAGTGTATACTAGACTATATTTTTTATTAAAATCCTAGGTATTTCTACAATTTGATTGGCTGCCTGAGCGGGCGGTTTTTTGCGAAATCTGACCACGATCACGGAATCCTAAATGCTAAAACATTTTTATCGTGATTTGCTTTATTATTAACTGAAAAATGGAAAACTAACACACAATTTGATTCAATCACGATGGAAATAACTTTATTATACAAAAACTAAAGTATTTTGGTTTGTTTCCCTTTCCTTATTCAAATAATGCAGTTTCCTGAACTCAAGTATCTCAAGTCTTTCACCTTGTATAATAATAAAATAAATATCTTATTTACCGTTTTGGTCTGTCCATATAAAAAAAATTTGCCCTGGTCTCATAAACGACCGTCAGCCTACGGCCTCGAGCAGTTTCTGAAACCTCGGACAAATATTTTTCTGTATACGGACCTACCTTCCAGTAAATAACATATATATAATTTATTTCTCTGATGTAGTTAAAAGACGATCTGAGTGCAACAGGAGATGTGGTTACTTTAATACAAACCAAAACTGCAGCAGTCCATAAGGTATAGTCCATAAGTACAGTACTGTGATAGGGCCAAAAAAATACCTGAGTTTCTTATTCATGCTGAAAAAATTAAGTAGGGTAGGTTGGTTTTTTCTCTTTTTTTCTTCCAAGCGTTGCATGGACGAACAATAAGTTTTTCCAAACCACGCTAATCTTGAGGAAAGTACTCGATGTCATCGACCTAAACCAGGTGCGCCAACAACCAGTCATCTATATGTGCCAGCGGTACATTAAATTTCCTTAACCCATTAGCCGGGAGGTTAGGGTTAGGATCTAAGTTGTTTTGGGATTAGCAGTTTTATGAAGTATGTAGACCCACGTTGAAAACACTGATCTTGAAAACGACCAAAAATTTGATGTACCGCTGACACGCGAATGACAGATTGTTGGCGCACCTGGTTTAGGTCGTTGACATCTAGTACCTTCCTAATCTTGACGATGCTGCCTGGATCGGCAGCCATGTTTGTTATCCCAGGATGCAAATCAAGCTCCAACTCGGGCCCAGACTTCTCAAAATTTCAATAATAGATTTAGGGTCGGGAAACCGGAAACCAATGTATTTTTTTGGCCAGGCAGTACAGCGGGAAAATGACGAAATTATATGACAAAATTATGTCATACCTATGTGCTTTAAGGTACCGTTAAGGCATGAACATTTTACCATAATTATTTGCGCGCAAATAAAACACTATACTATCTTGAAATAATAGCAGAAGACTTGATAGCTGCGCGGATATTAAAGTTGCTTAGAAGGATGTTTTTACTTAATAAATTCATAAGAATAATAATAAAAAGTGGCTAAGTTCTTCAAAAAAACTGGATATACGGTAGTATATAAAAGAGAAATAAGAGAACTTCAATATGTCGAAAAGTACTTAAAGTAGCACTACGATGAAAATTCACCCCAGTTTTTTAGATTATCTTTAACATAGAATAGTATTTCAGGGTCGAAAGTCATCATCGATGTAAAAAAACAACTAAAAATGGTATTTTGAAGTAAGTATTTTGAGCTCTGAGATCTCAATTACTAAGATTACTAAGAACGTGTTCCAAGTGAGCCCGCAATTTCAAAAGGTAATATTGTTTGTGACGTCAGACTCTCAATGCTACGCCTGAATTTCGGTCGAGGTTACTTGTTTTCTTGGTTTCTTCGAGAAGTAGATGAAATGGAGCCTTTCAGACAAAGAATATGAAAAAAGGATCTTGATCACTATGGATTTACTTGAAGAATTAGCCATGTGGAGTCTTCGCGTTGAGAGTCTGACGTCACTTCCTTGCGCTGGTCAGGAACATGATCGATTAATGGCGGACATAACAACTCCAGATTCGTAGTCAGAAAAATAATACTTGCCTTCGTCGAAATGGTCGAATCGCAAAACGGTTGCGACTGAGTAATATTTAGGAGCTCTGCTTTATAAATACGTAAAAATATCGATAGGTAAAAATTTGATCGTAGTACCACTTTAAGGTGGTCTTGGACAAACATATTTTGGATGGAAATGATAGGATGTCATTATGCTGACACTAAATGAGCCAATCTCATATGTGCTGTTACCATAGTAACCTAGAAACGACCCCCAACAGAGTAATAAAGGGCACTTAGCAAGAGAAGTAAAGAATAGAAAAATATAAAATTAGGTTTGATGTAAAGCCAATAGATATATCCAACATGTAAACCTCAAAAAATTATAAATTTGTATATATTTATCTCAAAAATTTAATTTGTTTGTAACAATGCCAAAGGTTTACATTTGAGATCTATTTACAATGATCAAATTCTGAAAATGTGATGTCTGTACGACTAATATTGAATGTAGCATAGTTTCTCATGTCTAGTAAAATAACGGTTTGATAAATTTGAGTTTAAAGTTTTGAAATAACTTTGTATTGTCTATCGTATTCTATTGTATTCCATTCTATTGTTTTCATTGTTTGCCATTGTGTCGCCTCATTAGTCTGAAAACCACTCTTTGTAATATTTATCCCCTTTTCACTGCAGGAATAAAAAAATTAACATCAGGAAACGAAAAAGCGATGATTAATAATGTGTAATTTGGTAGTTTTGAAAATTTAATTTTTTTGAAAATATTTGTCCAAGACCACCTTAATAAGTAAAAGCACTTGGGCCAAATAAAAATAAATTCCCAACCGACCTTATTGATCCTGAGACATGTATAGCCATTTCACTGAAGAAAAAAACAAATCACAGCGAAGTTAAGGCTGGAAATACAAAGCGTCGAAACACTTTGCTGTTTTCCATCTGGTAAAATTCAACATTAACTTGCCCAGTCGCCAGAGGCAAGAAATGTAAACCCAAATTTACATTTCATATGCCCTTTAAAATAACATATTCTCAGCCTATGTATAAATACCGTAAACCTCCGAATATAAGCCCTGGGCTTATATTCGTTCGTAATATTCTTATATTCGTTTTTGGTGGGCTTATACATGGGGGGGGGGGGGGGGGGCTTATATACGGGGGGCTTATATACGGACAAGATTTTGTGTTAGTAATAACATTTATTGACTTTATTTCAATATAACACAAGGTTAACATATAAACAAGCATAAGATACTATTATGTTAGATATCGTCATAGTCCTCATCAGTGGCAGTGCTGCTGGTACTGTCTGTTACGATAGCATCATAGTCGACGTCGTTGTCTTCTTCCTCACTCGAAGTTTGAAGTTGAAATTCTTCTTCTGGTAATGGCATGATGTAACCTTGTTCTCGTGTTAGTTTTTCTTGTCCATGTATAAGCCCATGGGTTTATATATGGGTGGGCTTATATTCGGAATGGTGAGAGTGTTAGTAAATTGATGGGCTTATACATGGGGGGCTTATATTCGGAGGTTTACGGTAGCTCACTCTCCACATTGTCACCATTCTACTTAATTGCTGTAGCTAGTAATTACTGTAGCTCATTTGCAATAACGTGGAAAAAAACAAGATGTTGGCTATTCGATGGCTATTGTCGAAATTTTTTCTTAACTCTTTCCTGTCCGGCTGAAAAACACCAAAAAGTGAACTACCTCTTTGTTCTATTGATATCTCTGGAAATAACCATAACTGTTGTGAAAGCTATACATTTTTTGAAAGCCCAATAAACCGGCTTTTACCAGTGCTTTTAAATTTCCCGAACAAGACACATTATGTTAATATAAATTAGCATTAATTTTCATCAATCAGGTTGAAAAACTTACATTTTTCTAGAAAAGGCCATCTCGCACGCCCGCGTAGCATCATGAAAATTCAAAATGCCACCAATCGCAGAGTTGTTTATGAAATCAAATCAAACTTGGCGTGTGAGTGGATCTCATGTGCCGCTTGTCGAATTTCAATTTTTAATCTTGCGTTACCGTGTGCCGTGTTTTTCGATTGACGACTTCATCGGTCTTCTATGAACCATTTCGACTCGGCCGCACAGGAAAGAGTTAAAAAAATATTAATGTCGACCTACCTACCGTACCCTAATTTTTTTCAAGAAGTAACTGGAACCTAACGTATTTCTATTGACGACGTTACTTTTACTAAGTACTTTTCGACATATTGAAGTTCACCTACTAAATTCATGTTGACATGTCAAATGATTTTTAGCTGTTATCACAACTAATTTAGGGTCACAATGGATTATCGTAAAATGTACCACATGCTATATTTAGGGGGACGCAGGGAAAGCAGTCGCGATGGTTAAACCTTCGACATAGTTATCTTTGTGATTATGATTGGACAACTTCTCTACAGTATAGTTTCCAGCGTTAATATGTGCAAGCTAGGGTAACACAGTAATGTTCTTCAATTTTTATGGCAACAAAGTTCCTATACAGAGTCTAACAAACGCATGTATAAAACACATCAGCAAAGCTGTGATTGGCTAACGCATGAAAATTAAATACGACAGTGAACTATGGAAATTTTACGTACTTTCAATTTGAATAATATCTAGGTCAATGAGGAATATAGCTCAATGCGGTCGGTATCCAAAGAAAATCGGAATTCCTAAGCCTTTGTCAACGTCACATAAACTGAATTGAAATACATGTACATACCGAGAGTAACAATACAATACAATAGGAATTTTTATATCATCTAGCTTTATTTAACGCTGTCATTACACTTGGTAAATTCACTATTATCATTCATTGAAAGAAATATTGAAATACAATAAATAAATAATATGAAAAAGACAAAGAAGAGAACTTCAATGTGTCGAAAAATACTTAAAGAGTGAGTGTCATGGGTCATGCATTGCGCGCTCACATTCGTATGGCGGCCATTTTGTGGGCCGACTGGCAGTTGAGTTCGCTTTCTAATCCGTCGATATCTTTGCAATCCTTTCATTAAACGTGTTAGTTTATCGATTTCCAAAGTGAAAATATACTAGACTGAATATTTTTATTGCTATTTGTTGTGAACTTCCGTATTGATCTATATATGAAAACAATAACAAACACCCGCAATGCATGACCCTGACACTGAATCCTTAAGTAAAAGTTATTTTTTGTTCATAATAAAAAAGGTTTATTAACTCATAACAGTTGTAAAAACATTAAAATGCCTGAGAAGTAGCCAGTTTTTAACTGGCTTTCGACATTTAATGAGAACCCTGATTTTAACTACCACGTATTTGTAATACATGCTTTTATCAGGCCAAGGATGCTTACTACTCCAGATGTCAAGAATTTGAAAAAGTCAAAAAGGAAACAACGAATGCAAAAGATATTGAAAAGGTTAGACTCTAATGACTAGCATTTTGTATATGAGATAAACCTTAGATCTTTAGACCCCGTTCACACGAAGCCGTTTCTGAAATGAAAAGGAACTAAAAAATAGCGTTTAGACCTTCCGTTTTCACGATACTTGTTCAAAAATGATATGAAAATGGCATGAAAAAGACGTAAAGCGAAAGTTAGAATACAGCATCACACTTGCGTGGATGCAACGCACATTACAGTATCTTTCGCATTGATACGGTCGGCAGTGACGGCGACAAGAAGGAGCCGTTCTCCTAATCGGGATCCACATGCAAACATTTTCTATAGAGAAAGCCGTTTAGGAGCTTTTTACTATATTTTTTAATTAATTAATTTATTATTTAAAATTGGAGGGTTTTATATGTATAAATGTTTTTAAAAGACGATTTTTAGATTTCTATGTAATAAATTATCATCATTATTTTAAATAAAATTATTAATTATTAAAAAAATATGATATAATAATAATATTATTATCAGTAATATTGTTATTATTATTATTATGATACAATATATGTGTATTTTCGTTTTCCTAGGCTGAACAGAAGAAAATACGTGCAGGTATGAATGTAGGAAAATATGCATGTAAATAATACATATATATATTAATTTTTTTCCAGCTGTATCCTACCAAATCCTGCTTTCTGATTGGCTAACGAGCGGTCCGTTTTATTTTAATTTCAGTTTTAAATGCGTTTTATAAGCCGTAAAATATTCTAAAAACATTTGAAAATGAACTCAAACGAGATTGAACATATTGAAAGACATATAAGTGATATTTTTATCCGGATAGAGACTTAACTCTCAATTTCCTTTGACGAAGAAAAAGCAGACTTTTCTTTTTTGTCCACTGACTAGAAATACTGATGACGACCAAAAAAACAAGCCAGGACATTAAGGAAAAAATAATAAATTATTTACCGTTTTGGTCGGTCCGTATTGAGAAATATTTCCCTTGGTCTCAAAAACGTCCTGCGGCCTCGGGCCGTTTTTGAGACCTTGGGAAATATTTCTCCATAGGGACCTCCAAACCGGTAAATAACATATATATTTTCAATCTTCTATTTGTCAAATGCACATATTTTTATGTATACTATAATCAAATTCCAGTGGGCTTCTGAGTATTAACCTTGTTTGAAAACACTTTAAAAATACAAGCATGCAGTATTGCCCACCGAATTACTAGTTTTGCTTTTCTTCAGGGGAAGAATACAAATCACTGATCGAGAAACGGGAAGAAGTTAGGAAAACATTTCACGTAAAAATGATTGAAACTGCAAAGGTAATTATCGATTATTTCATCTTGTATGGAACCGAGTGATTAGATAACCAGAGTGGAAAAATTGGATTTCTTATTGTGTATTATTATTTATTTAAAATAATTCGTGATCGCTGATTGGCTAACAGCCAACGGTGAAATCGTCATCAACTCATTGCCCTACCAAATATGGAGTTGTGACATCAATGGTGCAATATGACAAAAGATTATTGCACGGTTGACGTCTCCTGGTGCAATATGAAAAACTAATATTGCACGCTATGACGTTTTTCCAACGATGCAGTTGTTAAATGGTTGATAAAGTTAATCTTTTAAATAAATAATAAAACAATTATTGAATTCGGTTTTCGCATGATATGAAGAATTATCAAGGCCTCAGTTTGTGTTATCTGTCGAAGCCGAAACCTCATTCAATAATTGATAATTATTCTGCTTTCCAATTTCACTTGTCCATTGCTTATCGCAAATATTGCTTTATATTTTGAAAGGTAACTTTTCACTGAAGAATCGAGTTGCAATGTACATAGTGTTATATTTATTTCTCCCTTTTTTCTCTCTCTTTCAGGCGCTCACAGAATTTTTAATTAATTTTCAATTTATTCTGTAGAAATTTGAAGAAGTAGAGTTGGGTCATTTAAAAAGCATGTCGGAACACTTAGTTGCTTATATCGTCTCGCTTGAATCACGTGAAGAATCAGTTCAAAAGGTACAGTAATAATAGGGTTCACCATTATTTCATAAGTGTAGGTAATCATATGATAGCGAGTGCAATTTAAAATTTACACTATGAGTGATACTTGAAAATTGTGCCAAAATTACTAACCATTTGAGCTACCGAAACTCGATGGTGAGCAAAGGTTACAATATAAGTACTGCCTATGCAGCAATCACTATATTCTTCTAATATGAACCTTCGCTTCTGATTATGTTCTACCTCAGGTGATAGCTCACTTTCGAAAGCAAGTGGAAGAACAAACAACTGACAAACTGCTGGCTCATTTTGTCAAGGAAAAAGGCACTGGTCGTGATGTGCCAGGTACGTAATTGAAATGTTATGTTGTCGCATTGCTTTATTATTAGCTTAATTAGCTTAATCCTAGATGAATGGAAGATCCGATGACAGGCAAAAAAGTCGCGATTTTCTTTCAGTCGATCACAGGGGTACTCAATGTTCCATATTTGCACCTAATTTTGGAACGGGAAAATGCCTGTTCACATGGGAACGGTACGAATGCGATCCGTAGTCGGCGCCATCTTTTTAAACGAAACTAATAGCGTTGTTTACAAAGGGTAACGTTACATCACGGGCGTACACGCGTAAAAACGCACAAGTTGTTGCAAGTTGTCAACAGGCGTGAACAATGTTGTTCATAACAGGCGTGAACAATGTTGTGCTGCACCCTGTGAACAATGTTGTCAACAATGTTGTTCACGCCTGTTCGAACAACATTGTTCACGGATGATGAATCAACAGACGTGAACAATGTTGTTCTAACAATGCGTATCAAGCATGATAACAATCCTGTTTTATGTTGTGCCAACACACATGAACAAGGTTGTCAGAACAGCAGCTATCATGCATGATATCAATTTGTTTTATCATGTTAAATTTTCTTGTTTTTCACGTTTTACAGGATTTTTTCGTTTTAACCTATATTATCGTGAATTTCTTCGAGACAAAACTACACAATATCTCGTCCAAAATATTTATTAAAAAACACACAAGCAAGGCTACAATACAAGCTGTCACTATACAAGCAAAAACATAAAACGTTTCTGCACTCGTACGACGCATTTGTGAAGGTTTTCTTTTCTTATCGGATTAGTCTTCGGTGGATCAACTTTCTCCCATCTTGTAGAACACCTGCTTTATAAATAAAGTCTTTTAAGTTAAATACTTATAAATTCTAGTTCTACTTCTTCGTGTTATAATACAACTATAAACAATATTAATAGTGATCATGCCAATCATGGTCATGATGGACGCTTTCCCCCGTCGCATGAAAACAAAAATTAAAGATACAAAAACGGCCCTTGCTCGTTCTTGCTTTTGAGACAGAACAAGGCGGGTAAATAAGATATAATTGACAATAATGCTTTCCCAACCAGAAAACGAACCAAGGTGTCACTCAACCTCGTACCCAGGGCCTATCTCCGCCCGCCGCCGACCCCCCCGCCACGCGCGCTGCGAAAAGGCCCTGGCAGGGGCTGGTCACGTGTCACCCAGATTCTGGGTGATAACAAAATATTTGTGGGAGGGGGAGGTTGTCCAGGTGGCAAGGTGCAGCAACTGGCATATAATGGCCACTGATGCGAAGAAGTTTTATCCTGTGATGGAATCGATTTTTTGTTCTATCGACTCTGCGAATCCCTTGAGGACTCCACATACAGTACTGCAAGAACGCGGTTATATTAGTTGATGTTGAAAAAGTTCATGACAACGTGGCACACAGGGTAGACAACGTGCTTCATCAAAACAAAGCGCTTCCTGAACTCATCTGTCGTCCTTGCGAAAGAAAAGTAAAGAACGCTTCAAATTTAAAGAAAATGATTTCTGGCACGCAACAGTTACTAGTTTCCGCCGTCTGCCCCTTTGTCGAAAAGAACGTTTTTGAACTTCAAAACCGACGCCGCCTCGTCATCTTCAATTTCAAAGGTTAGTTTTAAAATTATCAGTTGTTGACTCAATCCAAAATATATAATAACGTTTACCGCTTAACTGCCTTTTGAACAGAGATAGAAATGATCGTCACTGCGTCAAGTGATTTTAATAATAGAAAAGAAACAGTCTATGCAGCACTGTCTACTTTGTTATTTCGAATGTCTATTGATAGTATTTATCCCAAATATAGTATTTTAATATCCGATCGATCGAATTACTTATATTTGCGAAATATTTTAATTTAATATGAAGTGACACAAGCATAATACTATCCTAGACATTCGAAATAACAAAGTACACAGTGTTGCGTACGCAGTGTTATTTTCCATTTTCTATCAACTTCGAAAATTTCGGGTTAACATGTCTACATTGGAAATATGCTATTATGAAAATCACTTGACGCAGTGACGATCATTGTTATCTCTATTCAACTCTTTCAATGTAAAAAGGCAGTTATAAAGCGTCAACGTTCTGTCATGATGTTATTATATATTTTAGATTAAAACAACAACTGATGATTTTAAAACTAACCTTTGAAAATTGAAGACGACGAGGCGGCGTCGGTTTAGAAATATTTCTCTAGGGAAAGGGCAGACGGCGATATTTCAATGCACCTTTTAAATCGGCTGAATTCTGGATAAGTAACTTTCGCGTGTTAGCAATAATTACTCGGGTTACCTGTGGTAACCGAGTCTAGGTTTACCGTCCGTTTCTGTTTTTTTCATGTCGTGGTACCCAGGCTCCCAGGTTTGGTCGCGATTTTTTGCAATTGCGTATAACCAATATAATAACAATATTTCCCGAGGTTATTAGTGGCAACTATCTATCTTCGAGATTATCTTCACAAACACAGTTTAATTACAATGTTTAGCGTGCTTTTGGCAACTGTCTGGTTTTCTATTCATTCCATTGCTGATTGGTACTCTATCTTCACAAACTCAGTTTTATAATTACAATGTTTACGGTAAGATACCATATAATTTTACATTTTTAATTTTATTGAGCAGTTGGCCTGCGTGTTTATAAATTACGGAAAGTTCATCATATACAATTGCTTCGTTCTATTTTAAAACCTTATTTAATTTGATAACAATCAACAAGTACACGCAATATAAACCTACGAAATTATATTTAAAGAGATTTTTGAGCAACCTGATTTGTATTTTAAATGAAAAAACTCAAAAGTGAGTGACTCAAAAGTGGTAATCAAAACTCAAAAGTGGACGGGTATTCTATAATTGCTCCTTGAGCACATTGAATAACGATAGTCACACAATGAAAATATATATGCACATGGACCATCCTTCAGCCAGGATTTCAGCCCAGCCTCAAATATTATAAAACAAATCTCTTAGAAATTGACATTGTGATTAGTATATATATATATATATATATAGCTAAAGTTCAGCCATGACAATGTTGGACTCAAATGTGTTCATGTAATCAGCACTAATCACTCACAACTATAGGGCAAAGTTTCTTTGTGGATTCCTACACAAGACACTGGTTCAGGGGCCAGGACCCAAAGCATGGCTAACCATAACCATTTTGGTTGTGCATATATCAAGAAACAGCTGCAGGCACCACATTTTAAGACCAGTCCTGGTTATAACTTACAATGACGTTCAGTCCTGCATGGTTTCCATATAATCCAGTACTGTATTTATTATACATACTTGTGAAATGGCAATGTGAAATATATTTCACTGAAAAAATATATTGTACCCGCTTCCAGTATATCTAGTATTGGTAATCAGAATGCCAAATTTGTAATAGACCTTGATGGCTGAGCTACAGTACTAGTGGTCTATTGGTGTTAGACCAGGAATATTCCTATCTTGACCAATCAGAAGCCACAAAATATTCACACTGCAAGCAAAACCTGAAATCTAGCCAAACATGGTGTCTGCTAAAATTTGTATATGAGTGATGAAATAAATATGAAAACATGTACGGTAATGGAAAATTGTTCAGTTTGACATTTTCGAATAAGAAAATGAATTTGCTTGTCTATGGAGTATATCTACACCAAATTTGAAGCAAAGTAATTACTATCTCATTTTTTAATCATCAATCCAGTCCACAAAGTCAACATAGACAGAACTTCACTGCCATAATTCCCATCACTGGCATATTATGGCCATTGAAAATATCATCATTACAAACTCAGTGGAATTTCAAGTCGCCATTCATGCAGCCAAAGAAATTACCGTTATTCCAATGTCCACCAAAATAACTTTGCTTTATAATTACCACTTGCTGGAATCGATGGAATGTATTGTGATTGTAACAATGCCATTATCAAATCAAGCCACTGCCATTCATACATCCAAAGAAATTACCGTTATTCAAATGTCCACCAAATGCTTTAACCATGCATGCTTGAATCAACGGAAACATTAAAGTGATTTGCCATTATCAAACTAAGCGACTGTCGACAAATGTCAAAGCCACAAACTGGATTCATTGCATATGTTTCGCCATTCCATGCATCTCTCTTTTACATATTCTAGCTATTAAAGAAGACTATAAATGCCAAAATGGTCTGAATATATCGAACCGAGTATGACTGTGTCTTTAGATAAAGAATGAACATGTTCAGGGTACGAGGTTGCATGTTCTGATGCCATGGCAATTGACATACATCTACTGATGTATTGTATTGTATAAATCATTTTCCTGGTCCAAATATCCAATGAAAATTGTGAACACTATCAAAACAGTATATAAACAGCAACTAGAATATAAGTACACAAAATGTCACAATACTGTGTCATGTACTTCACTTCAGTTAATTGACAGTAAAATACCATGTACAGTATTAGTATATGAATTATATGTTGTCCCGATCTTGGTTCTCCATACATGTATAATATTAATAAATAAAAAAATTATCCTTTGTAATATGTTGTAATAATTAATAAGACAAGTAAGCGGGTTTTCTAATTCTAACTGTCTAACATATGCACGCCATATGTCCCTAAATTTGTCCACTAATGAAGTAGCCCGAGTTAACGCCTAGCGGGCGTCTTGTTTTCTTTAAATTTGAAGCGTTCTTTACTTTTCTTTCTCAACGACGACAGATGAGTTCAGGAAGCGCTTTGTTTCGCTGAAGCACGTCGCCATGAGCTTTTGACACATTTTCAACTTCTTACAGCGTGCGGAGTCCGCGACGGTTCGAGGAAAGATCGATTCCATCTACGACAGGATAAAACTTCAATATCGGAGCCATTACATGCCGCCAGTAGCTGCACCTGGACAACCTAAACGTACCATCCCCTCCCACTAAATTAATTTTTGTTATCACCCAGAATCTGGGTGACACATGACCAGCCCTCGCAGCGCGCGTGGCGGGGGGTCGGCGGCGGGCGGAGATAGGCCCTGGGTACGAGGTTGGGTGTCACTGAACTATTGAGAAAAACTGTCTGGACAACCTCGGTCAGAGATTTGCGACGACCATCAAGAAATTGTCAAAACATTTTCCGATTATTACAACCGTGAGACATCGTATAGTTCACTTTTTTATCGTGAACGAATTTTTAAAAAACAACTCAAAATTGCTAAACAAAATCATGTTGTGGCAGGCAACTCTGTGGCTTCTTTTTCCAAAACATTGCTCGCACAGCCTTGGAAGCGATTTGACTCGGAAAAAAGAAGCCACAGACTATGTTTTCATTAATTAAATTCCTCCGCTAGTACAATACTTGCAGACGGTATAGTTCAGTATTCAAGGCAACACATTTACAAAATCCTAGTATTTGACTGCGAGGAATTTTCCCGTTTCGAGCAGGACGTAAACATTTTGAGGGTGCATGTAAACACATATTTGTGAAAATCTCTTCAAAAAGTATTAAAAAGCGTATACATTTTGCCCATATCATAGTTATATATAAATGCATTCATCCATCTTGTACAAAAAAGGATCTTAAGTTGACATAATACCTTAAGGCTTTACTGTTGAAACCAACCGAAGTTTCCATGGGAAAGGACTTGATTCACCTTCAAGCCGTCGACTAAAATCAAAAGTAATATCATAAGAAACTTTTAGTCTTTCAATTGGTGAGAATGCTTATTCACTCTGAAAAATATCGTGCAGAACTCACCTTTGTAGCTACTAAATTTTGTCCTGGGGCTTTTTCACTTCGTTAACCATCTGGCTTTGTGGCATCAGCATCATGTAGTTATATCTTTATCTTGCTTTTTCGTGGTAAAATCGTTCGTACCTTCTTGAATATATATATTTTGAGGTCATAGGTAGAGTTTTAAAACCTTTTTCTGCTGTCAAAAATACATTTAACGAGAGATCGTCAGAGACGCTGCGGGTCTGTCCTCCACTGAATGGCTTCCTCAACGAACTTTAACGGCTTTTGCCATGATTTTTGAACATTAAACAAAGATTGTGAATGGTTGATCATAAGCTATCCCAATTCCTATTGGTTAATCATGAACGCAAAGTTCAGGCCAATATCCTGTTAAACCTGTTTTTCGTTTGAACAAGTTGTTCACGCATGTTGGAACAACGTAAAACAACTTGTCGACCCAACAACGTTGTTCACACATGATATAACATGTTGTTCAAGCATGATGAAGTAACAAGGCCGAACAACCATGTTACAACAACAATGAACATGGTTGTTCTATCAATGATGTTTTTCCCTGTTCCAACAACCGTGAACAACCATTGTTGGTTGAACAACACTGAACAATGTTGTTGGAACAATGATGAACAACATTGTTCGTTCAACAATGTTGTTCACGCATGATAGCCGCCTTGTTACAGTATTGTTCAGCCAACAACATTGCAACAACTTGTGCGATTTTTAGCTGTGTAGAGGGAGGGTGAGCACGCCATTTATCCCGGTCAGCGGCAAGCAATCGTCTTCTGGACGATCTTTTTAAGTATCCGCGAGAGATGCCTAATTATGATCGATGCCTATGAGAGATGCCTAATTAAAGGATCGTCCAGAAGACGATTGCTTGCCGCTGACCGGGATAAATGGCGTAATCATCCTCCCTCTACACCCGTGATGTAACGTTTTCGGTTTACAAAATCCAACCTGTTTCCAACCTCGTTCCCAGGGTCTTATCTGTTTCTCGTTGACCTGTTTCTCGTTCACACCTGATCAGGGGCTATCGTTCCACACTCTGGACTAAATCTGAACTTTTTACCTGTTCACACGGGGACAGAACGCCGGTACGTTTGAGTATTGTTCCATTTTGCGGATCATTTTTATAGGGATCCAATTTCCTGAAGTCTCAACTAGATTAGTAGAACAGATTATGGGAAAAATAATAATAAAAAAATAATTAATTGTATGGTATTGGATAGTGTTGTGTTGTGTTGTGTTGTGTTGTGTTGTGTTGTGTTATGTATGCATGGTATTAATTGCACTGATTGTATTTCATTTTATTTTATTTTATTTTATGTTACAGGACCCCGAATAAATATTATTATTATTGTTATTATGCTGAAAAAAATATATCCTTATTTGAACATTCAAAGGCAATTTTAACCGAAATTTTCATGCCCAAAATTAAAACAATATTATTCCAGCCATTCCATGTAAAAAAGATGCAAAAAAGTATGTTTTAATTTTAGGCAGTGAATCTTGTTCGTAGCAAGTGAAATTTTGAAATGCGTTTTGCAAATACCATTAGCACTAAGGTGGATCGATAGGAAGAAAGGTTCATTTTCATTGATGTTTTAAAGGTGGCTTTATTCTTAATAATAATGTTAATAATAATAATGTTAACATTTCTATAGCGCTTATACAGGACTGTTCTAAAATATAACAGAGTTGTCACAAAAACATGTGGCCATTGCGTAAATTCTATTGGTACCACAGCCTTATTTCTGATCACACCTTTTTAGACAACAGATATTTTTACGGAAAAGTTTAATGGTTAAACTTGCAAAGTCTGTGGAATTTTTTTATTTTGTTTTTATTACATTTTTTTCTATTCAACCACTTGGTGCTTTTTACCTCATGTTGTCTTGTAGACTTCGATATATTGGTTTTATTAAAGATTCACCTGTCTGTCTGTCTGTCTGTCTGTCTGTCTGTCTGTCTGTCTGTCTTTCTGTCTGTCTGTCTGTCTATAGGGTATATTATGAATAATATTGGCATTTACACTCGATATATCCTTCCCGTTGATTTCCTTTGTAAGTTATCGATTGTAAATGGCAATATTATTCATAATATACCCTATAAATGTTCACCGGTATTACCACAGGGTTCGTACAGAACTTGAATGTCCTTGAAAGTACTTGAAATTGAAAAAATAATTCAAGGACTTGAAAGTCCTTGAATTTATAAAGAAGTGCTCGAAAGTCCTTGAATCCTTCATAATTTAATTTTTATGACGTTTTCTGAAAGAGAGAATTTTGTCAGCATCTGCGCGAGTTCGCTTCCTTGATGATGTTCATCTCGCAGGTAGTTTGAAATTCTTTGAAGTGGCAAGTATAAGTAACAATTTTCCAATTTTCGTGATTTTCCACTGCTTTTGGTCCTTGCATTTCCTGATATATGGCCTTGAAAAGTCCTTGAATTTCTCTCTCCCAAACCTGTACGAACTCTGTCACCATCAACCATACATTACGTGGCTCGGTTGTTAGAGCGCCGCACTAGATTCGCGGAGGCGTGAGTTCAATTCTCACCGAAGGTCTTGGAGTTGCATTTTTAGCAACTGGTCTCGGTTGGGTCTTTCCACACTCGCTATCTATTTTTGTCTGTCTATCTTGTATTGTGTACTTCGCTTAAATGTTCAACTCCTACTGTCGCTTGCATATTTTGATGCGCCATTGTTGATGGCGCATCAAAATATACAAGCTTAAAATATAAAAAATAAAAAATATATACAAAATTGCTGCGCCATTGTTGATGTTTTGTTATTAGAAAATGATAACGTCCGATAGATATAGCGAGTGGTGGCACCCAGACTATTTTCCGTTTCGAAACCCTGACGATGTTAACCTGGAACCGGTTTCTTTTGGGTTGTGGTGCGGAAGGATTTTGTTTCGAGTCGCGTCGTGCAATCACGTTATTTCTTTTTTTCCATCGGGCAATCACGTTATTTCTTTTTTTCCGTCGGGCAATCACGTTATTTCTTTTTTTCCATCGGGCAATCACGTTATTTCTTTTTTTCCGTCGGGCAATCACGTTATTTCTTTTTTTCCATCGGGCAATCACGTTATTTCTTTTTTTCCGTCGGGCAATCACGTTATTTCTTTTTTTCCATCGTGCAATCACGTTATTTCTTTTTGCCATCGTGCAATCACGTTATTTCTTTTTTTCCGTCGGGCAATCACGTTATTTCTTTTTTTCCATCGTGCAATCACGTTATTTCTTTTTGCCATCGTGCAATCACGTTATTTCTTTTTTTCCGTCGGGCAATCACGTTATTTCTTTTTTTCCATCGTGCAATCACGTTATTTCTTTTTGCCATCGTGCAATCACGTTATTTCTTTTTTTCCGTCGGGCAATCACGTTATTTCTTTTTGCCATCGTGCAATCACGTTATTTCTTTTTTCCGTCGTGCATCACGTTATTTCTTTTTTCCGTCGGGCAATCACGTTATTTCTTTTTTCCATCGTGCAATCACGTTATTTCTTTTTTTCCATCGTGCAATCACGTTATTTCTTTTTTCCATCGTGCAATCACGTTATTTCTTTTTTCCGTCGTGCATCACGTTATTTCTTTTTTCCGTCGGGCAATCACGTTATTTCTTTTTTTCCGTCGGGCAATCACGTTATTTCTTTTTTTCCATCGTGCAATCACGTTATTTCTTTTTTCCATCGTGCAATCACGTTATTTCTTTTTTCCGTCGTGCATCACGTTATTTCTTTTTTCCGTCGGGCAATCACGTTATTTCTTTTTTCCGTCGGGCAATCACGTTATTTCTTTTTTCCGTCGGGCAATCACGTTATTTCTTTTTTTCCGTCGGGCAATCACGTTATTTCTTTTTTCCATCGTGCAATCACGTTATTTCTTTTTTCCGTCGTGCATCACGTTATTTCTTTTTTCCGTCGGGCAATCACGTTATTTCTTTTTTCCGTCGGGCAATCACGTTATTTCTTTTTTCCGTCGGGCAATCACGTTATTTCTTTTTTTCCATCGGGCAATCACGTTATTTCTTTTTTCCATCGTGCAATCACGTTATTTCTTTTTTCCGTCGGGCAATCACGTTATTTCTTTTTTCCATCGTGCAATCACGTTATTTCTTTTTTCCATCGTGCAATCACGTTATTTCTTTTTTCCATCCTGCAATCACGTTATTTCTTTTTTCCATCGGGCAATCACGTTATTTCTTTATTCCGTCGTGCATCACGTTATTTCTTTATTCCGTCGTGCAATCACGTTATTTCTTTTTTCCGTCGGGCAATCACGTTATTTATTTTTTTCCGTCGTGCAATCACGTTATTTCTTTTTTCCATCGGGCAATCACGTTATTTCTTTTTTCCGTCGTGCATCACGTTATTTCTTTTTTCCGTCGTGCAATCACGTTATTTCTTTTTTCCGTCGGGCAATCACGTTATTTCTTTTTTCCATCGGGCAATCACGTTATTTCTTTTTTCCGTCGGGCAATCACGTTATTTATTTTTTCTTCGTTATTATTTTTTTTTCTTTCTTTGTTTTGTTAGATTAGTATTAAAATTAAGGTTAGGGTTAGCATTAAATATTTTATGTGGGTTAGTGTCAATGAAATAGACTTTAGACAGAAATTCGGTCACCTGGTTTCCTGGATTTTTCTGGAATTGTTGGAATCGATCGGTTGGCAACGACCGTTTACGAAACGGACAACTGCGGAGGCGAGTAACATGATTAGGCCGAGTTTTTCGCAAAGAAAACACAATGCTTATAGCTCGTTTTTAACAAGTATCTAACCTAAGTTAGTTTCTGCTAAAACAATTAGATTATTATTTAACAATTAGTCACTGAAGTCGAGGTGATTATCGGTGAATATTTACCGAGCCGCGAAGCGGCGGGGGTAAATATAACGATAATCACCGAGACTGAGGTAACTAATTGTCTTAGTATAATTTCAGGCTTGAACTGAATATCCAA
The DNA here is from genome assembly GCA_035772405.1 of Chrysogorgia sp. JL179-B06. Lineage (NCBI taxonomy): Eukaryota > Metazoa > Cnidaria > Anthozoa > Scleralcyonacea > Chrysogorgiidae > Chrysogorgia > Chrysogorgia sp. JL179-B06. The sequence continues at coordinate 337,222 of JAYKKM010000399.1, read as the reverse complement.
TTCAGAAGTTTTAAACGGACAGTTTGAACTGTTAGATGTAATTTGTAAATCCAATGCTCGATGTTTTTTCACGCTTGACAGCTTTCAAAAACACATTAACGCTCAAAACGGAGGTAAAATACAAATAATTATACCTATCTATTTAAACTCAAACGTGTGTTTTGAGTATTTTTAATAAAGACATCTCTATCTATCTATCTATCTATCTATCTATCTATCTATCTATCTATCTATCTATCTATCTATCTATCTATCTATCTATCTATCTAATCTATCTAATCTATCTAATCTATCTATCTATCTATCTATCTATCTATCTATCTATCTATCTAAGATAGATAGAGATAGATAGATAGATAGATAGATAGATAGATAGATAGATAGATAGATAGATAGATAGATAGATAGATAGATAGATAGAGATAGATAGATAGATAGATAGATAGATAGATAGATAGATAGATAGATAGATAGATAGATAGATAGATAGATAGATAGATAGATAGATAGATAGATAGATAGATACATAGATACATACATACATAGATAGATTCTATCTATCTTGAGAGAAATCTGATGTATACAGTGTCTTTATGCTACGTTTTTGAGCCCTTTTGACGATTTATTACTCCGCCTGCCCGTAGGGTAGCGCGGAGGTTTAAAATGGCCGCGTCTGTTTTCGTCGTCGGTGTCAGAAACTGGCACGTACACGTGCACAATTTCCTTGTGAATTGTGTACATCAAGTGACATCAATAGACATTTAGGGACTTTATAGAGGGGTAGTTGTGTTTCTTGTGGATAATCAACATAATAAACTATCACCTGTTGAGAGTCAACCCTCTTGAGCAGTTCCATTAACCCCCATTTATTTTGCCACCTTGTGTATATTTCGTTGCCTGCAGGCGGAGTGAACGCCTAATTCGTCCTGTTTTAGAAACCATACATCAAAATGATGATTCCGAGAGGGGACTGGAACGAATACATTCAGTCTGGTTACACAAAAAACACTTTTTCAAGTATTATCGTCTCAGAGTTTCTTCCTAACCCTAACCCCCCGGCCATATTTTCGCCATCCCTAGCCCCCACCATATATACGGAAAAACTGTCAAGCTGTGGCAGTGTTGAGAAAAATTCCGGGGGTTAGGATTCAGGAGGGTTGGGGTAATTTTTTATAATGGGAAATACCTTTCGGGATGGCAAAGACCGTTTACGAAAGGGAAGACTCGGCGGCGAGTAACATAATTACGCCGCGTTTTTCGCAAAGAAAAAATAGTGCTTATAACTCGTTTTTCAGAGTAATTTTGAAAAAGTAATGAACCTAAGTTAGTTTCTATTAAAATAATTAGATTATTATTGTGAGGCGATAGTTTACTCTCGCTTCGTCTACTCTGGCTTCGTCTACTATCACCTTATTAATTTGATTACATCCCATTTTACTTCATTTTACTTCTAGATGAAATTGTATTTGAGGAATTTACCGCCACCGGATCGCTCGTTGAACTTGACGTAGAAGAATCTCCGAATTTAAATTCCCGAGCGCAGTCGATCGCAGGTAAGTGTACACACGCGACGTGTATTTTTGTCTAAGAATACTCCAGGAGTCTTTACGAATTAAAGCACGGATTTAGGCTAAAAGGGATGACTCAAAAGGACCTTTCTGCGTCATCCGTTTTAGCCTTCACCGAAAGCACGAGGGTGGGGTTTGACATCTTTCTAACCCCAAATCCAAACCTTATCCTAACCCTAACCATCATATATTAACCTTCATATTAACCTTTATATATTTAAAGTATATTTTCTTTCGATTACCATAAGCCCCTAGATTTCTCGTCCGCCAATATAAGGGAAAGAATGTTGCCTGAGAACGAGAATGGGGCAGTAATATATATATAGAGAGAGAGAGATCACTGCAATGCTGACTGCCAGCCAAACAAACGTCAGTTTCAGGCCCCTACGCTGTCAAGAAAACTGAAATTGACTGAAAACCAACGTCCCATGTCCGCCATTTTTGGCTTCACATTTTGTACCTCACATTGTCTGGAGTCAGCGCTCCAGTTACATGTTGGGGTCGTGACTGAAAAAGGTATAAGCAGCACTAGTCGATGGTATGCCTTGATCGCCCTCTCATTTGGAAAAGTGATATGAAAGTTCAACTGTCGAATTTAATTCAGGTTTCCGGAAGAAGAAAAAAGAAAAAGAGAAAGAGCGAAAGGATAGAAAAACGAAAAAGAAGAAGGAAAAAGAAAAAGCTCAAACACCCAATGGAACGCTGTAAGAAATATTTTCATTACTTTAACCCTACGAAGTACTATATAGGGCTACATAGTAGCGTGGTACTGTAAGTAAGATATAGCAAAGGTCAGGCTATGCTAACGTGCTCCTAAACACGACCAGCCACAAGTTATTTTGTATTTTGCAAGTGATATTTATTTACCGTACTACTGTAATAGTTGATCAGCGATGTGGTTGTCAACTGTCTTCGTCGTAAGTATGCTGACAACGCTTACAACTCCACACACCGATACTATCGATCGTAGTAAGCCTACACAATGAGCAAACAGCTATATGAACGTCAATGGATGCCAAACTGATTTTAACAAACTGCTTATACTCTACCTTACGTATTGTGCTGGAAAGTATTACCTTGAAAATGAATGTCCAAGACCAAGTCTTCCAGTTCTGAACTTATAGTAACTGACAATTCACACAACAGTGATATAAAGGTACATAAATATTAAGTTTGTTTTCATTGTTTCGTCAAGTGTGTACATTATTCTCTGCTATCTGTATTTGTTATCAATTCTTTATTCACAGATTTTGTTCGAGCGCATGTTACATGTAGTATCAGATATTAACCAACAGTATCTGTAAAAGCTACTGCCAGTAACTCAGAGTCTTATAATTCAGAGTCTAGATCTCATTATGCAAAATTTATTTATCAGAAAATTGTTTTAACTGTGTAAGACATATCTGCCATGTTCGTCGTGGTTGAGAACCTAGCAGAGTACCAACTAAGGGGGTGTTTACCGGGCTGGCCCAGTAACCAAGCTGATTTTCATTTGTGTTTAAAAGGAGGGCTAGCCCACCTACCTTGGCTGGAAATTTTTAACACATGAACAAACACAACTTGTGAAATGAAAAGTTGTCCAAAAAATATCGGTCAAGACAAACTTTGTCGCGTGTACTGACCTTTGATTTGCTAACCTGGGTAGGCAGGCCAGCTCGCTCAATCACGTTTATATGGGAAATACGCAGCCCGGGTGACCGAGATCCCGGTCACACAAAGCTACATCTCGGCTAGGCGGGCTGGTCCGGCTCTCGTATAAACGCAAGATGAAAATTAACAAGAAATGGTAACAAATGCACAACCTCGGCAAAGCGTGCCTGACTGGGTACCCAAGACGGTGTAAATGACTATATCGCGAAATTCCTGTAGCCCAAGTTAACGCCTAGCGGGCGTCTTGTTTCATATTTATATCGGCGATCATCTATAGTGACTATGCAATGTTGCCATCGAATAACCCTATTTCACTTGATATTTTACCTGTAAGCTTAAATGGGGCTCCAAAATATGCTGGGTTATCAGTAAGTCTGTATCGATTGTTTATATTATACGCGAATGCTTACAAATGAACACACAGTATATAAATCTCTGACACCCATACCAATCTATCAAGATCAAGGAGTAAAGAGTTTGTTATTGTTTGCTGGTTTACCAGTGACAGTCTTTCCATTGTCCCTCAACCCCACACAAATTGTTGTTGTTTGAAAACTGTTACTGATATTAAATGAGGTAGGCTGACTCACAAGCACACTATGTGTCAACTGTTACTTGGTCTGTACAGCCAGGTACATAACCTTTCAAACTGATTTTTGGCCTTGACCACCTTTCGAACCAATCGAACTGATTTTTGGCTATGTTTAAAATGTCAGTCGAAATTTTAACCACCCCTGCACTGACAGAGCTGTATCATTACCTACAACTATAGATTTGTGTATATTGCATTCAAATAGCTGAATTTGCCCACTAGCCCAATTAGCCCGAATTAACGCTTAGCGGGCGTCTTGTTTGGGTTAAACTGGGGAATGCTGGATAGATCTAAACCAGCCATATCCTTAATGTGGCCAATAGAGCTTATTGGTGTACCTCGACAATGGATGTTTAATTAATTTCTTTTGTTAGGTACACCAGCATGGCTGCCATGCCTTTTATCAATTGACTACCTGGGGATTGAGTGAAAACACTCTATATTAACTTTTATTAAAAATTCTTCAAAAAAACTCCTAACGCTTAACTTTACTAACTCATTCATAGATGAATTGATATACAGGGGGTGACCAAAAAAAAGTGGCCCCCCATAAAAAGTAAAAAACTCGTTACTTTTTGAAGAAAGTGTTTAGAAATTTATTTTTTTTGTATTATTTGGGCAGTTTTGTAGACTTGTGAGTTCAAAATGTTATTCTATAAGCAATAGACTGGTAGATAAATTGAATTTGGAGGGTTTTAACAAAAAATCAATATGGCAGTTTAAAATCAAATTTTCACCAAAGAGTTCGAGTACTTTTTACAACAAATGGTTTATTAGGCGGAAAATGTTGAGTAAAGTAAAATGGCTGAAATAATCAGTAAATTCCATATCATGTAAAAAATTTCATCATATATAGGTAGAGTTTAAATACTGAATAATGTAGTCTTCTTTCAGTGCATATGAGTTATGGCTACAGAAATAGATAGTGCACCCCAAAAGCAAATATACAGAGCCGACACCAGCAGATATATAGAGGATATTTCACGGTGGCGCGGAAATATGACTTTTATTTTCGAGTGGTGAAAACAATATTTTACGAACGAGCGCAGCGAGTGAGTAAAATATTGTTTTCAACACGAGAAAATAAAAGTCATATTTCCAAAGCCACCGTGAAATGTTCTTTTTATTATATGGATAAAAGTTCAAGATTTTTGTAGCTCACCGTACGGCAACAATGTTATGTCTCTCGGCTCGTTTATCGAGGATAAATAGTCGCTGAAGATCGCCAAATCGGACTTAGTCTTTCTTTTTGTGTTCTCATTTTCATTTTCTTCAGAAAACCTTGCCAAATCAGCGTCGGAAACATCTGTCGAGAAGTTGCCATATTGTATATCCAAAACAGAAAGGGCAAAATGGCGGGAATTAGCGTGGGTCCCGCGCGAGACGTTCCCTGACTTCATATCACACTACCGTAAAATACGGAATATATCAGTGGCATATTTTACGGTATTTTACTCATATCCATATAATAAACACTAATACAATACCATAACATTGTTTTCTTGTGTAAACAATTCCTCATTTCACTTAGGTAGTTAAATCTATAGAAGAATCTCATAGTCGGTATAACTTTGGTTGTTAACAATTTTTGTTCAAATCTCTAGAAAGGTTAAATCACATAAGACAAGCTACAAAGATTACATATTAGCCTTTCTAGATTTATTTCATATTTTACATTTTATTTCTTGTCAATTTGTGCAGAGTTAAACACTTGCAATGATAATAATTTAATAATTAAGTGTGTTTTGGTTAAAAAATGTCCATCTTGAATTCAGAGCAAAAACCCTCCAAATACAATTTATCTACCAGTTTATTGCATAGAATAACAATTATCGAACTCACAAGTCCACAAAACTGCGCAAATAATACAAAAAACAAAACATTTCTAACACTTTCTAAACACAAATGACAAAAAGTAACGAGTTTATTACTTTTTATGGGGGGCCACTTTTTTTTGGTCACCCCCTGTACATTACTCAATCATTACTTAATCACAACCACATGAATAATGCCACCTGTTGTGTTTCGTGTTTTTTTTCAACTGAATTTCTAATTCTTACCTTATTTTACATTTTTCACGTTACAGAGAAACAAGTGCTGAATCAAATTCAACCGAAGGTTTACCAGAGGTGTGTACTGTATTTGGAGATTTGCAAACTTTTCTCCATGACTTTTGTGCTATATAATTCCCTCAAATAATTTTTATTTCCTTTGGATACATTCATAACTAGAAATACGTTCCGAAATAACCCCTCGCCCGCCTTTTTCTCTGAAATGGCATTTCCTGCATTTTGAGAGCACTTTTGAGCAAAATCCGAGGACCACAAATCAGTTTTTATAGTGTATTCATTACTGTTAAGAAAATATTATTAATAATAGCACCACTTTGCCGGATGGGCTGATGCACACACACCCCCCCCCCCCCCGCTCGGCGCATAGGCCCCGGTGTTTACACACCCGTAGTGCCGCCACTGTCCCCAGATATATAAAGCCCTGTTCACTCTCCTCCGCAGAGGCTTTTCTTTGGCTACTTGCGCGCCTCGCTTCTATTAAATTACGTAATCACGTAATTACGCAATTAATATGAGGAGCAAAGTACGTAATCACGTACAAAATTGCAAAGGCTCTGTGGAGGAGAGTGGCCCCTGTTTATAAACCCATCCAAAACCCCTTACGAAATTATGTAACCCTAGGGCTTATAATCCGCAAGTAGTATAGAACATGGCGGTACCAGCACAGTTTTCCAAAAGTCAGATCCATGTTTTAGAATCTGACGATTTTCCGAAAGTCAGATCCATTAGGAATATTCATGTTTGGAAAAGTGCGTTAGTACCCCCATGTTCTATCGTTTTTGTGTCGATCGTTTAAGCTATTTAAGATGATTGAGAAACCACAACTCTCTGTTGTGACTATTTATCCTTTTCCCCAATTCACTATGTTTAAACCTCTCGTCTAGTTCCTCACGTTCTACACTACTCTTAGCGAAGAGTTGTCGTTTGAGCTCTCTAATCTGGTAGATAAACGACAACTCTTTGTTGAGTCTCGTTATCTTTTCCTCCACTGATTCCCAACGTTCTACACTACTCTCCAGGGCTCTAGCGCTCATTACTGTGTATGAGCGCTGGAGCCTTGAAGAGTAGTGTAGAACACGGCGGTACAAGGACGGTTTTCCAAAAGTCGGATCTTGTTTTGTCGGTTGGTGGCTTCTGTGTTGAATTAATCGATGATAGAGAGGCATTGATGGATTCGCCAGTCTCAGGAATGTCACCAATTGATGCATCGTTTATAGGTTCTTCGGATAAGTTGCCGTCTGCATTGGTAGTTGTTTGTATTTCATCTTCGGGCGTCTTGCTCTCTTCGGTTTCACTCAGCGCTATTTGAATAAATTTATCTTTTACTTCCTCTGCCATATTGCCGTTGAGGACTAGTGATTGTTGTTTGCCGTGATACCAAGTAACACTGAGCTGTGGATCTGAGAGGGTGGAGTCACATTCACATGTAAACTTCTTCGCTTTTCCACCCGGTGTTGACCATTTCCCACGAAGGCCGATTGACTCTTCCAAAAGTACTTTCAAATGTTCGAGAGTACCATACCATTTCAGCTTTCCGTTTTCATATCCAATATTCCTTAGTGCAGATCTATTTATCATTTGAGATGCAGGAGCACTTTCAATAAACATTTCAACTTTGTCGATGACACGATACGGAGCCGTAGCTTTCGCCATAATGTTATTTGTCGAGTTAATTTGTCATCAAGGCTCGCTAGCGCTAGCTGTCCTCATCAAGGCTCACTAGTGCTAGGGTTCGCTAGTGCTAGCTCTCCTCATCAAGGCTCGCTAGTACTAGCTGTCCTCATCAAGGCTCACTAGTGCTAGCAATCCTTAAAACGGTTCACCGGTGCTAGCGGTCCTCGTGAAGGCTCTAGTGCAACGCGATCCTTAACAGGTTCACAGTAGACGAGTTCCTAAACTACACCAAAAAAACGCGAAAGTGCCGACGCACTTTCCCAAACACACGTGTTCCAAACACGCGTATTCCGAAAAATGGATCTGACTTTTGGAAAATCGTCAGATTCTGAAAAATGGATCTGACTTTTGGAAAACTGTGCTGGTACCGCCATGTTCTATACTACTTCCGCAGTTTACGGTATTCAGTGATATTATAAAAAGTATACTGCATACAAAAGTTCAGATTACCAGTAAGTTTCAGTTTAAGAATCATGATTTTATGTTTATAGTTGGTATATTGTTCATTATGAAAATCAGTTATTTTAAATATTTTTAAATCTTTGTATTGAAGAAGTGTTCATCCTTCTGCATCCAGTTTAAAAAAATTAAGATCCCTTTTCATAAGAATGTTTTTAGGAATCCCCCCCCCCCCCTTCACAATACATAACATTCTCAAGACCCCCATTTTCGCCTCCAGCTCCCCCCCCCCCCCCTCCACCCCTTAGTCTTAACCCTCCCTGTCAACTTTCCCTGTGGGACGAAACCGAAGAAAACCCACGACTTTTGGCAGGGTGTCGACGAACTTTTCCCGCGTGCGATCAAATATTCGAATGTAGGATTGAAAATGAGAGACAGCCTCTCTCTGACGACTGAGCCACTGCACTGTTCCCTGTGTCATTTTTAAAGAAACGCGCTTTTTCTACATTGTCGCGCTCATAACATTATTTTTATCATTTCTCTAGACTGGCACTTCGCCAGAAGTTGATGAAGAAGGCTATACGATTATACCGAAAGATACTGAGAATATCCTTTATGCAATAATATACTGTAAATATATGTTCAGAAACATGGATTGGCTGATGGATATTAATCCATCAGCCAATCCATGTTTCTGAACATATACTGTTACAGTATCTGCTTGTTTTGTTTTTATTTACGTCCCGTTTTATTTCTCTTTTTTTATCGTTTTCCTTTCTTTCCCTACTTTCCAAATATGCCCACGTATATTTTTTGCTTTCGTTTTTTACCAATTTCCTGTTATACCATGGCAGTTACTGTTGGTATTTCTTAACAATTGCTATGTAATAAATCGCACGATAGTGGGTCAGATTCAGATTCTGGCAATGGTAAGTGCTGACCATATACATGTAAAAATCAATAACTGTAACCACTATAAGGCCAAAGTGTATGATCCTGATCGGCCCCACGTATCTTGGGCAATTTAAGGACTTTTTTCTCTCTATTTTTTTCACTATTTACTTTTGGGTGGACTAGCCAGTATGGTTCTATTGTTCCTTTCATTTTTTTCATGTATCAATTGATGCCACTTGTGTAATTTTTATTTCTTAACGATCCATTGTCTTTCATTGCTGCCATTAGAGGATGAACCGAAGAAGTTTCAAATTACAATAAAGCCGGCTACTGAAAAAACGACGGCAAGCTTGGAAGAGTTTCGTTCAATTCAACTTACACTTCCAACTCCTGCGGTATGGGTGAGTCGTGTTGTTACCTTATACTGTTTGCTATTCTAGCAGAATGCTCTAAAAATGTATCGTTTCGTATTTTGGAAGGAGCAATCGTTCCTAGTTTGATATATTTTTATTTTCGAACATTGTTTTTTAATGTGATCGTTATCAGAGAGGTAAACTCTGACATGCCTGGCATAGAGAACAGAACAAATGTAAATCCGAGAGGTCTGGCAGAAAATCTTGCGAATGATTTGTATGTGCTTGATTTCATTCGCCACTCCGCTGTACTGTACACACGTACAAACGCACAACCTGTTGCAAGTTGTCAACTGCGAATAATGTTGTACTGTATCCAGAGCAGTAGGAAGCGGGGTGGGGCTGGGGGTTTCAACACCCCCTAAATTTTAAATGGGAGGGATGAGCCCCCAGGACAAGCGTTGCTAAATTTAATCTTTTTTTCCAATTGTATTATTGCGACTATAGAGGCCCCAGAGAACCTACTTAAGGTAATCTACCTACGGGATTCATCTACGCGAGATTTTACAAACGGGTGTTGCCTGAATAGCCTGAAGTGTTAGACAACCCCTAAACCCTTGCCATACGAGTGTTAGATTGGTTCCCATTGGTTTTACTAGGCGTAAAAAATAGCGGCACTTGGTAAGAGCGGCAGGCTAGAATTAGATGAAAAAGTTTGCTCAAATTGCTACAAATTAGTGTCTTTTCGAGCTTCTAGATTTCAAAATTTTCCGGGGGAGGACCCACGGATCCCCCTAAAAAGCGGTCACCGATTACCTGCTTGTCCAATAAATCTGAACAATAGGCTAAGACTATACGTTATTGTCATGGTATTGTGAAGGTTTCTTTGTAAAGTGTTTCTATTACTCAATGACGTCAAAAAATAATGGATCGACCGCATTCGCCCGCAATCAGAACAAAATGGCGACCTTCAATTTACCAAAAATACGAAAAACAAAGCCAAATTTCTCAAAAACTAAAAAAATTAGAAGAAAACTGATACCCATTCCACATGTGAGGCGACAAAGAACTTTCATTTAAGCAACACTTGTTTTGGGGTGGAGTGTCCCCTTAACATGTGTAGTGCATGTCAAATTGTTGCACACTCAGTTACTTCAAAATAATGAGGTGAATATATTTGGTTAGTGATTTTTGTTATTCTGCTTTTGTAGCAAAAGAAAGGTGATTCCTCGTCAGGTAATCTTTTATTACAGTTTACATTCCATTTGCTCCTTTTCTGTATGACTAAGAAACAGCTATTTATATGAATATACTCTCTTCTTTTCCCTTCATACAGACAATGAATTCCCTAAAACAACTTATTCGGGTGAATCAAGTGTGCAATCTTCTCGCAAAATGTAAGTTACTTTGAAATCAGTTCCTGTTAATCTGACTGTATATACTTTAATAATACCCATATACTTTAATAATACCCATATATACTTTAATAATACCCATATATACTTTAATAATACCCATACACTTTAATAATACCCATACACTTTAATAATACCCATATATACTTTAATAATACCCATACACTTTAATAATACCCGTATACTTTAATAATACCCGTATACTTTAATAATACCCATATACTTTAATAATACCCATATACTTTAATAATCCCCTCGCCCGGCGCGAAGCGCCGGCCGAAGGCCTGAGGGCGAGGGTGCTAATATCGACCGGCGTTTAGTCCCTTATCATGCGAGATCCAAGCCGTTCCTAGATCTAGGATCAGTTTATAGGTATATATATATATATGATCAACCGTCCTCATGCGCGGCATCGGAAAATGTGGCACTGGTAACTAGATACTCAGATTAAATTGAACCGTCACAAGAGACATAGTTTTTTGAGGAAATAGAAATCCGAGTCCGAGTATGTATTTTGACTCGCTAATTCCAAATCTGTTTTCAGAATTGAAAACGGTTATATATTGATCGAGATATTCAACATAATATTCGACGAAGTGACCGGCTAATCATAGCCGACAAAGCCGACTAACTTTCTAAGTACATAAACCATTTTTACGAAGGGTATTCACGTTCTCGTAATATAGTAGACACATATGTGATGTATTTTGACTCGCTAATTCCAAATCTGTTTTCAGAGTTTAAATCGGTTAAATATTGGCCGAGATAACGTTCAAACATTTCTTCGACGAAACGGGCTTTTGGAAATTGTGAATTTTTGCAAAACAGAAATACACGGCCACGGCGTGCGAGGTCTGGGCACCATGGTTGGAGAAATTCCCGTAGGGGGGGGGGGGTAGAAAAGGCGGGCGAGGGGATTATTGCGAATTCGTATTTCTAGTACCCATATAGTTCAATAATACCCATATACTTTAATAATACCAATATACTTTAATAATATGTTCTAAGGATTTGTGGTGAAGGAAATTTATACTTTAATAATACCCGTAATACCGTATACTTTAATATATCCATGCATATACTTTTAATAACCCTTATACTTTATTAATAACCATGTAGTTTTAAAGTATGTTTGATTAATACGATTCTCTTTTTACTTGAAGATCCAAGTCGCAGGAGGACCTGCTCTCCATTGATTTCAGTCAAAACGCGTTTTCTAATTCGTCTGTAAAAACGTCTTCGACAACCCCAACATCGTTGAATTCCAACCACAACCAGCTTGTTGATATTTTATCGCCCATGATATTTCCAATTACAGTTAATAATGACCAAGGTACAGTATAGATTACACATAAATTACATTGTGCATTTGGCTTCTCCACTATAATTGTATATCAGATAAAGAAGACAGTACAGCCAGTACAATTCAGTACATCAGTATAACCTTCGCTCACCATCTTAATCTCAGTAGCTCAATGATTAGAGCGTCTCACCGGCAATTAGAAGGTTACAGGTTTGATCCCTGGCTGGATTCATTTTCTGAGCTTGACGATCATCCATGTACTACAGCAATATATAAAGAAGACAAGGCGTTTAAGTATAATGGCCTTTTTAAGTATAATGTTTCGAAATGTTAATAGTTTTACGATATCTGCTCTTGTACTGGAGAAATAACGTTTTCATTCTCGTATTTTATGCTTCTGGACGCCGCCATTTTCGAGTTTCCAAGACGGCTCAGACTCGATGTCCAGCAGGGGATTTTTTTTCAATTTTGACGTCACTTGAGTACAAGGAACAAAAGACAAGCACGCAATGACGTCAACATTGAAAAGAAAACCACCGCTGTACATCAATCTGGAGCCTACGAACAAACGCGAAAATGGCGGCGTCCAGAAGCATAAAATACGAGAATGAAAACGTTATTTCTCGAGTACAAGAGCAAATACCGTAAAACTATTAACATTTCTAAACATAAGAACTGTTTGAAAACACCACTAATATCATTATTATACACGATAATAATATGTATATATTAAAACATTTACCAAAATCTAACAATGGCGTAATGTTGGAGCAAAGGATGAGAAAGAGAAATGAGTTCTTAAAAGAACTGTTTAAAGATTGAGAAATAAATAGGCTTAAAAGAAAAGAGCACGATGCATTTCGGCAGACAACGTCTGTCTGTAGTTGTCTGCCGATATACGCATCGTGCTCTTTTATTTTAAGCCTATTTATTTTTCAAATCTTTAAACAGTTCTTCTAAGAACTCATTTCTCTTTCTCATCCTTTGCTTCAATTGTTAGATTTTGGTAAATGTGATTATATATTATACATATTATCGTGTATAATAATTATATTAGTAGTGTTTTCAAACAGTTCTTTTAAGAACTATATTTACCATTTCACCATGGTTTCGACGTATTTTAAAGCTTTGTTCAGACTATATTTATTTTACTGATCGTTCTCTTTGTTTTAATAGCTGATGATTTAGATAACGTTAGTGCGCCCAAAGAGGCTATTAGCGATAAACCACCCGAACTTGCTCCAAAGAAAAGAATTTCTCGGAAAAGCCGCAGTAATTCAGGCAGCTCAACAGCATTGCATCTAAATAAATTATCGTCGACAACGCTATCAGGGAGCACAGGATCTTTATCTGACACGACAACAACTTCCATAAATTCAGGTAGCTATATATGTCGGCTTTCTATATTTGCTTCACATGACGATGCATGCAAAATTATTTCGATCTTCTCCGAATTCCCCGTCGATATGCGTGAACTATGGCTGAAGTTGAGGCTGGGGTGGACAGAATGCAGTAAATATATCGGTAAATGTATTCTCAACCAGCGTTTCACGCGGGTCGTACGAAATATGTATTAACAAATGAGGAATGTTTTTGAGCTAATAATACTCATTATTATATGACACAAGCTACTTCCGGTGAAATTGCGTGCTCTGATTGGCTGAGACATGTCACGGGCCGGTCCGTTATTTCCCGGTAATGGACTGGTCCGGATTACAGATTTTGTCAACCATTTTGTTTACAAAGGAACAAACCGAACAACGATAGGAAACTTTGAAAAGCAGCAAAAATTGAACGAATTTAGTAAATTAAGCACTAAATCATGTACGAGTCGGACGATGAACAATCTAAAAGAGAGTCTTACTATTATGAAAGCAATAGAAGAAGAAGAAGAAGAAGGTTGAAAATGACGATTCTGTCACTCAATACGTATGTAAAGTATGTTGTTTAAAAAAGCCATGCCATATAATAAACCTCTTAACCTCTACCACTTGGTCATTACGGGAAAAATATCAGACCTCAGTCTTTTATGTACGAACCTCCCCCTACGGGCTCGGTCCGTACTGCCAAGACCTCGGTCTGATATTTTCCCGTAATGACCGCGCTCTCGGTTAATAAGTAGTAATTATTTTTTTATTAATCATGAGCCGGCGGATTCCTAAGCATTTCTGCAATTAGATTGGGTGGCCATTTTTTTGCGATATCTGGTCACGGAATTCTAAATGCTAAAAATTTTTAATGGTGATTTTGTACTAAAGTATTTTGGTTACTATATTTTCTATTCCTTATCCAAATAATGCAGTTTTACTGAACTGAAGTAACTCAAGTCTTACACCTTGTATAATAAAATAATAAATTGGTCGGTCCCCATATAGAAAAATATTTGCCCTCGCTCTCACAAACGACCAACGGCCTCGGGCAGTTTCTGAAACCTCGGACAAATATTTTCCTATACGGACCTCCCATCCGGTAAATAGCATATATTTATTATATGGATTGGTTTGTGAGCGACCTCAACGCAGCTTTTCTGCAATTTGAGCGGTCTTTACAAAGCGGTAAAGACCGATCATTACAAAACAACTGAAAAGTTTTAAATAATTGCAGGAAAAATGAGGAAATGTAGAAATTTAAAAGAACCATTAACTCTTTCCCGACAGGCTGAAAACATCGAAAATTGAACCACCTCTATTGAAATCTCTTGAAATAACCATAACTGTTGCGAAAGCTATACATTTTCTGAAAGCCCAACAAACCGGCTTTTACTTGTGCTTTTAAATTTCACATTTTAATACAATTAGCATTAATTATCATAAATCAGGTTGAAAAATTTCCATTTTTCTAGAAAAGCCAATCTTGCACGCCCGCGTAGCATCTTGAAAACTCAAAATGCCACCAAAGGCACAAGAGTTGTTTATGAAATCAAATCAAACTTGGCGTGTGCGTGGATCTCATGTTCGTGGCGCTTGTCGAATTTCAATTTTTAATCTTGCGTTACCGTATGCCGTGTTTTTCGACTGACGACTTTGCTGGTCTTCAACGACCCATTTTGACTGGGCCGGTCAGGAAAGAGTTAATAAAAACCTTATTATCCTCGTTTATTCTGATTATCCTGCCCTTGGTCTTTTCGCACACACCGCGTGCATGTGAACTTGTGTAGGAAGCGGACGGTGATATTTGCTACACGTTGAAAGATCATTTCATCTTTCAACTACATACCGTAGTAAACAATCTCGGAAAAATGGATGTTTGTCAACCTTACCCTTGTAAAAACAGAACGTAGCGATTTGTGTATCTAAGTTAAGTTAAGTGACAATAGAATGACTTCGGAGCCACTCAAAACAGAGAGGAATAAAACAAAGATGAATTCGACTCCATCGGATTATGAATTCACAACAATTCAAAATGGCGGTCTATTTTCACTTTTTCAACGACTAATTGTGCTACGATATCCAATTGAATCTTCCATATAATCTTAAATATTTTGAAACGAATACAGAGAACACGCAGGGTGAAAATTTGTCAGTTATGAAACAAGACGTTTTTAAAAGCGTGAATGAGTTATTATACGAAGCTGTATGAACGAGTCACGACTGACATGGAAATGGAATCACGACTGCCGGTTAACTTTTCGTTCACTTGTTCTCAGAAGCTTCTTCGCTTTCTCATGGGAAAATAAATTCACCTCTTTGAAAGAGCATTTCTGATTCTTGTCATGGATATAATGAATAAATAACCATATGATTTTTAAAATCTGCAAAAATTTATATTCATTAAAAACTATCTTCTACTCCATGTGTGTTGAAGAACAATCAATGTATGCTTGCTCTTATTATCTTGACGACATTGCTGGACATCCTGTTCTTCATTTTATACTAATTTAGTATTATAACTATTATACTAATAGTTCGTATCTGAAACTGATTTACTTTACCTACTAGTAGATATATAACCAGGGGTCGAAATTAAGAAAATGTTGTAGTTGCCCAATGGGCAACTAGAACTGCGAATTCAGGTTGCCCACAAAAGATTTAGGTTGCCCACTTCTTATGATAGACACTTTCTTTGTGCTTATTTATGCTAGTTAATCGAAAACTAATACAGCCCTTCATAAAATTATTTTCAGTTTTCTTGTACTTTTTACAAAGCGAACAAACCATGATCTTCTCTTCCTCAATATATTTTAGCCATCCGCGATTGTTTTTCCGCGGCGGCAGAAATACTCGCACTCGATCATTCTCATAACTACCTTGCTCGCTTCTGGTAGCTTTTGTCTTTTTTTGCCAAGTTTGTATCACTATTAGTCGGATCGTTAGTGTTTTTTGGATCACTGTTACGTTTTCTGGACGGGTAAATCCGAATAGTAGTAAACTGATTTAAATAAACAAGTAGCTGTCATGGCGGACGTGCGCGTGCCTCGCTTTCCAATTGTGGGAAACGCGGGTCGCGAGATTACGGGAGTTTGCGCGATCTGCGTGGTCGCACGAAAAGTCGCTGGTTCGTTCGTTCCACTGAAAGTTCTTCGATCATCTATGAAATTGGATTGCCCGAAGGGCTACCAAGTGCAAAAATTTAGTTGCCCAAGTAAAAATTTGGTTGCCCCGGGCAATCGGGCAACCGCTAATTTCGAACCCTGTATATAACTGATAATGAAATCTTGCATTATTACCTGTACTTTGATATTGTTGTAAACAAAGTCCCTTTAAATAAATGGCAAATTTTTATATATATTAAAATAAATTTAAAAAATTTAAATTTTCTGAGTTGTTATACTTCTCACTTAGACTATATACATGTAGTCTATATATGCACACGCGTTTTTATTTGTAATGCGTTTCGAAAAGTATCATTTTCGCGGGGCGTTCACACAAAAACGAACGAAAACGACGTCAATTGATGTGCACATAGTCTTATTGACTTTCTACATGATCACGTCATTGTTTTTATATTACCATTAAATATTTCATATTAGCGACTGCGCAGTAGTAACAACCTGCACTGGACAAAAGATAAACAGGAAATATGAAGATTTCGAAGATCTACTGAAACAATATTTTAATTGACTATATTGACCTGATATTGTCCATTCATTTCTAATCTTAGTATTTATCATCTTCTAAGGTTTAAATTTTTATTGGTATTGCTGTCGCCCACCGAGGCGTAACAAAGCAAATAAAAAAAGCGAAAATCATAGAACACGTTAGAACTTTGTTAGATTCGCAATTTTACATCCCTAGCAGGATTTCTAGAACATGTACATGTATATAAAGTAAATGAACTTGGGACCTTGTTATGCTCTGCTAAAATGTACGTTTATATAACTTGTTTCCATACAAATAGACTCCCAAGCAATTTTCAACCTCGTAACCAAAGCCCTTTTTCTGGCACTCGTTGGGAAGTTTCAGAAAATAGTCTTTGCATGACCACGAGGTTGTGCGTTTTTTTCTAACGATTGTCATGATGTTTGTGATTGACGCAATTGTACTTTATAATCGAAAAGCTTCATATATATGGTCCATGCACTCTACAAACGTTTATGTTATCCCTGCCTTCCCCACTACATTTCTTTTTTTCTCTCTACATTTATATTATTTTTTGTTATGTAATTTATTCATGACGCGAATAATTAACTTAAAATTAAAGTTATGAAATAACTAAACAAGTAGTATTAAAAGTAATACCACGAATTGAAGTATATTAGCTCATTGAACCTCCCGCATGGTGAGGGATTTTGACTAAGCTCGAGCCGAAGGCGAGCGATTGTATATCTGATACAACACAGACGCGAATGTTGAAAATAGCATGTGATACGAATTCATGTAAACGTTCATATTCATCGAAAATCCTAAAGATATTAAATGATTTTGGCTGAGAAAATCGTACGAACAGTTATGTAAATCATATATACAATCTCCGTCATGCCACTCATTTATTTTGTCTGTTCTTTGTGAATTATTAATGAGTATTATATTTTGGAATACCATGTTTGGAAAGATTTCTAGCCTCGCTGCCTCGTGGCTTTAGAAGTTTGTCAATACAATTAGAAAATAGAATGTGCTGAAAAGTGTCGTTTGCTGTGTGCGCTTATACCTTTTGAATAAAATATTGTGTAATGCATTTACTAATGATTTCATTCATGTTTACTTCACCCAATATTATTATTAATATTACATTTTATACATTTTAATAAAACAAAAGAACAAAAGATATTTTTCAAACATGGTATTACAATAGAAATAAAAAACTCTGTGGTGACGATAAACGAATATATTTTTTCTCATTAGTTGTCGCAGTTATCGTGACAGGAAATCCAATTTGTTAATGGTTCTTTTTTTCTTGTTGTTTTTAAAGGTGAAAAAGATGTCGCAGGTGACTCTGCTCAAGGATCCCTTTCCATTCTTGCACCACCACGATCTGACATACCAAGAAGTACATCAGCTGGTAGTATGAGCATCCCTGCCTCACGGCCCAGACCAAAGGTATGTAGTTTTCTTATCACAATTCGCATCCAAGCTTCTTGGGTCCTATACATATATTAAATTAGCAGTATAAGAATTACTAATATACTAAATTAGCAGTATAAGAATTAAAGTGCACCTTACCCCAAAAATGATAATGCTTTGTTTGAAAGGGCACTTAAAATGATGAAGAATGGCGCTAACAGTTCTTCGATATCTATTTTCGTTCTTGAAGTATTCAGTTATATATGATATGTTGATGAGGCACAGGATGACGTCAGCAGGCAAACAACATTGTGGCAATTCTAAAATTTGTGTATATCTTCAAAGTTATCCAATGAAATTACTTGAAACTTTGCACGTAGATACATACCACCAAACTAAAGAACATGGTTCTAGTTATGTTGTCACCATAGTAACGTATTAGCTTCTAAACCTCTCCGTTCCCATACATTCCCAGCCCGTGTCTTAAAAGAGTGTAGCGTGCAGATTGCGCCAAGTCTCTGTGCATTATTCAACCATTCTCTGCTCACTGGGCGCTTTCACTGCTGATGTCACTCCCGTCCATAAGAAAGATCTAAAAGAGTCCGCAGAAAACTATAGACCTATCTCCTTATTGTCTGTTGTTAGTAAAGTCACGGAACGCTGCGTCTGCAATAGATTCTATGCTCATGTCTCGCACGTGATTACCCAGTTACAACATGGTTTCATGTGAAATCGCTCTTGCGTTACCCAGTTACTGTCTGTTCTTCACTCAATTGGCGAAAATCTTGATAATAATATTCAGTCGGACGTTTTATACCTTGACTTTGCCAAGGCTTTCGATTCCGTCGACCATGCCATACTTATCGAAAAGCTTAAATGGTATGGAGTAACAGGCAATCTACTTGAATGGTTCACCGACTACCTATAAGGGATAGATCACAGAGGGTTGTTATAGAAGGCGTCGCCTCTCAGCGCTCATCAGTCACTTCCGGTGTACCTCAAGGCAGTATCGCAGGTCCTCTACTCTTCGTTTTATTCATAAACGACTTGCCTGACGTCATCCAAAAAGAAACAGGCGCTGCCCTATATGCAGATGATACAAAATTATACCGTACCATTAACTCATTCAGCCACTGCGAGAGCCTTCAGCGTAACCTGACGAGCCTGGTCACCTGGAGAGCCTGGTCACCTGGAGCCGCGAATCTAATATTAAGTTCAACGCTTCAAAGTGCAAGGTACTTACAGTAACTCGAAAGAAAATGCCAGTGACCTATGACTATCACCTTGGGGACGTCGTGAAGTTACTACGCGTGCGGGAAGAAAGGGACCTTGGTGTTCTCATTTCAAATAAACTCTCCTGGGATTCCCATGTTTCGTCTGTCGTAGCAAAAGCAAATAAGCTACTCGGTTTATTGAAAAGAACCTGTCCCCTGATTACAGATATCACAGCTCGACGGACATTATACCTAGCACTCGTTAAATCTCAGATGTGCTATGCTACCGAGGTGTGGTCGCCAGCAACAGTTAAGCTAAAATCCATGGTAGAGTGAGTCCAACGGCGCGCTACGCGGTGGATCCTAAGGTCGAAACCAGGCGAGACGTCGTACGACGATAGCCCTTAACCTGCTGCCTTTGGTGTATGATAGAGAAATAAAAGACCTGACTTTCTTCTTCAAAGCAATCTTTGGCCCTACTAATTTTAATATTGAATGTTTTGTTTCGTTTGTGCAGCATGGGCGCACACGTAATCTTAACCCAACTTTAACTTTAAAACCCACCATTTGTAAAACCAGTACTTTCCAAGCTTCGTATTTTAACAGAATTGTTGAACCCTGGAACTTTATTTGCAAGTTAGCCCCATTACATAGTTTCCATAGTGCTGCTTCTTTTAAAGTGCCACTGTGATGAAATTTTGAACCCCATGTTTTTTAGCATTATTGCAAAGAGTACATATAAATAACTCCCCATGCAAAATTTTAGCGCTCAATGTCAAATATTGACTGCGCTATACGACGATAAAGTTCGTAATTTCACGGCCGCCATTAAAATCTGCCATCTTGGAAATGTCAGGTCAAAGGGCGCCGGTGACGTCAGAGTCTCAAGCACGCTTCACGTGTAGTGTTGTTGCAACATATAAACAACGAGATTCCACTAGATTCGGAAGAATTTGACATTTTAAACGCGGTTTGTATATGCGCTGCTTTGTATTCTATAGTAATTCTATTTGTGTTGACTCGGCTCCTTGAGACTATGACGTCACGAGCGCTTCTCGAATGGATAAAAACAAGATGGCCGATTTTAATGGCGGACGTCGATTTAGGACTTTTCAAACGTTTGTAACTCTTCGATTTTTATTCCGTTTCGACTGTAATTTTGTATAAGGGCTACTTTCACATTGATAAATACATCCATGAAGAAAAAATGGCATTTTTCGATGACGAATTTTCATCACAGTGGCACTTTAAGGGTTTTCCTTGTAACTTATATTTTTCTTTACTTAATAATACTTTTGATATAGACATGTCCTGCACATGGTCGCTTGTGCGCGACTGCCCCTGTCATCGGGCTTAAACTTTTATGTATATATGTATTATTGCCCCTTTCATGTATTTTTATGATGTATGTTTTCCTATCGTAGGGCTGCGCCTCGCATGGGACCGTGTCCCGTTCGCGCAAACCCTGTTGGGCTCGTCTTTTATTTTTTCTTGTATCTATGTATTTTTATTAGTATGTCACATAGACGTGTCCAATAAAGCTGTTAAACTAAAAAACTAAAACTAAACTACAGAAGACTTCATTTTCTGCCATTGCAACCAACGTTTTCGATTTCAAACTTGGGTATTGCATTGGAAAAGTTTTTGAAAAGGTTATTGAGAACTGCCAAACTCAAGATGTTCTGCATATGAGAGAAAACAAATTATTTAGTTTTAGAAACTAGGAGGTCTGGAAACTAATCTGTTGCTATGGTGATAACATAACTTGAATCATGTTCTTTAGTTTGGTAGTATGCATCCACGTGCAAAGTTTCATGTAATTTCATTGGATAACTTTGAAGATATACACGAATTTTAGAATTGCCACAATGTTGTTTGCCTGCTTTGACGTCATCCTGTGCCTCATTAATTGCTGCGGTAGCGAGCGAGCCTGAAGCGAGCGAGCGGACGCAGCAGATCTAATTTGTGTAGATGGGGATTTTTATCTCAAAACATCAAGCGCATGGAATTGTGGTCGTGCGCAGTTGGTGCTGCGCAGTACCTCGTAGTACCCCCACAGCGCCATTGAATTTTGCATTTCAGCACAATTTCGCAAGACATTGCTTGCTGCTTTGCCTCCTAAGTGCTATTTGCGAGGTAAACATTTTTTGGAGGCATTTGGTACTAACTTAGATTGACATCTTATGATTTTTTGAGGCATTTGGTACTAACTTAGATCACGACAATACTCCGTCTGCCGGGAGATTGACAGATTTGGTGTTGGGTAACCTTTCCGGGAGATTGACAGATTTGGTGTTGGGTAACCTTTCCGGTCTTTGTTCTTTCTGCGTCATCGCCTTGCCTTAGGTTTCGGTATTTCCGTTCTTTGTTCTTACACGTGCAAATTTTGCTCTTGAAAGGTTTTATAATAAAAGGTAATTTTTTTATTCTTTTGTTGATTCATAATTACGATTGTATTCACTTGATTGCTTCTTCGCTATTTTCACCGTCGATCAGTCTATTACTAGTACATTTCCATACGCGGTTTCTGTTGTCTCATTGTCTGTTGAATGTTTATCACTGTTTATGTGGTACCACTTGGGAAGTACTGGTTTTGTTAGTTGCCTTTTTGTATTTTGTTTGACCTCATGTAATTGTTTTCTGCTATATGCTCATTTGTGAAACCGCTCATAATTTAGGCAAAGGCAGAGTTTTAAAACTATTTTTTGCGGTTGATATAAAGTTAAATTACAAAACACCCTACCCCCTAATAGTCCCTTGGTACCCTCTATTTCCCTAACGTAATCCAACGACGCGGCCGGAAGTGATGTTAACAAAACTGAGCATGCGCGGGCGTCGTTGAAACGCGTCGTGAGTCTGGGACGCCGTGTTTTAGCATATTTTCGCGTCGTCGAGAATACCTTCGGACTTGTTCACGTTCAACGCTTTAAACGGTGAGTTTCTTCGTGTTTTTTTCACTTATATGTCCACTATTAGCACTGACGACGGCAACCTAGGACGGCGACGGCAGTGAAATAAACATATATTTTAGCATTTAAATGAAACCACGGTCGATTCACTAATAGTCTGGTGGAATGTAGCTCAACCTTGTTTTGTAGGCCCCCCAATGGGTTTTTGTGGTTTTTGTATCTGTAAAGGATGGAGATTAATAATCTGGATGATGCCATCTCGGCATCCTTGGGGAATTTGAAATAATCGGAATTTCCATAATCACTTCAAAGATGGCGTAAATATGGCCGCCATTTTTAATAATCAACTGAAATCAATCTTGTTTTATACGACTTCTGGTTGATTTTTGTTGTTTTTATGTCTTTATGCTATGGAGATTGATAATCTAGATGATGCCACCCCAGCACCTTTTGTAATTTGAAATATATGTCATCTCTGAAAACCAAGATGGCGTCCAATATGGCCACCATGTATAATTATTAACTTATTAGCGTTTTTACATAAATGAGACATTTACGAGAGGTATGTTGAGACTAGTGATGGAATTGTTCATATATATATATATATCATCAGGTAACATGATCGCCATGAACGTGAAACTCCGAGTAGTGACATTTTAAAGAATAAAGTTTATATATTTATAACTCGCTGTACCTCTTTTGGTATTGAGCACTCTTGTCTATCAACTAACAATTTTTATACATCTTGATATTATATATATATATATACTGTATATATATGTATACTATGTATACTATGTATACCATGTATACTATGTATACATATAACTGCAATCAACTGGTACACAATATGCAGTAGCTACTGCAAATACTACAATTATAATTACATTATACAATGTACACACTATACTATTCGTCACAACACATCAACATTCAATGTTCTCTAACTCATCGTTTCTGCCCTCTTCATCATTATCGTTGACATTCGTTGTCCAGGAATTATGACAGCTGTCTGTGCTGTAGCAACTGCAAAAAACAGTGCAGGATAACTGTGCTTTATGGCATCCACACCTTTCTTTTTCACATGGACGCTCTGATGCACAACCACAGCGAATCATTTCTGAAATTTCTGGAGGGGCTGGTGCCCTGTCGGTGGGTACCATCAGGGGAATAAGTGATCTGGTTGTGTTGTCTCTGGACCAGCCAGATTCAGTTGCATCGAGACTTGGGGGATCTTCATTTAATGCTGCCTTCCAAATACACGCCTGAAAGTGTGCTCGCTTCACATTTTCCGCAAATGCTTCTGACGTTGGGGGAAGTGACTTCAACTTTGGCACTTTCATCACTCCAGGTTTTCCTGTTTTGGCTAACCATATCTGATAGCGAACATCCGACATGCTACCACTACTTTTGCTACCATAGCAAGCAGCAGAAACGATGTGGCTTGTGCTATCACCAGATTCATGTCACTGGTAGATTGAGTCGAGTTTCCATCCCTTAGAAAGAATCTTAATGGCGGTGACTTTCCCAATACCGCAAAGACACCCGACTGTGTCACATCCAGTGAGTGCGTGTGCAGCCAGCAGGTGTGGAACAATTGACGCATTCTTTACCGCTGTTTGACCTATGTTAATTATGCCTCTTTGAGCACTTGTTCCTTCCATCACCACTGTGCACGTCAACTTGCTATGTGTGTAATAAACTCGGCTTCGTTTTCTATAGCTATAATAAACTCGGCTTCGTTTTCTATAGCTATAATATAAACTCGGCTTCTTTTTCTATAGCTATAATAAACTCGCCTTTGTTTTCTAGCTATATAATAAACTCGCCTTTGCTTTCTAGCTATAATAAACTCGCCTTTGTTTTCTAGCTATAATAAACTCGCCTTTGTTTTCAGTCTAGCTATAATAAACTCGGCTTCGTTTTCTTGCTATATAAACTCGCCTTCGTTTTCTAGCTTCACTAAGTTGTTTGCTTTATCTAATTCTGAATTTTAAGAATGTTTTTAATTCAAATACCAAAAAACCCCGGTTTTAATTGAACAAACCAAAAATACTTACAGTATTTCAGAAGATGGCTGCTGCAAATACGAGCCTGCAAATTATTTGGTCAGTACTATTCTCTTCTATTTTGTATTTTGTCTGATTTTGACTCATTGTGATAATTTTACAGGTATCCAATTTTAACTATGGTACGTTAAAAAACAACAATATGCTATTTATTAGTTAATAACTTCAATATTTCTGTTTGAACACATTTAAAAAGAACGTAAATGTGCCATCAATTATGGCGGCCATCTTGGTTTCCAATATGGCGGCAATGGTTGGACATAAAATGTGGATTATTTCAAATTCCCCAAGGATGCCGGGATGGCATCATCCAGATTATTAATCTCCATACTTCAAAGATACAAAAACCACAAAAAACCCATTGGGGGGCCTACAAAACAAGGTTAGGCTACAAAATGCCATTTGGCAACCAGACTATAACGTATTTGACACTCGAAGTTGGTTTTATGATCTCCGAAACTCTTCATTATTTCTAAAAACGATTGTAGTGTCTATGTTTAAGTTCGTCTTAAGTACAGTTCTCATCTCTTCGCGAGTTACCGTCGTCCTAAAGACGTGAAAATGCTCTTAGTGGCGTTGTAAACAGAACGAGGACGGGCCGGACGGCGTTCAGATTACTCCTGGGAATAAAAAGTATTCATTCTTTTTGTTTCGCATAAAGATTCTTTTGTTTGAACGACGTCGCCGTCCTATAGGTTGCCGTCGTAGATCTTAAAGTCCTTATTAATAGCTCAAAATGCGAACAAACAAACCAAATTTGACTCTCAGATTATTGCAAATGAGCTATTTTCTTTTGTTATGGCCGCAATAATTATGGGTAAATGCGGACAAACATGACTACTGACGTCATCTCTACAAAGTGCGATTGACATACCCATGGATAGTAAATAGACTGGATAGGAAACTAAGATCACGTGCGACGTTTCCAGCATGCTGATTGGTTTAGGCACCAGTTGGTCGCGTGAAAACCTAGTTGCAAATCGTGATGTCACAAAATCACCATAAATCGCAACGTTTAGCAATAATACAGCTAAAAATGATAGTCAAACAACCAAAAAATATCACAATGCCACTTTACGATGGAATATCCGACTACCATTACTCATTTTAGGCGAAAAGATCCAACTTTAGACGGTGAAAAACGCGTCCCAAATTTCAACTAAAACATCGGTAGTTTTGCGACGCCAGTTTCTTCACCACAAAACGAAAACAGCTGAAACAAAGACGAACAACATTTACCTCGATCATTTGGTCGTGGCTTAGGCAGGTTTGTAAGACGATGAAACATTTTGGAATCTCAATATAGCTACTTGAATACGAAAATATGGAGAAGTCGAAGAGAAACTCAGCAAAATCTGTGTACTCGTGACATCTTCGTGACATCACGAATTTCAACTAGGTTTTCACGCTGACGTCAACCAGTTTCCTATCCAGTCTATTTACTATCCATGACATACCAAAGCGAAGTCTTGTCACGAATATAATTGCCCTGAAAATAATTTTAAAAAAAAACAAAGGGAAAATTTAAAAAAAATGTTTTAATATAATAACGTTTCGTTACTATTCAAGTAACATCTTCAGAGTGATCTAATATTACAAGGTTTCAACTAATATACTTAAAGGTGCCGTCAAGTCCGTTCTGCGCATGTGCGATATTTCAAGCGTGAGGGCCTCCAGATGTAAACAAACTTTAACGGAATAGATTTGCGACAGTTCGGAAGCGAGTATTTGTTAAAGGTAGCGAAGGCGCGAGTGTTAGTTTGATATATTACCAACATTTAGGAACAGAACAGCTTCTTATAACACGCGTTTTAGGCGGAAAAGCTCAAGCGTGGGAAACAAATCCGCAATACTTCATGTTCAATGTTTATATAATGCAATGTAAACAAACGATGTCAATAACTGATGAAAAAATAAAAGTGATGAAGTGAGAAAGGAAGTGGAGTAGAGATGGATTAAAAAAACGTTATTGGAAGGATCGAATGTTGTTAATGAGAGAAGAGTTAACTAAATAACAACATGAAATCAGTTAAGTTAGGTAGTTGCAGCTTGAATTTAGTAAAGTTGTAAAGGTTTTTCTGTGCAAGTTGTGTTAAGGTAATTCCTCAGTAATTCTTTTCGAAATAAAATTTGCTGAAACTTCCCAGTCTTAAAGTTATTGACATACTTATATTAAAACCAAAATAAAGTTGGGGTCATGGACCTTGTTTAGAAGATATGGCATATCGCAGATCACCTCTTACTCAGTATGGTGACGTTATTGTGACCAATTTACGAGTTGAGTAAAAACTGTATTGCACAACTTTTTCTTTAAACATTTGACAAAGATATTTTTTTATTTTTTGCAACTAGTAATTTTATACAAGAAAAACATGGTATTTTAGGGAAAAAGAAACAGCTAGCAGGGTTTATTAGGATAAAGAGAGGTCGTTTCCCATATTCTTTGATCATCAAAAATGTAAAATATTGTAAGTTGTATTGTTGTTATTGGTCGGAATTTTTTGAAAGTGTTGCATAATGCCATAAAAACACTGATTATTGGATGTGCGCAGTAAATGCGCACAATGCAAAACTGAGGAATCACCTTAAGTCGCCAATACTCATAAAACTCTGAGCTTCAACTGCAACTACTTAACCAGCTGCAACTGCTGGAAATTCACTATCACAACACGACTTGTAGTCCAACAAGTACTTGTGATTACAGGGCACGACTCATCCCAGGTTTAAATACCTAATTAACCTTGCCATGTCATTTGAGTTCTACTGGCTCAATGGTTAGAGCATCTGACTAGCATTCAGAAGGTTGCGGGGTTCGAGTCCTGTCTGGAGCTCAGAGTTTTTCTGAGTATTGACAACTTAACACAGCTTGCACAGCAAAACCTTTACAATATTTCTTGAATTGCGACGAAACTTTAGTATATTAAAATTGTTTTTTTTCTCAAATATTTCCATTGTTATGGGTTTTGTTTTGGTTTTGTTTTTTTACTATAATAACTTTTAATAATTCTTGTTTTACCTAGCCACGATTGAGTGGTGCTGCTTCTGATTTAATGTCCCTTAAAGGCAACGTTCCAACGAGAACCTATGGATCACCAACATCAGCAGCCAACACTGAAACGACTTCAACATTACCAGCTGATCTGCTATCCAGTGTCACTAAAACAACTCAAGGAGCAACTCAGTCCAGCTTAGAAGATTTGTCACCAACATCGAAAACAATCTGGGATAAGCTCAATAGTCCCAGCAATCAACGATCTTCGCGAATTGGCAGTTTGGCAGCTTCGACTGCAGCTGCAACAACATTGCAACCAACCGTGGTAATTTATTTTGTTGTTGTTTTTCTTTGTTTTCGTTTTGGATCCAACATAGCTAATTAATATATGGTATGGAAACTCGGCAATTTCAAAGCAGTTAACATTGTTAGACAAATGAGCTGTGATTTATGTTCGACGGTACCGTGCTGTTCTGAACATTGCTTTAATTAGTAAATTTAGTTTGTTTTCCCGGCCGAGTAGTGAGGCGGTCTGGGGACGAGGGAAGATCGAGAGATCATTCCCACAGAATTTTGACTACTGAGGTACCTTACTGTAATGCAGAAAGTGATTTAAAGTAGTACAAAAATAAAAGGAATAGTTAGCGTGAGTTCATTCAAATAAAAGTAGCATCTCAAAGCGCGGATGCGAAACAGTCAAAATTCTCTAACGAATAAACTCAAGAACTCGCTACCTGAGAGACAACTTCAATTCAACTTCAGTTGAGTGCAGAATCCAAGCCATCGAAGCTGTATTTTAAGGACAACCGACGGCTAAAGAAGCGACTAACCGTCCTTGGAGATATATCCACTTCGAAAAGGCAAGGCTGTACAAATAAGTTTAGAACTTGTCTTCAACGAACAAACTCAAGAACTCGCTACCTGAGAGATAACTTCAGTTGAGTGCAGAATCCAAGCCATCGAAGCTGTATTTTAAGGACAACCGACGGCTAAAGAAGCGACTAACCGTCCTTGGAGATATATCCACTTCGAAAAGGCAAGGCTGTACAAATAAGTTTAGAACTTGTCTTTAACGAACAACTCAAGAACTCGCTACCTGAGAGATAACTTCAGTTGAGTGCAGAATCCAAGCCATCGAAGCTGTATTTTAAGGACAACCGACGGCTAAAGAAGCGACTAACCGTCCTTGGAGATATATCCACTTCGAAAAGGCAAGGCTGTACAAATAAGTTTAAAACGCTCTGATTTATTGATCATTTACTGTTTGTTTTGATATCTTGTCGTTCGAACGCGTGGAGCTCGCATGAAAACGAGGCGCTACTAAATTGGATACTTCAAAAGTCGATCAAGCTAAATCGACCAAAATGCCACCGAAAGTAGATATTAAAACACTCGTTGGGAAGAGAGACAATGCAATCAGTGCTCTTAAAGAACTGTTAGAAGAATTTGAAACAATTTTTGCAGTGGAACCACAACTGGAGAGGTTAGAGAGTACATTTAACCTAATCGAATCAAAGTACAGAAGCATCAAAAAGCAACAAGAAGTCATAGCTGACAGACTTGTCGATGAAGGTGCTACTGAAACAAATGAAACAACATTAGCAAATCAAACTATTGGAGAGAAAATAAAGAATGACTATTTACAAATAGCCAAAACGTATGCTGCCTACCAAAAGAAGCTCAACCCTCCTGAAACATCTCCTGGAACATCTCCTGGAAGTACAGAAACTTTGGAAGCCATGACCTCTGCAGTAAAGAAAATGGCAGAAACAATGATGAATTCAAAGCCAAAATCTAGTGGTCTCGAAAGATTACCCGTTCCAACATGGGATGGGAGGCGTAGATCATACTCCACCTGGAAAAAGGAATTCAACCATTGGATGACAAAGTATTCACAAGACAAGGACGAACAACTTCAACGTTTCAGAAAGGCGATGCCAAAGGGATTTTGGTGGACGGAGCAAGTGAAAACCAGCAGGCATATCGAACGAGCCTGGAGCATCCTAGATGTTGAGTTTGACGACAAACGAAAGCTAATGGATGAACTGTTAGCTGGAATTAACAATCAAAAACAAGTGAAAAGGGATTCCAAGTCATTCACCCGTTATGCCACACTTATATCTGGCTATGTGAATGACATGGAAGATAATGACTGCTCTGTGACGTCATCCTCAGAGGCACCATTCTTCATGTCGCAACTTTTGTCAAAGCTCGAGCCAAGAGACAACGCAGACTTTGGTAGAGAAATGAAAAGAATTGGGAGAGAAGAAAACGTTGCAAACCTCGTTGATTGGCTACATCAAGAAGCAAGTATTCGGTCAAGAGGAAAGCAAGACAATGACGAGGAGAATACTGAACGGAGCCCACGAGGAAATTTCTATAAGAAATCTGACAACCATGCTGCTAACTACAATGCAAAAAAAGAGGAAGCATGCCCATTTGGCTGTACAACGAAGCATCAGCTTGCTGCTTGTCCTAGTTATCAAAGCTTAACGGTGAACGAACGATGGGAAATTGTTAAGAAAAATGAAAGATGCCGCAAGTGTCTGAGAGCATCACACCACACTAAAGATTGTTGGAAATCTGAGGGAACCTCTTGTGATAAATGCAAGAAAAATCATCATCGATCTTTGCATAATGATAAAAAAGAGCCTTTGCCACCAAGTTTGAACCCACATGCAACACCATTCTCCAATCAAGGGAACAGCACCTCAAAGAACAACAACGTTCAAACGAACACAACTGACGCAAAGAATGAAGTAAAAACTGTTGCTGGGTTGTGCCCGATCCAGAAAGTTAAAGTTATGGATGCAAGTGGAAAGCTTATTGAAATCCTTGCGATGTTGGACACTGGTTCAAACACAAGTCTTCTCTCAAAAAGTGCAGCCGCGAAATTGGGGTTATCTGGACCCCAAACTCATCTAACCATGAATCTTGCTGGAGGAGAAAAGAGATCCGAAGTTTCTGAAATTCTCGAAATCACCGTTGCCTCGTCTGTAGAAGAAGATATCAAGAAAACTCTACAGGTGCACACCGTCCGGAAACCTTGCAGCAGTGTCCGGACGATATCTAGAAGATCTGTAGAAAGATATCCCCACCTAAAAGCCATCGCAGACAAACTACACCTGTCAGGTGGTGCTGTCGACCTCCTACTAGGAACTGATTTTGCTGAAGCGTTTGTCGATGTTCACACCTTATTAGGCGATTCTGGGGAACCTATTGCCAAGATGAACTGTTTTGGATGGTATGTTCTGGGACAGTTGGATCTGAAGTCGATGAACAGTTCGGGAATTCAATCGGTGAACGTAGGCACGATGAGCATCGTAGAAAATGTCAACAAACTGCTTCAACAGGATCAGATGGGATTGAAACCAACACAGCTTTGTACCTGCAGTGAAAATGAATTACGAGAAAACAAGTTCGTAAAGTCCCTTTCAGAATCAACTGCTTTGGTTGATGGAAGAATCCAAGTCAAGATGCCCTGGAAGGAAGAAGGACCTCCTAGACGCAGTAATTACGACATCGCCTTAAAGAGAATGTACTCAGCCGAAAAATCATTCGAGAAGAAGGGATGTAGCAAAGTTGTTGACGAAGAAGTCCAGAAATTAGTTGATCAAGGCTTTGTGATCAAGGTATCTCTAGAAAGCGTCGACCACACTCAACCAGAATGGTACTTGCCTCTTCAAGCCGTTTTTACGCCAGAAAAGACTACGGCGGTTCGACTCGTTTTCGACTCATCATCAAAGGGCCACGATGGGCTCTCCCTGAACGATCATCTGGAAAAAAGGGCCAAACTACATCAATGAACTGCCAAGCGTTCTGACAGCATGGCGATGGGATGAGGTGGCTTATTCAGGAGATGTCCGCAAGATGTTTAACCAGGTTATGGTACATCCAGAAGATCAAGTCTACCACAGATTCCTGTGGAGAAAGAAGAGAAGTGACCCACCTTCCATTTACCAGTGGTTAAGGCTGAGTTTCGGAGACAAACCAGCACCCGACATCGCATCAAATTCCATCAACAGCCTAGCCAAAGCTTCACAATCCGAGTTCCCTGAAGCAGCAAGAGAACTCCTAGAGCACGCGTATGTGGATGACATCGGAGGCTCTAGAGCAACTGTAGACGAAGCCAAACTGGTCACAGACGGAATTGACGCTATCCTTGGAAAGGGACAATTCCAAATCAAGACCTGGCATTCCAACCACAAAGAGGTTGATCAATCCAATGGTGAACGCTTCACAGATCTACTTGGTCATACATGGGACAAGGAAAACGACAAATTCACCTTCAAGAAACGCGAAATTGTCGGACAGTTTGAAGCATTCTCCAAGAGAAATTGTTTAGCTCTTGTAGCCCAGCTGTGGGATCCCATTGGCATTGTCTCACCCGTTACGATCAAGTTCAGAATCAATTTACAAGAGCTATGGAGTTCGGGATTTGGTTGGGACGACGTGTTGCCAGAAAGTGTCCAGAAAAAGTGGAGGGAAAATCTGCAGATCATAAATTATCTCCTCACGTTCGAATTCGATCGAAAGCTAAAGCCAAGCAAAGCAGTTGGTCTTCCAGAAATACATGGATTTTCTGATGGAGGAGAACAAGCGTTTGGTGCTGTAATTTTCCTCCGCTGGAAACTCAGTGATGGTAGCTTTCACTGTGTCCCTGTCATGGTCAAACCATTTGTTGCACCGTTAAAAAAGAAAAGCATCCCAAGATTGGAACTTTTGGGCTGTTTAGCACTCTCCAGAATGTGTGAGACATGTCGAAAGACACTGGATTTCGCAACAATTAAAGAAAGCGAAAGAATCCTTTGGGTCGACTCAACAACCGTTTTGTCATGGGTTAGAACCCCACCAAGAGAATTCCGACCTTTCGTGTCAGCCAGAGTGGCCGAAATTCAGGAAACAGTTGGCACTGAAGATTTTCGCTACGTCAGATCAAGCAGTAACCCAGCTGATGCTCTCACCAGAGGCATTGAACCTGGACAACTTGCAGATTGGTTAGATGGTCCGTCGTTTCTCAAGCTGCCTGAATCTGATTGGCCTCGGTTCCACGAGAATGCTCGAACCAACGAAAGCATTGAGGAGACCAGGAAAGAAAAGAAATCTTCAGCGAAGTCACCGCGGTCAGTAGAACAGCCGGTTAGAGAAATTAATGCCAATCTAACCACTGAAGAAAAGACGGATAACCCTATCCTTTCCTGTTTGTTGGCATCATGCTCCTCGTTTTCCAAAGCTCGGAGAACTCTGGCTTACGTCCTTCGATTCATTCGAAATGCAAGAAAGAAAAATGTACAAAATGGTGCAATTTCCGTCGGTGAATTGAAAAACTCAGAAAACCTCTTATTCAAGTGGTGTCAAGTCAACATAAACGTCGCGACCCTTGACAAGACGTTTTTCGCTAAAGAAGATCAAGATGGATTACTCCGGGTGCACGGGCGTCTTGAATATATCAGATCCCTCCCAGATGATGAGAAATCCAGTCATTCTACCACGAAATCATCCCTTTGTTTACCTGCTCTTGCGTCACCTGCACCAAAAACGTGGTCATTGTGGTTACAACAGCTTGATACATGAATCAAGGAAAAGGTTTTGGATTGTTTGACTTCCTGGAATGTCAAAACACCTCACCAGAAGATGCATTGTTTGCAAGTTAAAGCTGCGCAAGAAACCTCACGATCAGCTCATGGGCCAGATTCCAAGTCTCCAAGTCACAGCAGCTAGATTCCCAGCATTCTCCAACACTCCCTTAGATATGTTTGGGCCAGTGCACATCAGATTAAACCGGAGGACACTTAAAGAGGCACAATTATAGTTACAGGTACCTTAACCTGCATGACGACTAGAGCAATTCATCTAGAGCTGGTCAGTGATAAGAGCACAGATACGTTCCTGATGGCGTTCCGAAGATTTGTTTGTTTGCGTGGGCATCCGAACAATTGTTGGTCGGACTGTGGCACAAATTTCGTTGGCGCACAAGGATACCTCAACGAAATCATGCAAAACTGGGATATCCCCAAGATTCAGAGTGTTCTCTCCGAGGAGTTCACTTGCGATTTTAAATGGCAATGGAATGTACCCCACGCAAGTCATCAAAACGGAGTCGTTGAATCTCTTATCAAGTCTGTCAGACAAGGCTTGAATTCAACCTGCAAGAATCAAGCGTTTACCGAAGAGCAATGGAGAACATTTATCACAGAGATCAACTACATGATCAACAGCCGTCCTCTGTATCCGAGTTCCGACAGCGTTTGGGAAAGTCCACCAGTAACTCCTAATGACATCCTGATTGGACAACACAGTGTACCACCTCAACCAGTGCCAGAAGACAAAACCAACCCAAGACATCTCCTCAGAAGTACTGAGAACAGAGTGAAAGAGTTTTGGAACTGTTGGATGAAATATTTTGCACCGAATTTGTTACCGCGCAACAAGTGGTTCCGAACGAGAGAGAATGTTGAAATTGGTGATTTGGTCCTGGAGCTTGACCCGAAGCTTAAGAGATGTCAGTGGAAGATGGCACTCATTATCGATACTTACCCAGGAGACGATGGTCTGGTCAGAAAAGTACGAATAAAGACGCCTGTCGGACAGTATGACAGACCCATCCACAAGTTGTGTCTTATCGCTACGAAGCAGGAACTAAACGCTGAAGACGAGTAGGATTATAGGAACAATATTCCTGTTCATATTAGAATAAAAGTACATTTTGCACAATAACTATGAGCAGTCGTTGCTCAATTAAGGTTCTTAATTTCCGCACTGGAGCGGAGTGTTCTGAACATTGCTTTAATTAGTAAATTTAGTTTGTTTTCCCGGCCGAGTAGTGAGGCGGTCTGGGGACGAGGGAAGATCGAGAGATCATTCCCACAGAATTTTGACTACTGAGGTACCTTACTGTAATGCAGAAAGTGATTTAAAGTAGTACAAAAATAAAAGGAATAGTTAGCGTGAGTTCATTCAAATAAAAGTAGCATCTCAAAGCGCGGATGCGAAACACGTGCACAAACCCTTTGTTTTAGTTTTATTAATATTTAAACAGCACGGTTGAACGATTGAACCCAAACGTTTGTATTGAACCCAAACTTATTGATTGAACCAAAACGATTGTACCGAAAATACAATGTGTTTTGTGTTTACTAACCATCACCGTGCACAAATTTACATAAAGGCGAACAAAAAGATAGAACAAAGACTTTCGTTGAGTTTCCACACCATACCTCCATTGACCGTGGATCCACTGTCTGTCTGTCTGTCTGTCCCTGTACGTAAACGTTTGCAAAATAGCGTTCGCTATTGAACGTGCTTCAAATCAAAGCTCTTGTGCGTAAACGTACGTAGAAAAACACAGCAATGGAAATCAGCCTTGTCAATGGAGGTGGATCTTTTTGTTCACCGTTACCCTTAGGATGATTGTGAAGTAGGAACAGTACAACTTATTAACAATCGCGTGACTTAATATTTTCCGTAGACAAACGCGTCCAATACCCAAGACGTCATTCCCGTCGCTGTGGCTCTTGTTGAAGTTGTGAACGCTTATTTCAAAGGAAAAGAAGCTTCAAAGTA
This sequence comes from Chrysogorgia sp. JL179-B06, assembly GCA_035772405.1. NCBI lineage: Eukaryota > Metazoa > Cnidaria > Anthozoa > Scleralcyonacea > Chrysogorgiidae > Chrysogorgia > Chrysogorgia sp. JL179-B06. Next base: position 302,115 of record JAYKKM010000399.1, on the reverse strand, counting down.
AATATTAATTAGTAGTAAATGTTGAACGGTAGAAGCATAGAGTGCTTCTTGGATGGGCCAAGTAACCCATGCACTCCCCTTTTTCCCCCAACTAATCTTATAGTTGAGAATTTGTAGTAATTTGAAGTACATTTATAATACTGTAGTAATCTACAGTAGTCGGTTTTAGGTTTCGGTTTTTTCCTTACTTTGACTTGGAAAATTAAAATGCCCATGAAATGAAAATTAAGTGTGTCTTCTTTAAATGCACTCCGAAAATGAATAAGAATGGTAATTTAGAGTTCTTTCGTATCTCGCGTAGTTCTTGAGATATTTAGACTTTTGTGATATGCAAATGAGATAACCTATGACGTCAAGACGTTTCAACATTTTTAGAAAATCAAGTATATCTTTGAGATTATTCAACGAAATCACTTGAAACTTTTCGTGACACCTAACATCATTACATCGGAATAGTGATCCCAAATTAATTTACTATTTCTAATTTCTTAATTTTCTAAAAATGTAGAAACATCTTGACGTCATAGGCTACTTCATTTGCATATTACATAAGTCTAAATATCTCAAGAATGACGTGAGATATGAAAGTGATCTAAATTACCATTCCTTATCATTTTAGGAGTTCATTTAAAAGTACCTATGCAATGAAACATTCAATTGTAAAATAACTTGTTTATTTGAAAGAACTCTTGAAACTATAAAGACTAACCATTTGCAACTTTTCCATATCTCACTTCACTCTTGAGATTTGTTTGATATGTAAATGATCATACTTATGACATCACACTGCATAATAACTTATTGAAAACGCTTATATACCCTTGAGATTATGTAATGAAATCACTTGAAATGCAGGTGCATGTGCGTGGTTGTATCCAATGACATCAAATATGCAAATCATCAAACGATTCCATGTGATAATGGTAAAGATATGGAGAATTTTTCAATAAGTCATTATGCATTGTGATTTCAAGTATGATCATTTACACTTGAAACAAATCTTAATATCTCAAGAGTGAAGTGAGATATGAAAAAGTTGTAAATGGTTAGTCTTTATAGTTAGAGTTCTTTCAAACAATATAGTTATTCAAACAATATAGTTATTTTACAACTGAATTTTTCATTGCATTTTAAATAAGACAAACTTAATTTTCTTTTCATGGGCACTTTAAATAAGCCCCTTCCCCTATTGAGCCCCCTCTCTCCAATAAGCTCCCTTTTAATAACTTAAAATTAATAAGGAAAATCGCTTATCTGCAAAAGTCAGTTACCTGTATATGCAGAATAAAATTTCGTACCAAGGTCGCTTATATGCAAAGCAAATGTTTGAACTGATCTCTAAATAAAGACTGGATCGAGCAACTATTGTTCAGAAAATGAAGCCGGAAGTCCGCCATTACTATAAAGGGACCAACTGAGAATCCTATGAGGTTTTTTGATGGTTTATGTGCTCTTACCATCGACAAAATAAAAAAATTTTATTATAAAGAAGACCAGAAAACATTTTTTCAAATTACTGGGTAAAACGATTCATCGCCTACCTACATATTTACTGCGACTTTGGTCCCTTAGCAATGGCCGCCGTTGGCTCTAATTATCCAGTGAGAGAAGCCTGATATGAGACGTCAAATTAGGTTGAAGATTTTATGCATTTAATGTTAACAAAGAAACTATATTGGCCAGACACTAAACCTATTTTGCTAGCGTCACAGTTTGATTTGCTTGCAAACTCGGAGATTCTAATGATCTCTCGTTAATTTACATTATGCAGATATGCAGGCTTCAAAATCAGCTCATCAGATACAATAGAAAGCTCAATCCAGTCTTTATTTAGAGATCAGTGAAGCCAACTTCACTTACTACCTCAGGCAGTAGTATTTCAATGTTTCACATTCTTTGATTATCAAATATCGCTTTGCACAATTTCATTAATTCCGCTTATGTGCAAAATTTGCTTATATGCAAAAATCGAGTTGGGAAAAACGATTTGCAATTGATTTATTAAAATTTCCAAATAGCAGTTAAAACTGAATTACACGGAATTCATCAGAATAAGAATATTAAAATATTAAATATACAATTAGAATAAAATGGAAAAGGTAGAGTATTAAGATAAAAATTAATTATAAGTATGTTCAGTATTTTGAAAACAATAGATGACAATAAATTCTAGGTTGAATTATATACACACTCGTGTATGGTACGAAGCTGTCAGAGAAACGCTTTGTATGGCACTTCGTCACCAATAGTGAGGCCTCGGCCCTCAAGCTATATGTTAATGTTCGTTTTTGCGGAACTAATTCAACTTATGAGAGGGGACAGTCATGTTGGAAAAGAAGCGTTTACATAGGTCGAACCGACGTTGATAAAGAGTCGGCAACTTGGTTATTCGTTAAAGAAGCAATATATCCTCTTCCTGGAAACATGATTCTTATAGTGCCCTTTTTTGAATGTTTTCTATCTGATCGCTCAACATGGTTTTTGTCAAGTGCCGGTCACTGGTCAAATTACACGGCTACTTTACTCACTAGTTTCTAAAATTTCGAGATATATGTAACGTTTTCTGACCTTTAGAATTCTATAAAATCTTCCTCCAGAATGCAGGAAATGGCATTTTTCAGGGGGGGCATGTCCCCGGACCCCCCAAGAGGTTTCTCGCCTACTTTTTAAAAGTCCCTCCTACTTGGAATCTTAACAAAAACCCTGCTCAACTATTGGGGAAGGCTATGATGCCACGTTTCACACTTCAACTTTGATCCTACTCACCGCGCTTCGCATTAATATTCCTTTAATATGATGAGTAACAAGGTTTCAGTTCTGGCTTAACCCTAACAATCAAGTGACATCTAGTTCAATCACATTTTTGGCGTCGGGTATTTCTATGTGAAATTGATGAATTTTACAAAAATGATCATAAGTTGGGAAATCACAGCTTGCAGGTGTCCTGACGACGAGATTTTAGACTTTTCTAAGATTTTATAACTTTTCTGAGATTTTATATAACTTCGAGTAGCACACCAAAATAAATTAAAGTTCTTGGCTTTCTTCGTAATCTCGTGCTCGTTCTTATTTTCAGATTTAGTGTAAATGGTGACATAACTATGTCATTTCCAGCCAATGCCATCACGTTTTTATCAGCAGCTGATAATCCTCCAGTCCTAAGGTTTAACATTAGTGGAGCATCGTCGTTGGAAAGCGTTATTCCGAATAAATCTCTTCTTTCGAGGTATGTTATAAAATGGTATTCGAACGTCGGTGAAATTCCTTCTGGCTTTGCCACACTAAAATTATTTTAGACTGGTGTAGAGAAAAGATGGCCGTCATGGAGACATTTTGGATGTCCCGTTTTAGGCCCTACGTCAGTTTTATATTATAGGTCAAATTGTACCCCGTTTACAAAAATACATCTTGGGATTGCGAGCGCGATACATGTATGTCGATCACGATCCAGATACTGAGTTGTGTTTATACGGACAAGTTCCTGTTCACGATCGGCGAGATCGCGATAGCAATCCACCTCCGAAACAGGGTTGAATTTATCCTGATCGCGATCGGGTTTACACGACAAAAAATATCGGGATTGCTATCGCGATACCTCTCGTTCGCGGCCTGAATCCCGATATTTTAGCTCCATGTAAACGGGCTATTGGACGTCGCCTTCATTTCGTTTTTTGCAGTCAGCATTCCAGTTATATATATATTATTAGCTTATGCATTTCAAGTTTTGTTTCTTACTGCTTTAATGTCGCCCAATCCCCTTAATATTGGACCTGTCATTTCTCCCTCCCCCTCTGATCGACTGTAAAAATAGCAAATGATTTAACTTTTCGCATCTCATTAATTATTACTTTGTTTATAACTTTATATATATAGATAAATGTATATATATATGTACATACATACATACATACATACATACATACAGAGTTCAGTGAGTCGCAACGACTACAGAGCACTATGACTCTTTACCAGGCTTTAACGCGCGTAAATTATTTTATTTTTAATAGTGATGATCAGTCGAGTGATGCTGATGTGAAGCATTTTCAATTCAAAATGGCAGCTTTGCTTGCACATCTCAAAAAACTTGCCGAGCAAGGGCAGGCCCCCTATTATAACATTGATATCTTAAAATATCAGGTAAGATAACGAGCTTAGCCTATTCTGTTAGCTATTTAAGGACGATGGTTTCTCCACTGCACTGCACATACAAGGAGGTATCTGTTAGTTGACTTACCGTAAGTGCAACTGGTGTATAATTTGTTTCTTTGGTAACACTTTTTATTAGGTGCAACATAACATTTCTTTAATACCACTTACTATAAGTTGTTACTGGAAATGTGAGGAGAAAACTACAGATCTCCGTGTAGATTACCAATACGCACCTACATGTTTGTCCGTTCCCTCACCACTGAATAACGTTTCCGTGATTGTTCCTGTGAATGGCGGAGTCGAAATTATGCAGTCGAAACCCATCGCGAAATGGTGAGTAGAGGGAAACTATGGGTAAAAAATGTAAGACTGCGCTCGGAATTCGTTGCTAGTTCAGTAACTAATATAGGTAATCACTTTCGTAGGATGAAAGAGCATGAAAAGGCTTTATGGCAAATGCAAGAAATATCGAATAGTTCTGAGGGACAAGGTAAGTGAATAGCTTCGTAAGTAAATAGCTCTGTGTTAAGCTTCATGCTCCAGAGAACGACAGATTTTTTTTGTAATTTGAGGTTTTCCTGCCACTCGTCGTGTTGCGTTTTGCTTTTTTCACGTCAGGAGGATTATTTTACGTTTTAGTTTAAAGTACCTATCTCATGTTTTTTCCTCTTCCATAATATTTGTCAGTTTTTTGACCATTAATAAATCCTCTCTTTATCTAAAGAAAATTGTTCTAAAGCCTCCTGTATACAAGAGCCGGTGATAAGCTCGCTACTTGAGGAAGTCCTGCGAGAGGCTTCGCTCTACTTCGTCGAAGATGAGATGTCTTCCTGTAGAGATTTGAGAGTCGGGGCGATGTATAAATATGTATATGATATTTGACTGTTCTGACCGTGTCTCAATAGCTCAGTGGTTAGAGCGCCGATGCGTTGATTCGGAGACCTCGTGTTCGATTCCCGGTTGTGGCAGTCCAATTTTCATATACATATATTTGACGAATATTATACTAGAAATACATGGACGCAACAACCCCTCGCCCGTTTACTGTTTGAACAACCTCGTACCCAGGACATTTTACCTCCACGGTGGAAGGTCGGCGAAAATGGCCCCTGGGATCGGCTGGTCACATGACACCCAGAATTTCTGGGTGTTTTGATACGATAATTTATGATAATTTAGGTCATTTGTCTTTGTTTACCTGTTGATGTGATGATGAATGAGAAATATGCAACGCTCTGCAGACTTGTTCGTGTAAAGCATTCATCCTAAAAGCAAATAATTAATAATACATCCATGATTATCTCATAGAAATATTCAACCGATCCCATGGCCATTTTCGCCGACCTTCCACCTTGGAGGCAAAATGTCCTGTGTACGAGGTTGCTGTTTGAAGTATTTAAAAATTAAGGCATTTCTTATGAATCTGCAATATTAAGCTAAATACAGTTGTCATCAGAAATTTATAAGTTAAATATATAGTCATAATTTAAGAAGTAGTTGTTAAACAATTATGACCTCAGAAAAGAAGTGAAAACTTTTTTTAATTTGTAAACTTCATTTTGAGTTATTTTTAAAATTTTAAAAATGTTTCCCTTTGGTTAGTAGGATGAAGTTTAAACATCAAATTGCATTGTGCAAGGGCGCTGATTTGATATATAACACGACATTGTCCTAAAGTAGTTAAAAATTAGAAATACGTTACGCAACAACCCCTCGCCTGCTTACTGTAGCGTAGTGCTTACAGTAGTTCTGTTACTTGAATTAGGTAATAGCCCATTCATTTGCCAAACTGAATAGATTTTCAGCGGACAATATCTTTGAGAGCCTCGTGTTGTCTAAATTTAATTGCTTCATAGGACATCAAAGTTTATTCCGAAAAATAATGACATCCTGAAAACCCATGATTCGAGTCAATAACAAGACGAGACTATTGTGAAATTGTATTATTTCGACTTTATTTCAAAGTCATCTTCAGACAAAGTGATTACAAGAGCATGCCTAGGTCTATATATACAGTAGGATGACATAATCAACGAAGAAGAAGAAAGCCTAGCTGTTAATATTTACATGATAACATGTAAATACCTTCTTTTTGGGGAAACGTTACACGGGCGGAGAGGGAGGGTGAGCACGCCATTTATCCCGGTCAGCGGCAAGCAATCGTCTTCTGGACGATCTTTTTTAGTATCTGCGAGAGATGCCTATATTACGATAATATAATATACATCATAGAACTACATGCTACCAAAACAACTTAGATCCTAAAGCTGCAGCTTAGATCCTAAACAAGTTGCAGCTAAACGCAGATAAGTGCAAAGAGATGATCATAGATTTTAAGAAACAAAAACATTCTTTTGACCCAATATTTGTGGATAGAAAGGAGTTGGACATTGTCAATCATGCTAAGATTCTTGGATTGACAATTTCTAACAATTTACTTTGGAACGATCATATCAACGACGTTACAAAGAAGTCCAACAAACGCTTATATTTCATAGTTTTGCTAAAACGTGCAAGCGTACCAACAAGACATCATCATGTTCTATTACACCTGCATTAGACCAGTGCTTGAGTATTGTGCACCTGTGTTCCATCATTCTCTTCCAAACTACCTAAGTGACGATCTGGAAAGAGTTCAAAAACGTGTTCTCTCAATTTTATCCCAGGAGAGTCGTACCAGCAAAATCTGGAGGAATTCCAATTATCGACGTTATTAAATCAGAGGCATGACTTGTGTGACAAATTATTCAAAAATATTATACGTCAACAATCACACAAATTACACCAATTACTTCCGCAAAGACACCAACCAAAGTACAATCTTAGGGGGAAAAAACATTCAACATTGCTCGAATTAATACCAAGCGCTATCAGAAAACTTTTATTCCATCGATGTGTAGCCTTAACAATTATAATTTTTAGAGTTTTTAATAATATATTGTTTTCTTTTGGTATATATTTTAGATATACACATATTATTATGTACATAGTTTTCATGTATATAGTCTTATTCATACTCTGTTATATAAGTAAATTACGCAATTCAGCTCTAGGGCTGCGATGTAATTATTTTTAATAAACTATCTATCTATCTAACCAATGGGTTTTCTAACCCTAACCCCTGCGACACAGGAAAGCTAAGTAAAAATCCTATTACTAACCTTAATACTAATAAAAGGATCGTCCAGAAGACGACTGCTTGCCGCTGACCAAGATAAATTGCGTGCTCACCCTCCCTCTCCGCCCGTGGTGTAACGTTTCGTTCTTTTTGCCAGTGATCTAGCCGACACAGTACTTGTTCAATCCCTAACTATTTCCGCTGACATGGTGAGTGTCAACCTACCCATTGTCAATATAATCATATATAAACTGTATTTTACATTTCAAGCCTAGAACCAGCACTGTCCAAGCCTATTCACAGACACAATAAGTTGAGGCCCACTAGGCCAGCTACTGTAGGCCTAACATGTTCCATAACGGGTGGAGAAAACACAAATTGTTTATGGCCTACAGTATACGATACATGGACCATCCTCAAGCTCATATCCTCCGAAAAATTATTCTGAGTCGCGGACAGGAATCGAACCTGTAACCTTCTGATTGCCAGTGAGACGCTCTAACCATTGAGCTACCGAGATGGAGAGAGGTTACAATGATGTACTGGTTCGATTGATATATCTACTGCCTATGCAGCAGTCACTATATATCAGTAATGCTCGGATATGTTAATATAGGCAGTATATATATTAATAGAACCCGCGTACAGTCTCATCGGCAATCGGCTGAAGGTTACAGGTTCGATTCCTCTCCGGGACTCAGTATCATTTTTCTGAGGATATGAGCTTGACGATCGATCGTCCATGTATCGTCAGTCTACTCCAATCTCTCCCACATTCACTACAGCAGTGTACATATTAATTGATTAAGACATCCAAGCATTACTGATATAAAATTATATACAGGTTAAAAAGTCGGTAACTCAAGTTTTACGCTCGGAGCGATCATCAGCCTAATCATCAACCTGTTTTTGTTCTGATGATCGCTCCAAGCGTGAAACTTTTTGAGTTACTGACTTTTTAACCTATAATTTTTTATCTAACCAATGTTTTAAATTAAATGTGTTATCAAAAGTGACTGCCGCATAGGCAGTGGCCGAAGTGACTGCCGCATAGGCAGTGGCCGAAGTGACTGCCGCATAGGCAGTATACATATATCAAACGAAGCATGAGTACATCATTGTAACCTTCTCTCTCCACCTGAATCTCAGTATAGCTCAATGGTTAGAGCGTCTCACCGGCGATCAGGTCACAGGTTTGATTACTGTCCAGGACTCTGCAAAGTTTTTGATAAAGTTTGTAACTGTTTAGAGGTTCGTGACTGCATGCGCTTGGTAGTTGACTAAATAAAAGTTTGGCTATATAGTTCCAGGCGGAAAGCTGCATAGTCCTGGATAAAAAGATTAAAGCCCAGCAGATAATTAAAAAGACCATAACAAACACACTATAGCTAAATATTAAAACACTTTAATTGACTAACGTTTCGTCGTTATCATGCGACATCTTCAGACCTTAACACCTTTTTTATTAAAAATTACATATACTTCTCCATTTTTCTTAGGTTGCAGCACTCTACGGGCGAGATTCGACTTGAAGGAAGGACCATCCGTAGCTCAACCTATCGCTGCAAAATTTCATTGTAATGGCTCGACACTTTCTAAAATTGACTTTCGATTGAATACGGACATGTATAAACTCTCATTAGTGAAGAAGAAAATAATGACAGGTGAGGTCGGGCTTCTGATCGATCACTTGCCAAACTTTTAAAGTTCCCCTAACCCCAATTTTTTGTGGCTTAGAATAAAAGCAGTCCTAAAATTAGGAAGGATGTTCTTTTAAATTTTGGCGATAGCTGTTTTTGTTCTGAAGTAGTTCCAGTTTTTGTAATATGCAAGGCATGTGATGACTTAAGATAAGGAAAGCAGAATTGTCGAAGATCTATTTTCGAGTATATCTTCAAAATCATTCATCAAACGTTCTCCAAATCTTGCATGTATTTACAGACAAATAAACTAAAAAAGACAATTCAAGTTATGTAGTCGTCTGTCGTCATGGTAACCGATTAGTTCCAGACCTTTTAATTTAAAAAACAAAACTATTTGTTTACTCTCAAGTGCTGATCATTTTGGAGTTGGTAATATTGAAGGAAGATGGCACAAACTTAACTAATCTTATACTAAAGTGTGAAGTTGTAGTAAACTCTGCTATGGCAGAAAACAAAGATTTTCTGAGCCTGAATTTAGTGGTCTGGAAACAAATCGGTTACCATGACGACTATATAACTTGAACTGACTTTTTTAGTTTATTTGTCTGTCAATACATGCAAAGTTTGGAGAAAGTTTGATGAATGGTTTTGAAGATATACTCGAAAATAGATCTTCGACAATTCTGCTTTCCTTATCTTAAGTCATCACATGCCTCATTTGCATATTACAAAAACTTGAATAACTTAAGAACAAAAACAGCTATCGCCAAAATTTAAAAGAACATCCTTCCTAAATTTAGGAGTGCTTTTGTTCTAAACGCCAAAAAAATGGGGTTAGAGGCACTTTAACCTTTCAAACCTTGTTTAACTTCGCTGTACTTTGCTGCATGCATAAAAGTCCATTTAGTATATCTCTGGCATCATTTACCAGTCCTGCACTCAAAATGCCGCACGCTGCATGATAGGCAGCGTAGATGTGCAATATGTTTTGCACATACAGGCCGGCTAGTTTTCGCGGTAAAATTTCTGGGCCAATTTGAAAACAAACAAATAAAATTTACGTAGGTTTTAGGGAATGAATGGGTACAAACATACATGAAGTCATAGTTTAAAAACAAGCAAGTGAATCTATAACCGCCATAAAATAGCTTTCAAAATGATGAAGAGAAGAACGAAAAACCATTGTAAAAATTCTTCGAAAGTGTTTGCCCTCGAGCTTTTTCGCACGATCCTCGCTCCTTCGTTCCTCGGTCTGTACGAAAACTTCAGGCAAATACTTAGACTTCCTGTGCAGATCTAGCTGACACTCGGTTATGCTATGGACCTTCAGAAATTGACCTAATTCCACTTTTTTATTTTTAGGAAAATATGTAGCAGATCCTGCAATCTAGAAGTCCCCTCTACAATGTAATTTATAATTAGATACCTTGTATAGAAATGAACAAATGTGCCGTGTTGATACAATCTGCAGCATGGTGTGAATTTTATGAATAATAATTCCCATTCTTGTATCACAAGGAGTAAACAATGCACAGCTATTCATAATGTAATAAATTAGTGAAAATAACAGTCATATATGAACATGGTGACTAACGTGCTATTTCGCCGTCGATTTTTGACGATTGATAGTTTGTAGCCATGTTGATAACCCAAGCAAAAAAAATTAGTGAGATTCTTTTGTTAAACTGCCTATGAAACGAAAAGGTTTATTTGATATTTACGTCACTACTCGTCTCAGGCCCCTTATAAATTGTCGTATAAATTAGCCTCGAAAGAGTAAGTGGAAAGTGATTTGTCAATGGATTATTTTTACTTGAACAATATTTTAATACATATTCTTAGTTTTGGGTATTTCCCTTATCAAACAAATATTTTCGTTTCAGAGGCACTTTAAATTTCCACCAACATACCGTGATCTAATGTTCAAACCATCTATAAATCGTTTTCACTGACCTCACCAATCTTTTAAAGTGCCTATAACGTCTGTGGGGATTTAACATATTTGTAATCTATGGATTATCCTGAGATAAATTGTAATATATCTTGTCAGCTGAAAATGTCATCTTCATACACTATTTTGCTATTAAAGTTGACGGAAATGACGTCAAATCGGGAATCTGTCTACATGAAAACCTCTCCACAGATACCCGATTGACGTCATTTCCGTCAAATTTAACAGCAAAAAAGTGTATGAAGATGAGATTTTAAGCTGACAAGATATATTACAATTTATCTCAGGAGAATCCATCGATTACAAATATGTTAAATCCCCACAGACGTTATAGGCACTTTAAGTTTACCCTGAGCTTTCTAACTACGAATGACATCATTCCAACCCAGTCTCCACCTAGTTAATGTAGACAGTCTACATTAGGGACCTTTAGATTGAGTACGAACACGAGTACGAAAACAAACTTTTCTGCGCAGGGGAGTGGGACTAGTCTGTTTCGTTCCCATCCAAAACAAATGTTTAGAATTTGAGACCAAGACGAGAACGAGCAAAGGCCAAACAAATATGGCAGACAACCAACTTGTTGTTGTGTTGATGTTTGCCGAAGATCTTTTAGAGGTAGAAGAATTTGTGCTCCTTTACGACGCTTTTGCTCCAAGGCCAAAGAATCCAGCTTTTCCTTACTGGAAATATAAACATTTGAACATCGACGAGCTCACTGAAGAAGAGTGTCTGTCGGAGTTTCGCTTCAAGAAAGAAGACCTCCCTCATCTACTACATGCATTAAATGTTCCTGATAAATTGACCTGCCGAAATGGTACGACTGCTAACGGCACGGAAGCCCTTTGTATACTTCTTCGACGATACGCTTATCCATGTAGGTACAGCGATCTTGTACCAAGGTTTGGTCGCTCGGTTCCAGAATTAAGTTTGATATTATCAGAGATCACAAGTCATATCTCCCGGACCTTTGGACATCTTTTAACATCGTTCGACCAAGACTGGCTGCAACCCCACCAACTTCAACGTTACGCTGAAGCTATTCATGAAAAGAGTGGCGCACTGGAAAACTGCTGGGGATTCATCGATGGCACTGTCAGGCCTATTTGTCGCCCAACAAGACACCAAAGAGTAATGTACAACGGCCACAAAAGAGTACATGCATTGAAGTACCAGGCCGTTGTCGCTGCAAATGGGATGATTTCTAACTTGTACGGACCAGTGGGTAAGTCTAAACAATATAAGCCTACACTATATAAGCTTATATTAATATATTGAATGAAAGTGTAATTTGACATACAGCCAACTTATATTTTGTTTGTCTAGCTTAATGTTTCAATATATTTGTTGTTTATATTTGTTTTTATTTGTTGTTTATATGTGATTACTTGCTAATTTATTCTTTCTTTTCTTATTCTAACTTGATTAAATGTTATAAATTATGTTTTAGAGGGAAAGCGACATGATGCAGCAATGCTCAGAATGTCAGGTCTGATGGATCTGCTAGAAGTACATAGCATAAACCCAGCAAGACAGATTTTATGTTTATATGGAGATCCAGCCTATCCCCACCGACCCCAGTTACAGAATGCTTACCGATACAACATCTTAACTGAAGAAGAACAACTATTCAATACCTCAATGAGCAAAGTGCGAGTGAGCGTTGAGTGGGTTTTTGGTGAAATATCAAAGTACTTTGCCTTCATAGATTTTAAGAAGGATTTAAAGATCGGCCTATCTCCTGTTGGTACTATGTACCAAATTTGTGCTTTACTTAGAAATGCTATGACATGTTTATATGGTAATCAAACCAGTGCATTTATGAACTTGCAGCCTCCAACTTTGGAGGAATATTTCAATGGCAATTAAGTATTTAACCCAGTACATTTATGAACTTGCAGCCTCCAACTTTGGAGGAATATTTCAATGCCAATGAAGTGTTTAAATTTATAAAAATTATGTAATAATTAATATATAATAATGAGATGTTATTAATTGGCTATAAATAATTATAATAATTAATTTATCAATTTAGTGTGATAAGTGTTACCCAAGTCACAAAATTATACTTCATTATATTTACAGTATATGCTTGTAACTTTAGTAAATAGTTGTAAAAAATAAGCCAAATTATTACATTCATGGCAAATTTCTGAATAGAGTTAATAAGATATTTTATGAGCCAAGCAAACCAAAACAAAGTGAAAAATTTGATTTGCATAGACCTATTTCATAATGGTAACTGATATAAATATTCTTTTATGTACATGCATCTTCATTAGCCTTTAATACTGCCTTGCCCAGTGACAACACGTGTGACATAGACGACTAACGAACATGGAAAAGCATATGCTTAAAATGTAATAAGGCTTGAAGCCTTACAAACCCACCATCATGTTGCTTTTAGTATATATCATAGTGAATTTGTTGTATTTAATGCACCTACCAACGGCCATCCCTGGGGGTACAACCCGGGACTGCATGTAAAAGAATATTTAAATTGTCATCATTATGAAAGTCTTGAAAGAGGTCTACTGAGGACAACCGTGCCAGTATAACGGACATAGAACATCAGATATAAATAAAACAAGATCAAACATTTATAAAACTGCTGTATATTTCAAACACTTTGATAATTACTGTATAATACTCCAATATATAAAAAGTGCTTAGTAATAAATAAGGATGGCACTATATGGCTATATAAATATGCAAGTCTTATTTATGTATTTATTCATTATAAAGGTATTAAATACACACAAATATTATTATTATTATAAATTAATATTAATTATTGAACAATTAAAAGTGGCACATGATGTAAAATGTTGGTTACTCTTAACCATAAAACACGCTTACTACTGGGAAAAGTAAACGTATAACAGCCTCAGTCTCATTTTTCTGATTTACCCATAAAACTCTTTAACATGTCCTTCACGAAAGAAAGCGTATGAAGGTGTTGTTCTTGCTGCTGCTGTATCATCATCTGATGCTGATGTTGCATCTGCTGCATGCACTGCTGCTGTTGTTTCTGCATGACCATAAAAAACTGCTGTTGTTGTCCAAAAGCTTCTTTTTGGTGTTCCCGATCTTCGTTTTGAAGCTGAATCTCTTTTTCTCTTAATTCAGACTCTTTTTCTGCTTTCTGTTTTCTGCTTTTGATGCTCTCTTCCACAAGAGTTAGGAGCTCGGTCGTCGTCTTTTTCCTTGGTATTGCTCTGTCATCTTTCCCAGCTTTTCGTTTCAGAGTTTCTCCCAGATTTTCTGTCGCTTTCTTCCTCATATCCTCCGCTTGAGTTTTTTCTTCTGCAACTTTTTTCTTCTCCTTTGCACTGTCATTTTCCCACGAGAGCACTGCTTCATCCATTCTTTCCTTGATGTCAGTAAGGCCTTTGGTAAACTCGTCGTACTCAACATCAACACCGCTCGCTTTGGCCTCCCGTGCTTCCTTTTTTCGAAAGTTTTCTATCATTTTTGAAAACTTCTCACGAACAGAACGTTGGGTGACTTTAAAAACTGGTTCTCTTATCTGCATCAAGTTATTAACGATAGTTTTCCAAGCACTCCCCCGTTCTTTGGAGGACGGTTTGTAGGTATAGGGTTCCACAAGCAACAGTTCTCTTATGAACAGCTTTTCATGGACCCGTTTCCATGTAAAAACCTCCCGCGTTTGTGTCGAAGAGGCAGCGGCTTCACTCTCCATATTGCGCTGTCCACTTCGTCCTCAAGAGTACGAGATTTCAAAGGAACTTCGTTGTCAACAAGCAGCCAGACAACGAAGTTTTGTACCGGAAGTGCGCAGAACGATGCGCAATGGTAAACTCGTCTTCGTACTCGTCTTCGTCCTCAAATCTAAAGGTCTCTAATGGTAACATGTAGCTGTAAATGTATGATGTCTACATTAACAAATAACCGCTACCCCAACATAACAAAGATCCCAACCCCCCGCCTAACGAGTTTTCAAACACACTTGCATAACAAAAGAAAAGAGCTCATTTGCAATCATTTGTGAGTCCGCATTTTGAGCTATTAAAGGGTTATTGAAGTGCTAAATTAGTAGACTCATAAGAGAGACTAAGCATGTGGGATTAGTAATTAACTGTTAAAGTGCCTATCCAGCCTGTGGGGATTTTACATGTTTGTAATCTTTGGGTTCTACCAAAAAGAAATGTAATATATCTTGTTGTTCGAAAATTGCATCTTCATGCCTTTTGCCCCTGCTAAAGTTCACAGGAAGTGACGTCACACAGGGACATGCAATATTTTGCGGCGTTATTCAACAGTAAATGTTTAGGAATTGAGTGAACAGGCTGTTTAAAGTTCAAAGCCAAACTTTCGCTGTATTTCATTGCTGAATCACTCCGCAAAATATCGCGTGTCCGTGAGGTGACGTCACTTCCTGTGAACTTTATGAAATTTTCGAACAGCAACAAATTAATGAAGACAAAATCAAGCGCGAAATGCATTGTTTCAAGTCGCTTTAGTCAAAGGAGGCCAAAATTAACCACGATACCTTCCACTCCTCTAACAAAAGGATATTTGATTATGAAGGAAAAGTTATGGTAAATCATACTTTGAGACCCAAGGAACCATGGGAATTGGCGACCCTGCATCTAGACCAGCGCTCTAATCGACTGAGCGGTAAGTACTTCATCTTGCAGGGATATAGCGAACCTATACCACTAAACAAGAGATTAGGGTTAGGGCGCTATGCATGTTGGCATAGCTCTTTGGCGTGCTCAAAAGTGTCATTGAAAATGATCAGATTTAACCTCAAAACGGCTTAAACATCCATATAATGCTTGAACAATCGTGACACGTGAATTGTAAAAAGTATGATTTATAGTGACAGTGTTTTATTAGAAATTTGTTTACCAAACATCAACTACATAGTCATGTATGCTGTGTATTCAGTCAAAAGCCTCGCCAACTATATTCAGATAAATGACAGTTATTTGTAATTTAAGTCTGCTGTATTTAAATATAATTAAAAGCATTGAAAAAATGTGTACGTACATACTACAATGGGTTCATTTTGGAAATTTTAACAAAAATTAGGCTTCCCATGACTTTTGAGGCAGCACTTCCCTTGCAATAGTAAATTCTAGTAATTTGAGCTAACTGATTTACATATAGACGTACGGGGAGAAATTTTGCAGGGAGTCATAAATATCACGTCATTTCGCGAGATTATTTAATGAAAAAGTCCCCTTAATAACATGAATTACCATTGTTATTCCTAAGCAAAATAGGTTAAAAACAAGAACATTAAATTCATTAATCACATGCCATGCAGTAGCCTTGACAAGTATTAGAGTATAATATACTAGGAGGAGTTATCAGAAGTGAAATGCTGCCTCGGGACTGACAGGAGCAGCGGATATCTGAAAACGTCCATCGTTTTATCTTGGAAGGCATGCCAGCAGAATTATGCTAGAAATTTTCTATAGCATGGAGAATATAAACCACGTATAAAGGCGACCATATAGCCTTGTAATATTAAAATAACATGGTAATCATATGGCGTGTTTATAATGTCAAAATAGCACTTTCTCGAGATGACGTCAGTACCTTGTTTGTCCGCATTTACCCGTAATTATTGCGGCCATAAAAGAAAATAGCTCATTTGTGAGTCAAATTTGGTGTGTTTGTCCGCGTTTTGAGATATTAAGCCTGGTTCACACGAGCGACATAAGCAACGAAAACAAAGCATGACTTTTGCTCGGGGATATACGAAGACCAAACAACGAGAATTTTTCTTTGTTTCCTCTTTTGTTTTGCTCTTGCTGATTATGACCATCTTTATGTCGCAGGCTTGACTTTATTCCTTTGTTTTGCCTTATCCTTATGATTATGCTCTCCGCTCTCGTGTGAACCAGGCTTTAACAACAACCGCTTAAAGGGTTATTCAATATGACCATTTGAACGTCATACATCTAATTCGAACAACATTTACTCGAAACGAGCAAGCCTCGGGAAGTTATAAATTTGCCATTCAAGCGACACTTTTGCCAAATCGAACTTCACGTTTGTAATATTTGCTGACTTATCAGCGGTCGAGCGGTCATATTTCAAATCGAACTAGCGAATGCGGGATGTCACCGTTGTCAAAAACATTGAGGTTATATTGTTCCCGTGTCCACTCGATAACAATCTAAACCATGTATCAAGACGATCATATAACATACGGAAATCATGCGGGATGTCACCATTCTAAATATATTGTTTACTAGAAGTCGAAGTCAGGAATGTCTAAATTCATAGATAAATAAAACAATGTATTCATTCCGCGCGACCGGGAATGGTAAGTGGTAACTGCTTCTTTATGGTCGCGGAAGTGAAGCAGTGAAGCGTGTTTCTTTTGTCATAACAAAAGAAACACGCTTCACTGCTTACTTCTGCGACCGTAGACAGCGCAGCGACCATATGGAAACCAGGCTTAACAAACATCCACTTTTTCACATTAACAGCAAGTTATACATAGCTCTGCCAATCGACTGTGGCACGAGTTAAACCTAAGGGAGGCAGCAATAATCCATATACGTTTTTCTCCGCTGATGAGTGATCTTATAAGGCGTCGTACACTAACGACAGTAAGACAAATTTTAATAAATATTTTTAAATCACTAAATATAAATATTTTAAAATAAATATTGCTATCTCGATCAGTATTACATGCATGACCTTTTATTGCGGCCATTGGCAACTTCATGTATGCCTAAAGCTGGTTACTTCATGTAAGCTTGTCCCACTATAATCGTAACCAAAATTGTGTCGGGACACAAAAATCGGCATACACGAAGTAATAAGGATCCGCACGGTCTAAAAAGCAGCAGGAATTGTGCATTGAATGCACGAATCTCCGGATGTCGGCAAGTCCAAACTTACACACCTAGACCTGTCCTCAATCTCGTCGTATTCAGTGTTAAATCTCAGTAGGTTGTACTGCAGAAATCTGTTAATTATTCTGTTATTTATCAAGTTTCTTGCTGTATTTCTGTTATGTGATATCTTATATCGACGGGTAACATAAATATGAATTGACAGAAATGGAAAAATAATGCGGGAAAGCGCAGCTGATCATGAAAACACTACAGGATATGTAACGAAAAGTTCTGTAGCTGGCGAACATATTGGCGTCGCGTAGCGCCACAAACGCGTAATGAATATTACTGTATTATTTAACTTTTACTGATTAAGAAAAGATGACACATCTTAATAACCTGCCAGCAAAAGATGAAACATCTTTTTGGCACAAGAGCTTCCACTAAAAGGGCTCAATCAAATATTCAATTCAAAACAGAAACCCTAGTGACTAACAAATCAACATTTTGACAAATCAAACAATCATCTGACAAATCAACAATCATCTGACAGCTTCGGGAGATTCTATAACTGACCTTGAGACTGCAGTAAATTCTGATTTGGAAAACCTTAGAAAATGGTTAATTGCCAATAAACTTAGCCTAAATGTAGCTAAGACAGAATTTATGTTAATTGGTTCAAAACCAATGATAAAAAATATTTCTGATTCAGATCTAAATGTTTTCATTGAAAATAAACAAATTAAACAAGTTAGCGAATGTAAAACTCTTGGATTAATAGTTGACCAGCATTTATCGTGGAAAAGTAACACTGAAAATATTTGCAAAAAAATAACAGCAGGAATCTCTGCTATTCGTCGGGTCAAACCATTTGTTGACATGTATACACTCATTTCGATATATAACGCTATTGTTCGGCCATACTTTGATTACTGCTGTGAAGTATGGGATGTGTTTGGTAAATCGCAATCAAAACGACTCCAAAAACTGCAAAATAGAGCTGCTAGAATTATCTTGAACATGAGCAATGACGTAAATCATTCTATTGCTTTACGTACATTGGGCTGGGAGCCACTCAAAACAGAAAGGAAGAAAGCTAAGGCAAAAATGATGTATAAAGTATTAAATAAAATGGGTCCCAAATCACTCACTAATCTTTTTTCATACAAAAGTGAGAAAACAAATTACAACCTTCGGGACATTTCAAGTGGTCTTAGTTTACCAAAACCGCGTACTAACAATATGAAAAATAGTTTCATGTATGACGGAGCCAACCTTTGGAATTCTATTCCAAAGGAAATTAGGGAAAGCAAAACTCTTTCTTCCTTTCGAAATAAAATCACTGCTCACATCATTGACATAGAGTGATAAATAACTTGACGTGCCTGTAAACTAAGATTCTAATAACGTTCTTATCATGTAAATAATTTAATATTCTACCTCATATATTATTATATTCTACTGTAAATAGCTCTTAATATCATTCTTCATGTAACATTTTTCTATTTTTGCACACGCCCCTCGTGGAAATCAGCTTCGGTTGACGGGGCCAGCGTGTATAAATAAAGTTTCTATCTATTTTGCGTAGCGCGCCGCTTGGCAAACGCGCAATGAATATTATCAGAATCCTTTAGCTTTCACTGGTTAAGAAAAGATGACACATCTTCATAACCTGCCAGCAAAAGATGAAACATCTTTCTGGCACAAGAGCTTCCACTAAAAGGGCGCAATCAAATATTCAATTCAAAACAGAAACCCTAGTGACTAACAAATCAACATTTTGCGTAGCGCGCCGCTTGGCAAACGCGTAATGAATATCAGAATCCTTTAGCTTTCACTGGTTAAGAAAAGACAAAACAGAAACTCTGACTAATAAATCAACATTTTTGCGAAGCGCCCCCCCCCCATGTGCTTCATACATCCATGCATCAAACCTTTCCTTGCTCCTAGTTTACTGAATACCAATATATTTTTCAGTCGCACCAACTAAGATATTTGAAACGTCTGAGTGGACATCCTGGGCCGCGATGTTGTCAAGGATAGAAAATATATTTTGTTGATGTGCGGTTTCCACTTCTTTTAGGGCATTTCCCAAAATCGTTCACTTGTCGGCGGACTTTGGCCTTGCGCGGGAACATATTGGCTTTGCCTTGGCCCTTTGCTCTCGGCGATCTAGCTTTGTGCGCAATCGGGAGAGGAATTGTTGGTTGTCTCTTGCTTCTTGATCATTTTGTACATTGGTGTAATGTGATATTCAATGCCAGGGTAAGATATTTGTCTTCTGGTTTGTTGCCGTTGCTGCCAGTAGCATTTAGTTCAATGTAGACGTTGGCGCCAATTTTTATCGATCGGAACTGAGTTTACGCAAGATCTGATTTGCTGGAAGACTTCGGTGTTCAGAAATTCTTGGTTCAGTTTACGCTGTCTCGACGTCAAGACCAGGATACCAAACGTTGAAATTGCGTACACTTCTGCGCTCTTTCGACAACCGCCATTAAAAATTGTGTGTGGAATCCTATTCCCTTCACCGTCTCGGAGGTCTCCTAGCTTGACTTTCTTTATATCATCTGGCATCGACGTGAACGTGTGTTTACTTCATGTCGTCCATTTGACTTTAAATAACCATCGATCGAGAGGTTGTACGCATACGGTATGTACAAATTCTTTCGACAATCAAGGCAATGCGAAAAAATGCGATACAAAGCGATGGGCTTTCGCCGCAATTAACAACATCCTGCTGAATTCAAACTTGGCGTGCAATTTTTTGTTATTTATACTGTACAGCTAAGTGATGACAGTTGGCATGATAAATGATTATTTGCTACATTGATGTTGTCAATATTTTTTCGTAATTAATAGACATTTCAGAAGAGTTGAATTACAGGCAAGCTTTGACGCTTTCGTCATAATAACATTACTGTCTATCACCACTATTCACACTACATAACTCAATACTATGGTAACTAACACCCAAAGACTTAATCCTTTCACACATCGTGCGGATCCTCATAGTTGTTATAGTATGGGCGCACCGTTTGTCCCTCCCATATTTCTGTCCAAAGCACCAATTGAAGGTGGAGAGGGGGGGGGGGGGGGTTAGGGTTGGATTAGGATGTCTATTTATAAGTAATACAATGGTTTTTAAGAATATAGTGATTAAATCTCCCGCAAACCGAGGAATGTTTGTGAAAGTCCCGAGGGAAGCATGAGGGCGAAGCCCGAAGGCGTCCCGAGGGACTTTCACAAACATTCCGCGGTTTGTGGGAGATTTGATCACTATATTCTTAAAAACCATTGTATTAGTTTGTAATACCATGATGACCGAGGTGAAACTAGTGTTTTCATTGTACAAAACTAATTGATAGTAGGAGTATTGTGTAATACAATGCATGATCAGTGATGTATTCAACAATTTTCCATTGTAGGAAATTAATATAATTGTGTGAAATGTTTAGTGAAAAGTGAATATTAATAAGTCGAGTAATTAACACTTTATCTTACTGTCATTAACATTGTAGTGTAATTATTTTGTTTGTTGTGTAAAACGTATTAACAAAACTCTTTGAAGTGTCTTTGAATTTTGGCTCATGAATTTTAATCAGGGAGAAATTAGAAATCTGCCCGGCTTTGCCGGGAGATTTAGAGATCTCCCCGCTAAAGCCGGGAATATCGTGATTAAACCACCCGGCGAGAACAAAAGAACCCGAGGTCATCATGGTATTATTTAATATAACATGAAGTTTTACCAATTGGTTACCCAAGTTGTGTTCTTAAAAAATTGGGAGACCGGAGGGGGGAGAATTTCCTAGGAATCTTGCCCTCTCGAATTACATAGGATATTCGCCCCCCTCATTTCGTTTTAAAATCAAAACTTCTCAAGAACGTTGTTTATTAACACCTACGTACACTTTACTTACCCATTGTGGAAGGTTAGGTGCAGGTCTTGCTACAGGGTTTTGCACGCCATTATTATTGTTACTTGGAATTCAGGTGGAAGTTATTGCACCTTAATCGTTTCTTTGTATAAAGGGAGGGTTGGTGGGATATTCAATTCTACCCGCTCTCGTTACTGCCCTCAATGCTGTGTCCTGCTCTGGCTACGGTCACTCGCTAATGGTCGACCTTATTCCAACATGCTTGTCATATGATACTCCGATGTCCCCCGCACTTGCGCAGTTCCCTTGTTGTTAACCTTGGTTATTACATAACCTCATTTAACACCTACGTACACTTTACTTACCCATTGTGGAAGGTTAGGTGCAGGTCTTGCTACAGGGTTTTGCACGCCATTATTATTGTTACTTGGAATTCAGGTCAAGATAACGCGAGCTGATCTTGATCTGTCCACCATAGTAATGCTTAGTCCAATCTGATAATCCCTCCCTAACCTTCCACCTTCGTAACTTCTGAGATCCGCGTCCGGCACGTGATTACCACCACTTCCTGTGGGTATCTCATCAACGTTCAAGTAGCATATTGGGTCACCATTTCATGTGGATATCTCCCCTCGGTTAATAGCATGCAAAAAAATGGGGTCACCACTTCCTGTGGGTATCTCCCCGCAGTTAATAAAATGCCGAATGGGGTCACCACATCCTGTGGGAATCTCCCCGACATTCAAATAGCATATGGGGTCACCACATCCTGTGGGTATCTCCCCGACGTTCAAATAGCATATGGGGTCACCACATCCTGTGGGTATCTCCCCGACGTTCAAATAGCATATGGGGTCACCACATCCTGTGGGTATCTCCCCGACGTTCAAATAGCATATGGGGTCACCACATCCTGTGGGTCACCACTTCCTGTGGGTATCTCCCCGACGTTCAAATAACATATGGGGTCACCACATCCTGTGGGTATCTCCCCGACGTTCAAATAGCATATGGGGTCACCACTTCCTGTGGGTATCTCCCCGACGTTCAAATAGCATATGGGGTCACCACATCCTGTGGGTATCTCCCCGACGTTCAAATAGCATATGGGGTCACCACATCCTGTGGGTATCTCCCCGACGTTCAAATAGCATATGGGGTCACCACATCCTGTGGATATCTCCCCGACGTTCAAATAGCATATGGGGTCACCACATCCTGTGGGTATCTCCCCGACGTTCAAATAGCATATGGGGTCACCACATCCTGTGGATATCTCCCCGACGTTCAAATAGCATATGGGGTCACTACATCCTGTGGGTATCTCCCCGACGTTACACTGGCCTATGAGGTCACCACATCCTGTGGGTATCTCCCCGACGTTCAAATGCCGAATGGGGTCACCACTTCCTGTGGGTATCTCCCCGCAGTTTAAATAGCATATGGGGTCACCACTTCCTGTGGGTATCTCCCCGACGTTCCACTGGCATATGGGGTCACCACTTCCTGTGGGTATCTCCCTGACGTTCACCTAGCATATGGGGTCACCACTTCCTGTGGGTATCTCTCCGATGTTCAAATGCCGAATGGGGTCACCACTTCCTGTGGGTATCTCCCCGACGTTCAAATAGCATATGGGGTCACCACTTCCT
Source organism: Chrysogorgia sp. JL179-B06 (assembly GCA_035772405.1). Classification (NCBI taxonomy): domain Eukaryota; kingdom Metazoa; phylum Cnidaria; class Anthozoa; order Scleralcyonacea; family Chrysogorgiidae; genus Chrysogorgia; species Chrysogorgia sp. JL179-B06. Next base: position 278,903 of record JAYKKM010000399.1, on the reverse strand, counting down.
GTGGCTATCTCCCCGATGTTCAAATGCCGAATGGGGTCACCACTTCCTGTGGGTATCTCCCTGACGTTCAACTAGCATATGGGGTCACCACTTCCTGTGGGTATCTCTCCGATGTTCAAATGCCGAATGGGGTCACCACTTCCTGTGGGTATCTCCCCGACGTTCAAATAGCATATGGGGTCACCACTTCCTGTGGGTATCTCCCCGACGTTCAAATAGCATATGGGGTCACCACTTCCTGTGGGTATCTCCTCGACGTTCAAATAGCATATGGGGTCACCACATCCTGTGGGTATCTCCCCGACGTTACACTGGCTGCATGGCATATGAGGTCACCACATCCTGTGGGTATCTCCCCGACGTTCAAATAGCATATGGGGTCACCACATCCTGTGGGTATCTCCCCGACGTTCAAATAGCATATGGGGTTACCACATCCTGTGGGTATCTCCCCGACGTTCAAATAGCATATGGGGTCACCACTTCCTGTGGGTATCTCCCCGACGTTCAAATAGCATATGGGGTCACCACTTCCTGTGGGTATCTCCCCGACGTTCAAATAGCATATGGGGTCACCACATCCTGTGGGTATCTCCCCGACGTTCAAATAGCATATGGGGTCACCACATCCTGTGGGTATCTCCCCAACGTTCAAATAGCATATGGGGTCACCACATCCTGTGGGTATCTCCCCGACGTTCAAATAGCATATGGGGTCACCACTTCCTGTGGGTATCTCCCCGACGTTCAAATAGCATATGGGGTCACCACTTCCTGTGGGTATCTCCCCGACGTTCAAATAGCATATGGGGTCACCACATCCTGTGGGTATCTCCCCGACGTTCAAATAGCATATGGGGTCACCACATCCTGTGGGTATCTCCCCAACGTTCAAATAGCATATGGGGTCACCACTTCCTGTGGGTATCTCCCCGACGTTCAAATAGCATATGGGGTCACCACATCCTGTGGGTATCTCCCCGACGTTCAAATAGCATATGGGGTCACCACATCCTGTGGGTATTTCCCCGACGTTCAAATAGCATATGGGGTCACCACATCCTGTGGGTATCTCCCCGACGTTCAAATAGCATATGGGGTCACCACATCCTGTGGGTATCTCCCCGACGTTCAAATAGCATATCGGGTCACCACATCCTGTGGGTATCTCCCCGACGTTCAAATGCCGAATGGGGTCACCACATCCTGTGGGTATCTCCCCGACGTTACACTGGCCTATGAGGTCACCACATCCTGTGGGTATCTCCCCGATGTTCAAATGCCGAATGGGGTCACCACTTCCTGTGGGTATCTCCCCGCAGTTTAAATAGCATATGGGGTCGCCACATCCTGTGGGTATCTCCCCGACGTTCAAATAGCATATGGGGTCACCACATCCTGTGGGTATCTCCCCGACGTTCAAATAGCATATGGGGTCACCACATCCTGTGGGTATCTCCCCGACGTTCAAATAGCATATGGGGTCACCACATCCTGTGGATATCTCCCCGACGTTCAAATAGCATATGGGGTCACCACATCCTGTGGGTATCTCCCCGACGTTCAAATAGCATATGGGGTCACCACATCCTGTGGGTATCTCCCCGACGTTCAAATAGCATATGGGATCACCACATCCTGTGGGTATCTCCCCGACGTTCAAATAGCATATGGGGTGACCACATCCTGTTGGTATCTCCCCGACGTTACACTAGCCTATGAGGTCACCACATCCTGTGGGTATCTCCCCGACGTTCAAATGCCGAATGGGGTCACCACTTCCTGTGGGTATCTCCCCGCAGTTTAAATAGCATATGGGGTCACCACTTCCTGTGGGTATCTCCCCGACGTTCCACTGGCATATGGGGTCACCACTTCCTGTGGGTATCTCCCCGACGTTCAAATAGCATATGGGGTCACCACATCCTGTGGGTATCTCCCCGACGTTCAAATAGCATATGGGGTCACCACATCCTGCGGGTATCTCCCCGATGTTCCACTGGCATATGGGGTCACCACTTCCTGTGGGTATCTCCCTGACGTTCACCTAGCATATGGGGTCACCACTTCCTGTGGGTATCTCTCCGATGTTCAAATGCCGAATGGGGTCACCACTTCCTGTGGGTATCTCCCCGACGTTCAAATAGCATATGGGGTCACCACTTCCTGTGGGTATCTCCCCGACGTTCAAATAGCATATGGGGTCACCACTTCCTGTGGGTATCTCCTCGACGTTCAAATAGCATATGGGGTCACCACATCCTGTGGGTATCTCCCCGACGTTACACTGGCTGCATGGCATATGAGGTCACCACATCCTGTGGGTATCTCCCCGACGTTCAAATAGCATATGGGGTCACCACATCCTGTGGGTATCTCCCCGACGTTCAAATAGCATATGGGGTCACCACATCCTGTGGGTATCTCCCCGACGTTCAAATAGCATATGGGGTCACCACTTCCTGTGGGTATCTCCCCGACGTTCAAATAGCATATGGGGTCACCACTTCCTGTGGGTATCTCCCCGACGTTCAAATAGCATATGGGGTCACCACATCCTGTGGGTATCTCCCCGACGTTCAAATAGCATATGGGGTCACCACTTCCTGTGGGTATCTCCCCGACGTTCAAATAGCATATGGGGTCACCACATCCTGTGGGTATCTCCCCGACGTTCAAATAGCATATGGGGTCACCACATCCTGTGGGTATTTCCCCGACGTTCAAATAGCATATGGGGTCACCACATCCTGTGGGTATCTCCCCGACGTTCAAATAGCATATGGGGTCACCACATCCTGTGGGTATCTCCCCGACGTTCAAATAGCATATCGGGTCACCACATCCTGTGGGTATCTCCCCGACGTTCAAATACCGAATGGGGTCACCACATCCTGTGGGTATCTCCCCGACGTTACACTGGCCTATGAGGTCACCACATCCTGTGGGTATCTCCCCGATGTTCAAATGCCGAATGGGGTCACCACTTCCTGTGGGTATCTCCCCGCAGTTTAAATAGCATATGGGGTCACCACATCCTGTGGGTATCTCCCCGACGTTCAAATAGCATATGGGGTCACCACATCCTGTGGGTATCTCCCCGACGTTCAAATAGCATATGGGGTCACCACATCCTGTGGATATCTCCCCGACGTTCAAATAGCATATGGAGTCACCACATCCTGTGGGTATCTCCCCGACGTTCAAATGCCGAATGGGGTCACCACTTCCTGTGGGTATCTCCCCGACGTTCCACTGGCATATGGGGTCACCACTTCCTGTGGGTATCTCCCCGACGTTCAAATAGCATATGGGGTCACCACATCCTGTGGGTATCTCCCCGACGTTCAAATAGCATATGGGGTCACCACATCCTGCGGGTATCTCCCCGACGTTCAAATAGCATATGGGGTCACCACTTCCTGTGGGTATCTCCCCGACGTTCAAATAGCATATGGGGTCACCACATCCTGTGGGTATCTCCCCGACGTTCAAATAGCATATGGGGTCACCACATCCTGTGGGTATTTCCCCGACGTTCAAATAGCATATGGGGTCACCACATCCTGTGGGTATCTCCCCGACGTTCAAATGCCGAATGGGGTCACCACATCCTGTGGGTATCTCCCCGACGTTACACTGGCCTATGAGGTGACCACATCCTGTGGGTATCTCCCCGACGTTCAAATGCCGAATGGGGTCACCACTTCCTGTGGGTATCTCCCCGCAGTTTAAATAGCATATGGGGTCACCACTTCCTGTGGGTATCTCCCCGACGTTCCACTGGCATATGGGGTCACCACTTCCTGTGGGTATCTCCCCGACGTTCAAATAGCATATTGGGTCACCACATCCTGTGGGTATCTCCCCGACGTTCAAATAGCATATGGGGTCACCACATCCTGCGGGTATCTCCCCGACGTTCAAATAGCATATGGGGTCACCACTTCCTGTGGGTATCACCCCGACGTTCAAATAGCATATGGGGTCACCACATCCTGTGGGTATCTCCCCGACGTTCAAATAGCATATGGGGTCACCACATCCTGTGGGTATTTCCCCGACGTTCAAATAGCATATGGGGTCACCACATCCTGTGGGTATCTCCCCGACGTTCAAATAGCATATGGGGTCACCACATCCTGTGGGTATCTCCCCGACGTTCAAATAGCATATGGGGTCACCACATCCTGTGGGTATCTCCCCGACGTTCAAATGCCGAATGGGGTCACCACATCCTGTGGGTATCTCCCCGACGTTACACTGGCCTATGAGGTCACCACATCCTGTGGGTATCTCCCCGATGTTCAAATGCCGAATGGGGTCACCACTTCCTGTGGGTATCTCCCCGCAGTTTAAATAGCATATGGGGTCGCCACATCCTGTGGGTATCTCCCCGACGTTCAAATAGCATATGGGGTCACCACATGCTGTGGGTATCTCCCCGACGTTCAAATAGCATATGGGGTCACCACATCCTGTGGGTATCTCCCCGACGTTCAAATAGCATATGGGGTCACCACATCCTGTGGATATCTCCCCGACGTTCAAATAGCATATGGGGTCACCACATCCTGTGGGTATCTCCCCAACGTTACACTGGCCTATGAGGTCACCACATCCTGTGGGTATCTCCCCGACGTTCAAATGCCGAATGGGGTCACCACTTCCTGTGGGTATCTCCCCGACGTTCCACTGGCATATGGGGTCACCACTTCCTGTGGGTATCTCCCCGACGTTCCACTGGCATATGGGGTCACCACTTCCTGTGGGTATCTCCCTGACGTTCAACTAGCATATGGGGTCACCACTTCCTGTGGGTATCTCTCCGATGTTCAAATGCCGAATGGGGTCACCACTTCCTGTCGGTATCTCCCCGACGTTCAAATGCCGAATGGGGTCACCACTTCCTGTGGGTATCTCCCTGACGTTCAACTAGCATATGGGGTCACCACTTCCTGTGGGTATCTCTCCGATGTTCAAATGCCGAATGGGGTCACCACTTCCTGTGGGTATCTCCCCGACGTTCAAATAGCATATGGGGTCACCACTTCCTGTGGGTATCTCCCCGACGTTCACATAGCATATGGGGTCACCACTTCCTGTGGGTATCTCCCCGACGTTCAAATGCCGAATGGGGTCACCACTTCCTGTGGGTATCTCCCCTACGTTCAAATAGCATATGGGATCACCACATCCTGTGGGTATCTCCCCGACGTTCAAATAGCATATGGGGTCACCACATCCTGTGGGTATCTCCCCGACGTTACACTGGCCTATGAGGTCACCACATCCTGTGGGTATCTCCCCGACGTTCAAATGCCGAATGGGGTCACCACTTCCTGTGGGTATCTCCCCGACGTTCCACTGGCATATGGGGTCACCACTTCCTGTGGGTATCTCCCCGACGTTCAAATAGCATATGGGGTCACCACATCCTGTGGGTATCTCCCCGACGTTCAAATAGCATATGGGGTCACCACATCCTGCGGGTATCTCCCCGACGTTCAAATAGCATATGGGGTCACCACTTCCTGTGGGTATCTCCCCGACGTTCAAATAGCATATGGGGTCACCACATCCTGTGGGTATCTCCCCGACGTTCAAATAGCATATGGGGTCACCACATCCTGTGGGTATTTCCCCGACGTTCAAATAGCATATGGGGTCACCACATCCTCTGGGTATCTCCCCGACGTTCAAATAGCATATGGGGTCACCACATCCTGTGGGTATCTCCCCGACGTTCAAATAGCATATGGGGTCACCACATCCTGTGGGTATCTCCCCGACGTTCAAATGCCGAATGGGGTCACCACATCCTGTGGGTATCTCCCCGACGTTACACTGGCCTATGAGGTCACCACATCCTGTGGGTATCTCCCCGATGTTCAAATGCCGAATGGGGTCACCACTTCCTGTGGGTATCTCCCCGCAGTTTAAATAGCATATGGGGTCGCCACATCCTGTGGGTATCTCCCCGACGTTCAAATAGCATATGGGGTCACCACATCCTGTGGGTATCTCCCCGACGTTCAAATAGCATATGGGGTCACCACATCCTGTGGGTATCTCCCCGACGTTCAAATAGCATATGGGGTCACCACATCCTGTGGATATCTCCCCGACGTTCAAATAGCGTATGGGGTCACCACGTCCTGTGGGTATCTCCCCGACGTTCAAATAGCATATGGGATCACCACATCCTGTGGGTATCTCCCCGACGTTCAAATAGCATATGGGGTCACCACATCCTGTGGGTATCTCCCCGACGTTACACTGGCCTATGAGGTCACCACATCCTGTGGGTATCTCCCCGACGTTCAAATGCCGAATGGGGTCACCACTTCCTGTGGGTATCTCCCCGCAGTTTAAATAGCATATGGGGTCACCACTTCCTGTGGGTATCTCCCCGACGTTCCACTGGCATATGGGGTCACCACTTCCTGTGGGTATCTCCCTGACGTTCAACTAGCATATGGGGTCACCACTTCCTGTGGGTATCTCTCCGATGTTCAAATGCCGAATGGGGTCACCACTTCCTGTGGGTATCTCCCCGACGTTCAAATAGCATATGGGGTCACCACTTCCTGTGGGTATCTCCCCGATGTTCAAATGCCGAATGGGGTCACCACTTCCTGTGGGTATCTCCCTGACGTTCAACTAGCATATGGGGTCACCACTTCCTGTGGGTATCTCTCCGATGTTCAAATGCCGAATGGGGTCACCACTTCCTGTGGGTATCTCCCCGACGTTCAAATAGCATATGGGGTCACCACTTCCTGTGGGTATCTCCCCGACGTTCACATAGCATATGGGGTCACCACTTCCTGTGGGTATCTCCCCGACGTTCAAATGCCGAATGGGGTCACCACTTTCTGTGGGTATCTCCCCTACGTTCAAATAGCATATGGGGTCACCACTTCCTGTGGGTATCTCCCCTACGTTCAAATAGCATATGGGGTCACCACTTCCTGTGGGTATCTCTCCTACGTTCAAATAGCATATGGGGTCACCACATCCTGTGGGTATCTCCCCGACGTTCAAATGCCGAATGGGGTCACCACATCCTGTGGGTATCTCCCCGACGTTACACTGGCCTATGAGGTCACCACATCCTGTGGGTATCTCCCCGATGTTCAAATGCCGAATGGGGTCACCACTTCCTGTGGGTATCTCCCCGCAGTTTAAATAGCATATGGGGTCGCCACATCCTGTGGGTATCTCCCCGACGTTCAAATAGCATATGGGGTCACCACATCCTGTGGGTATCTCCCCGACGTTCAAATAGCATATGGGGTCACCACATCCTGTGGGTATCTCCCCGACGTTCAAATAGCATATGGGGTCACCACATCCTGTGGATATCTCCCCGACGTTCAAATAGCATATGGGGTCACCACGTCCTGTGGGTATCTCCCCGACGTTCAAATAGCATATGGGATCACCACATCCTGTGGGTATCTCCCCGACGTTCAAATAGCATATGGGGTCACCACATCCTGTGGGTATCTCCCCGACGTTACACTGGCCTATGAGGTCACCACATCCTGTGGGTATCTCCCCGACGTTCAAATGCCGAATGGGGTCACCACTTCCTGTGGGTATCTCCCCGCAGTTTAAATAGCATATGGGGTCACCACTTCCTGTGGGTATCTCCCCGACGTTCCACTGGCATATGGGGTCACCACTTCCTGTGGGTATCTCCCTGACGTTCAACTAGCATATGGGGTCACCACTTCCTGTGGGTATCTCTCCGATGTTCAAATGCCGAATGGGGTCACCACTTCCTGTGGGTATCTCCCCGACGTTCAAATAGCATATGGGGTCACCACTTCCTGTGGGTATCTCCCCGATGTTCAAATGCCGAATGGGGTCACCACTTCCTGTGGGTATCTCCCTGACGTTCAACTAGCATATGGGGTCACCACTTCCTGTGGGTATCTCTCCGATGTTCAAATGCCGAATGGGGTCACCACTTCCTGTGGGTATCTCCCCGACGTTCAAATAGCATATGGGGTCACCACTTCCTGTGGGTATCTCCCCGACGTTCACATAGCATATGGGGTCACCACTTCCTGTGGGTATCTCCCCGACGTTCAAATGCCGAATGGGGTCACCACTTTCTGTGGGTATCTCCCCTACGTTCAAATAGCATATGGGGTCACCACTTCCTGTGGGTATCTCCCCTACGTTCAAATAGCATATGGGGTCACCACTTCCTGTGGGTATCTCCCCTACGTTCAAATAGCATATGGAGTCACCACTTCCTGTGGGTATCTCCCCGACGTTCACATAGCATATGGGGTCACCACTTCCTGTGGGTATCTCCCCGACGTTACACTGGGTGGCATATGAGGTCACCACTTCCTGTGGGTATCTCCCCGACGTTCAAATAGCATATGGGGTCACCACATCCTGTGGGTATCTCCCCGACGTTACACTGGCTGGCATATGGGGTCACCACATCATGTGGGTATCTCCCCGAGGTTCAAATGCCGAATGGGGTCACCACATCCTGTGGGTATCTCCCCGACGTTCAAATAGCATATGGGGTCACCACATCCTGTGGTATCTCCCCGAGGTTCAAATGCCGAATGGGGTCACCACATCCTGTGGGTATCTCCCCGACGTTCAAATAGCATATGGGGTCACCACTTCCTGTGGGTATCTCCCCGTTCAAATAGCATATGGGGTCACCACTTCCTGTGATTATCTCCCTGACGTTCAAATAGCATATGGGGTCACCACTTCCTGTGGGTATCTCCCCGTTCAAATAGCATATGGGGTCACCACTTCCTGTAGGTATCTCCCCGATGTTCAAATGCCGAATGGGGTCACTACTTCCTGTGGGTATCTCCTCGATGTTCACATAGAATATGGTGTTACCTGCATTCCGGGAGAGTTATATGGACTTGGAGAGAGAGGCAAAAAAAAATTATATGATATGGTTACCACCACAAGTGGCATCTCCACAAACATCACGACAGTATTTGGCACTATAATGCAGATTGCTACCCAGAGGTTAATGAACCCATAACCCATGATAACGTGAACATGCGGGGCCTGCACCCTTCGCGATTGACTATATATGACGACACACACGTTGTTTGTTTTTTTGTTGTTGTTTTTTGTTGTTTTTATATATATATATATATATATATATATATATATAACTAATACCGTTAATACTATCCCGTATATAACCGTTGTCTAGCCCATTAAATTAGCCGTAAGGTGCCTCAATACCTTTTGAGGGATGGTTATTGGTGTCGCAGATGCCCGTGGTGCTAATTTGAAAAACGCCTGCATGTTAAAGCGCGATAATGCATCAGCTAGAGCATTTGTCTTACCAGGGACATGAATGGCGGACCCATTAAAATTAAATCGTGCAGCGTTATGTAACAATTCGCGAAGCAGGTGCATAATGTTCGAGTCTTTAGACGTGCCAGACTTGATTATGGCAACTATACGCTTTCATTGTCGCACAAGAACTGGATTCGCTTTCGTGACCACTCCCGTCCCCACACATGGCAAGCCAATGCAATAGGGAACAATTCTTTGTAGCCTATTCCGAAAGTTTGTTCCTCAAACATCCATTCAAACAGTTCTGCCAATGCCGATCGTAGGCAAACGGGAGGGCTAAGTCGACATAGTATCTTTCTCGCCAACGCAATCCAACATACAGTATATCTATCAGCCGGATGAATAGGAACTGCGATAGGCACTTTAAAGTTTCAATGTCGATTTTACTCATCAACATCCCTCTACTGTAGCGCATAATCGTATCTATGGCATTCTTCAACTTCGTGTAAGTCAATGAAAATTCTTCTTTTATTATTCTGTCGTTTGCGCTATTGGCGGTGAGATGTGACAGGTCAAGAATAAGCCGCCAATTGTCGTTGCCCTTCCCAGGTATCACACCAAAACGTCTCACACGTAAGTTTTCAATCGGTGGTGCTATCGTAGGACCAAAAACCCGCCCGAGTTGCAGCTCTTTCATGAAATATTCGTTAATTACCGCCGCGTGTTCGAGGGTCGACGAGCAATTTGATTCTGCGGACTTGATCTTTGATAACTCTTTGTGAAAACCCAAACGAAAACCGTTTAACAAGTACCGGACCTTGTTGCGATCCGGGTGCGACATTAATTGTATTTTCAAGTTGGTGACATCAACTGGTGACACCGATGTGGGCATATTTCCGTTGCGTGTAATTTCAAGCGTGATGTTTATACAGTGTGTGTATGGGGCGCCAAATGTAAAAAAAATGTTTAGGACAAAAATGTGTTGATTTTACCATTATTTACCTATATAATACATTATTGGTAAACAATGTTTCTATCTGAGTTAAACAATCCATAGATTATTTATAAATAATCTATGGATTGTTTACAAACAATCCCTGGATGGTTTAGTAAACCATGGATTATTTGCTAAATAATCCCCGGATTGTTTATAAATAATCTATGGATGGTTTAATAAACCATACTTTGTCTATTAAACAATCTATGGATTGTTTATAAATAATCCAGGGATGGTTTAATAAACCATGGATTTTTGTTCAATAATTTTTGTTAAATAATTGCGCGCGCCAAATGTAAAAGAAAGATGGCTGCCCGCCAAATGTAAACAAATATGGCACACAGGAAAGAGCCTGGGTACAGCGTCCTGCGTGCCGGGGGAGAAGTAAACAGTACCAAAAGACGCCAAACTTTGACTGTCCTTTTACTATCAAATATAAATAATTCATCGGGAAATATAACGTTACGTACGTGCTTCATGAAATCGCACGGCTCATAAAGTCCGTGTAGAACAGCCAATGCTATAACACAGAAAGTCGTCCTTCCATATCGACAATAACAAGCCGAGTTGTCAACACGAATAAAATGCATATGATGACAATCTTATTCGTTTGCTGTGAATATTTCGAGATTTTTAAAGTTGTAAGTTATTTCTACGGTTTTTTGTCCATTGCCTTTACGTTGTCCTGAGGCACCATTACTTAGTGAACTGGCGCGTACTAACGAATACGCTGAAGGCAATGGCCTTGAAACAAACGCTGGCGAATCCAATCTGCTACTATCGGGAGCTTGCTACTCATAAGTATTACACAGAAAAAAACCCAACTAAATAGCTCACAACTTGATATTCACAGCTAACGAATAAGATTGTCATCATATGCATTGGATTATTAGCTTAACTCGTGGCCTTCATTCGTGTTGACAACTCGGCTTGTTATTGTTTGTTTTTATAAAATTAGATGTACACAAAATAAAAGAAATAAAAGTTTAAAACTCAGGTATTCAGATCCTGGGGATACAGTGTCACGTCTGATTTTGGTATATGGTGGTTGATGGTCGTTGTACTCTTGGTTGAATTCCCTGCTGCTCAAATGATGTCATGTAGACTGTTCAGTGTGGTGAGGTACATGTAAGATTGTCTATGTACAGTATGTATGTACGTGGAGTCTATATTAAGTGCCGAATGTATTTAGCTTGTACAGTAGATCTGATTGGAGACATTTTTCCATTGATTCTGTAGAGAGGAAAACTGGAGAATCCGGGGAAATGCCCTGAAGGTGCAGGGAAAAAAACTCTATTTTAGAGTCATCCATCTTGCTGAGTTGACTTAACACTGGGGAGCAGTGGTGCCGTGCAAGGCAGCCAGTTTGTAGAATACGTTACCAATGCATTCTATATTGTGATGCTGTATATGTTGTGTGTCTCGTTCTTTAAAAAACCTTATTGTAATTATATTTATAAAGTTGGATGGAAATACAGGTAAACTAAAATAATATGGAGTTGAGTGAGATTATGTAGTAGTGTATATTGTATATGTTTTGGATTATGTCATAGTATACTGTATGTTGTTTATTTTACCTCAAGTTTATATTGGTTGTTTTTACTTCGTATTATAGCATATCGTGTGGAGAGAATATATTAGAATAGAGGTGTAAAGATGTAAATTAAATAAAGGGAGATGATGATAATGGTGATGTAATAATGGTATTTATTTAATGATAGTAATAATAATACTTATTTAAAATTATATTGATAATAATACTTAATGTTATATAATGTGGATGGTTGTGTATTGTGGTTTGGTTTGATATTTTCGGACAATGGGATTTGGATCGGAAGAGATTTGTGACGAGCAATGATTTGAATGCAGAATGGGAGAAGTGAAGAATGAGGGAATAAGCTGGGAGAGTGGAGGATTATTGAAGATATGGAATTTGCAAAACCCGGGTGCGGTGAATATAAAGAGTATGTCAAGGCCGAGATGAATGCCTGAAGTCCGCCACCCCGACCTTGTCCCTGTTTTTGGAGAAACATAAAGGCCATGAATCGTCAGGTTCCAAGCATGACCGGGAAAGCACGTTTCTAACCTACTAGCAGGTCTCGGAACGACGTGCCCACATGTACTTGTTGAGAGTTTGGCGTCTTTTGGTACTATTTACTTCTCCCCCCGGCACGCAGGATGCTGTACCCAGGCTCTTTCCTGTGTGCCATATTTTTTTACATTTGGCGGGCAGCCATCTTTCTTTTACATTTGGCGCGCGCGATTATTTAACAAAAATTATTTAACAAAAAGCCATGGTTTATTAAACCATCCCTGGATTATTTATAAACAGTCCATAGATTGTTTAGTAGACAAACTATGGTTTACTAAACCATCCCTAGATTATTTATAAACAATCCCTGGATTATTTAATAAATAATACTTTTTCACTAAACCATCCAGGGATTGTTTGTAAACAATCCATAGATTATTTGTAAATAATCTATGGATTGTTTAACTCAGATAGAAACATTGTTTACCAATAGTGTATTATTTAGGTAAATAATGGTAAAATCAATACATTTTTGTCCTAAACATTTATTTTACATTTGGCGCCCCATATGTGTGGTGACAGTTCATTTAGACTGTGCTCTCTTTGATCGGTCGAAGCGTTAGGGTAATCTTGCGCGATAATATGGAGTGGATAATTGCTGCTGCTGGCATTGGATTCTTCGGATTCTAGTTATGTCATCACCTCGTGCTTCGTAGCGATTGCCCGCGGGGGATGACCAGCTGCGGGCCCCCACGTTTATATGGTAATTACACAGATACGCTTTCAATACGCTCAAATATGAGGTTAGCAGCGGCCGCTTCGAAAAGCGCGATCATGATTATACCAATCCCTAGCACTAAAACGTTTCGCCATTCGCATTATCATCATCATTATCACTAACAGATCACGTTCCGACATTTCAGGCATATTTAACCGCGAACAGCCGGTTCTCAACATACCTTGCGTGTCTTCACGGTCGATAAATCGCGACATACCTGGTCTCTGCTTCTCGGTTTACCTGTGCTACCACCGTTTGGCGTTGGCTTTCGCCCTTTGCGTTATTGGGTCCTGGGATGCTCATCTGAACTACCGCCTGGGTTACCGCTTCTTTGGCTTGCTTGGACTTCCGCGGATTGGGATACGGACGTACATCCCAGTGTTATCTTCGCTAGTTACCCAATTTTGCGCCATTACTTACAATATTCAATTCTACCCGTTCTCGTTTACTGCCCTCAATGCTGTGTCCTGCTCTGGCTACGGTCACTCGCTAATGGTCGACCTTATTCCAACATGCTTGTCATATGATACTCCGATGTCCCCCGCACTTGCGCAGTTCCCTTGTTGTTAACCACCTCAAAAAAATACTTTAATATATTAGTTGACCAGTTCAGACACAGGTTCAGAGGACTAGTTTAGTCTTTTTATAGCTATTGGACTTGTTTAGAAATAAATGAATAAAAATAGAAATTATCAGATAAAGTGCCGCAAATTTCAACAATAGCAATCGTTAACAATGGCCTTCGCGGTGACCACTTTTTAACAATGAACGATGACTCACACATGCAAAACAACAATATGAACAAAAGGGTCTAGAATTTGAATGGGTCGGTTGCGAAACATTGGTCTCTTATGTGTGATGTTTTAACTTTATCTTATAATCGCTTTTTAATTCTCTGAGGCTGACCATCCACCCAGGGCATTTCGGCCGGTAGGAGCGAAAAGAGCCGGGTTTCCCTAGAATTGTGAAAAAATTACCTAAAATCATAGGTTTTCCCATATTAAAAGTGGGGCAGTAATTGTCTGCTACGGCCCTGAATATTTCGTGAACGCCAAGAGAGCACTGATCTCTAAATAGACTGGATAGTGCATCCTATTACTGAGCGCCTTAATGAAAATGTAACCGGAAGTCACGCCCTTTTTGTGAGCGACGCCATATTGGAAGGTCCCACTTTGAGGAGCGAGCTAATACATTTTACTGTTGCGAAGTCGTTGTTTTCGTATATAATCACGAAATAAACGAACAAAGCAAATTCATTTTGGTATTTCAAGCAACAGGACACATAATGGAACTATGGAGGATCTAAAAACGTGAAGGAAAACTGAATGGTAAGTAAATAAGTTGACATTTTGACGAAATTTCGAAGCGGGCCGAGCGAACAGAGAGCTCCAAAAGCGTGAAAAGGGTTTAATACAGGCAGCACTACCGTGAATAAACTGAAAGTTAGAATACAAGTGTGAGATAATACTGTAATTGTGAAATGTTTTCAATCGGTAGATCATTTGCAAAAGAGGTGCAATTAAAGGTACAAAAGATAGAACTTTGACAGGAGCATGTTTTACTTTAATATTTGGTGCCTTCCATAAAATTAGCTGTAGCATGCATCATAAAAATAGTTTGCCAGTTTGTTTTAACATACTCCAGGTCCAGTGTGTGTAACTTGTTGTGTTGGCATTTAAGAATATTCTGTAATTTTTATGAGAAATTGTTTGTGAGTACTGCTGTATTTGTAAATTTTAATGTGATATTTGTATGTTACAGCCACAGGTACATGTAGTTGAAAATCAAACAACTATATATGAAGGAAGAACTCAAAGGTGAAGTGACATAACAACTTAATACAGAATATAATTAAACTGTGTTATTTACAGTTTTCAAATTTTGTAAATCATAAATCATTCAATTAAAGAATATTTTTACAATTCTTGAGTGTATTTTTTCTTGTGTAGTTTGATTCTGTATATATAAATGAAAACGTTTAAGAATTTAATCCTTTCTTTGACTTCTGTAACTTATGTTTATCAGACATATCATCATTGTTCAATGAATTATATGACCATATGTTCGACTCTGCAGTTGATGACAACCATGTTTATGGACTCA
The DNA here is from genome assembly GCA_035772405.1 of Chrysogorgia sp. JL179-B06. Classification (NCBI taxonomy): domain Eukaryota; kingdom Metazoa; phylum Cnidaria; class Anthozoa; order Scleralcyonacea; family Chrysogorgiidae; genus Chrysogorgia; species Chrysogorgia sp. JL179-B06. Next base: position 263,687 of record JAYKKM010000399.1, on the reverse strand, counting down.
TCAAACAAATCATCAAGTGCTACTGCAAAGTCAGACTTTACCTGGAAAGAAAATAAGAAAAAACTTAGTAAATGGTCCTGTTTAACTGCACAGGCTGTTGAAACATCACTACCACCAACATCAACAATCTTTCTGGAGACTACACTAACCTAGAGAGTATCTGACTCTTACTACTGCTGAGACCATCAAAATGCCAGTCACTATTACCAACATCAGCAATCTTTATGAAGAATACATTCATTATCACTGGTTGGTTAAAGAGAAGGAAGATGGCTAAAGATTTTAAAACCGGTTCCTTGAACCACCAAATATACTCAAAAGTTTACAAACAATTTTCTCGAATAGATCAATAAAACTGGTGCACATACAGGTTATCTCAAATACATGATTTACAAGAATACGTCTCTGACCGTACCAACATGTACACAGTCAACACTCTCAAAAATAGACCAAATAGTGATTATCAATTGCAATTTTTTTGCATCTGGCTGAAATAATAATAATAATAATAGATGTACTCTTAGATGCATCGAGTTTAATAAACAATATATTTTTACTCAAAGAAAACTCGGGGTAATGATTAAAATAGGTTGTCCATGCATTCATAAAATCTACCAGATGGGGTTATCAAATACGGGCTTTAATACATCATACTAAAATATACTTTTTAGTCACAACTCACAACTGTACTCACCGACGGTACTCGCACAATAATCGAAATAGCTATATTTCAAGACTTACCATAGCGGTTATCCGTAGTAAAGCTTGTTCAGTTGATCAAATTTTCCGAATTCTTTTAGTCCTCTAGCAGTGTTCCATATTCTGAGTAAATTCTGAATGATAACGGCCTTCATCAGTTCAAAGTTGTAATCACCGATACTGAGAGCTCGTCCATCGAACTCGCAAATTCCGTTTTTCCCAAGAATTTGGGGCCAAACAACTACAATTTCTCTCTCAAAATGCTTCACGTGTCCTCTCTTTCGCGTAATAAAAAAAATTGTCCGATCCCGAAGGAGAAAATGCTTTAAAACACGAAAACTCTAACTGCGCAACAGTAACTAATATGCGAAGTGGGACCTTCCAATATGGCCGCCGCTATGAACGCCATCTAAAAATTATTTAGCGTAAATTATATGATATAATGACTTCGAATGACGGGAAACATACTTATATCAAACCATGAATTGTCATTTTTGTAATGGTTTGGTATAATTTAGATAAACAGTTAACGTTATATCAAACCATGAGTTGCTGTTCTAGTCATGGTTTGATATAATTGAAAGACGCCAATTCATTATATCAAACCACGAATACCTGTAGAAGACATGGTTTCATATAAAGCAACATGATCACAATACGTTATATAATTATATCAAACCATGACTTATCACTTTAGTCATGGTTTGATATAATACGAAACAGCACTTCATTATATCAAACCATGACTTGCAAATGTACTCATGGTTTGATATAATGCAAAGACGGCAATTTCATGATTTGAAACCATGAGCGGTTTGAGCAGCTGTATATAAAGACATGATAAACAACATGATCACAATTCGTTATATAATTATATCAAACCATGACTTTTCACTTCAGTCATGGTTTGATATAATGTGAAACTGCACGCGCCAACTGTCTAAAAATCAATTAACGGCCAATATCCGGTTTAAGGAGAATGGGAACTAGCGGCCAAAGCGCGCCAACTCCAAGATCAGCTTCCTTCTTCGGTACGGTTTATAGCGTGTGAAATCATCGGTTTTTTTCTGAATTCCCGAGTTATTTGTGATGGCAAATAACGAACAAGCGCTGGCGGGTGCCATATCAAGAGCCGTAGCAGGAGCTGTGAGCTCTGTATTATCTCAGAGACCCATTACGCCAACCGCAACATCGATGAATACAGAGCAGCTGTCGACAGCGACAGACCAGGTGCGTAAAATTGATTTATAGTTCAAAATGGCTACATTTTTAGATCAATAAACTTATCTTATTTCGACATACACGTATAACAGTTGAACAGAAATCAGTGTTAATGTCGATCGTCTTACTTCTTACAGTCTTGTGCACTAGTGAATGGTTTGCCGCAGGGGATCGAGCATACTCAGTAGATTTGACAATTACTTCTGCCCCTGGGTGGACAATGGGCCATTCCATTTAATAAGTGCACCCCCTATTGAGGGGTCGGGATATCCTTGGGGGAGAGGAGCTGGTAACTCACTTATCCTAAGGGGTAACTATAAAATATCTAAAAAAATCCAGGGTGTTCTGAATATCTAAGGGAAAAGACTATTGGGGGTCTGAATATCCCAGGGGGTGAAGGGGTTCTAGCTATTGAGGGGTCTGGATATCCAAGGGGAGAGGGGGGTGTGTTAACGGAAAATCTGTCGAAGAAGGTACTCAAATATTTGTATCCCAGGGGGTCTGAGAGTCAACCCTTCAATATGGGGGGGGGGGGGGGTACACTTATTAAATGGAATGGCCCAATGATACACGGCCCGAGAAAATCGGCTGACGTTTCATTTCATATAAGAATCCCAAATTCAAAAGATAGTCCTAACACTAACCCTAATACTAACACCAACCTTTACGATATTATGATTTCTTTTAGAAATAAAGGATTTTAATTTCGAATTTTACTACCGATAGTCTATGTGACGTCATTTCGGGAATGATATGAAACTTCACCCAGGAAATCATCAGAGTTGATTGTTTCAAACTTATATATGTTTTGTGGGAATTTTGAGGGGAATTTGACGTGAAATTCAAGGCCCATTTTAGGAGAAATTGACCAAATTTTAAAATTGTTTAAAATTTAATTAATTGTTGCCATTTATTAGGTTACTGGCAGTCAGTCAAATGGAAATCTTAATGAGAGAAATAGGTAAGTCATTGACAGTTAATCTTGTACCTTAGAAGTACTTATGTCACACAATTTTGGGGTGACCCCAAATGTATCCCACATTGCATTGCATATTTTTTACCTTTTAGCTTTAGTGGTTAGCAATTTTGCACAGCAATCAGATCTTTTTAACAGCAGACCATCTTAAATTTCTGATTTTATAGTACAGCAGGACGACCTCGGAGTGCTGTAACTAAGGAAGACATAGAATCTCTACTTAATCTTAAAGTGCCATTAACCGTTGTTGCCAGAAGATTGGGTATATCACGACCAAGCCTGTACAATAATATAAAACAGTTCGGTCTTGAAATACCCAAGTTTTCCAATGCCAACGATGAAGCTTTAACTGCTACAATTCAGTCAATTAAGAAAAACCACCCCAATTGTGGAGAAAAGGTGATTCATGGCCATCTTCGTTCTCAGGGGCTGCATGTTCAGCGTGCAAAGGTTAGGAAGACGCTTCAACAGATAGATCCTGAAGGAGTGGCCGCCAGACGCCGTAGAGCTTTACATCGGAGAGAATATAGTGTCCCCTGCCCCCTTTACTTATGGCATGTGGATGGGAATCACAAACTCATTCGGTACAGGATTGTGGTTCACATTGGAGTTGATGGCTACAGTCGTACCTGTGTCTTCATTGATGCAAACGACAATAACAGGTCAACAACTGTAGAAAGATTATTTTTGCAAGCCACAGAATCATATGGATTTCCAATTAATGTTAGAACTGATCTTGGTGGGGAGAATGTTCTGGTTTGGAGGCATATGAATGACCACTGGGGTACCGAAAGAAGATCAGTGATAGTTGGTAGCTCTGTCCACAACCAACGAGTAGAGAGGTTTAATCGTGACATCAATGTTAATCTAGCCCATGTGTATGGTCCAAAGCTCCGTGAATTAGAAGATCTAGGTCTACTTGACATTAACAATGAAACTGACATGTTTTGTTTGCACTATGTCTTCCTTCCACGCATAAAGAAGACAGTAAGAGAATTTGCTGCTGCCCATAATAACCATGGTGTTCGTACTGAAGGTAATCTAACTCCTCTACAACTATTCCACCTAAATTCTCACCTTATTCCACTCCACCAACCAACACTTTCTAGTGCTGCAGATGCCAATGTTTCTGAATCTGTTACTGACCTCTCTGTTGTCGATGTTCCGCGGACAACATGTCCCCTCACAGATGATGAGTTGGAGGAGCTCAAACAGCAGATCAATCCACTGTCAGAAATCCCTCATATGGAAATTTACAACAGTGTGTTACAGTTTGTGGGACGTGCAATGATTGCTCGTCAAAATTGAACTTTAATTGAAAAACTGAACTTTAACAATACTGAACTTTAAATCTTTGCTATTACAATTGAAATGATGGTTATAAAAAACGTGCGTATTGTATTTCCTCTATTAATCCCGCTGAGGGCTTATTTTTAGCCACCATCGAGAAGGGGGGGGGGGGGCTTATTTAACCCTTTACAAAGTTTGAATGATTTCTGCATGCTACTTTCAGAGATATTCTTTATTTTGTAAATGTCATTTATGGTAGTATGTGGGAGACTATGATGTTACTGCATATATCATTTTGAAATGATATTCTTCTAGGATCAAAATTAGATAATTAGATAAATTTTTTCGTCCAAGAAGTCAAGAACCCCTGTAAGTAATCCATCTATACATAAACTGATGTGGCCTTTCCGAGGAAATCGCTTTAAATTGTTGTGTTGTGTTTCTAAAAACGTTTAGGCAAAATGGATCATTTTACAATCGTCTTAAATTTATGCATGATGTATTACACAATGTAACAGTTCTAATTAGACCATGCCAAAGAATGGGGAATTCATAATTCCATCATCCATCATTTCTTGGAACATAGCAAAATCACCCAAAACATTCATATTTGTAGGCAGGAACAACACATTGCCACACGTATTTGCTCTGGGACGATTATCTTCCCAGAAGCAAATGGTTGGCTGAGGAGAAAATCCCATTGGAGGGAACTTGCTTGCTCCAGTCGCAAAGGCAAGTATGTCACTCGGTGCAGCTCTTGCCTCGCCAGCTAAAAATTGGGGGAAAAGATAACTTTACTGATCAATTTCTCATCCATTTAACAAACAAGTCATGTTATTCACTACAAAATATCCATTTTAACGATCACTTTTCCCAAAAGTAGGTGTGTCCTCCAGTACACACCCACTAATCTGACAAATAACCCCCCAGGACATTTATTCCAAAAAATTAAGTACACAATTGTACCTGTGCAGTAATATTGAAGTTACTGCATTACCTTCACTGTTTTGGAGATAGTCCCTCCAATGCATGATGGCACTTTCCTGCTGCTCACGTTTGTTTGATCCAGGAGCATCCATTTGTGGTATGAATGCTTGATCGATGTCGGTTGACGTAATGGCTTTCTCTGTGAAGCAAAATATTTTTCTGAAGGCAGCTGGATATTTGTTCATGAGTCTGAGGATGCCAAGTGTTGAAAGACCCTCCTTGAACAATTCAATAGGTGTGCGGACTCTATCAATAACAAAATAGTGACAAAGCTCGGCCAACAACTCTTCTTTCTTGGCAAACATTGGTACAGCGTTATAACCGCAATTGGACAAGTGGTCTTGTACTGTTGCTGAAGAAATCAATTCAATAAATGCCTCTTCACTATCAGCATTCTTTAACTAAAAACAATATAAAAATTTTTTTACCGCCTACTACACTTATATGGTAACCGCTAGGTTTACCGCCTAGCTTATGTACCCAGCTTAAAATAATAAAACATACCGCTCCTGTCCTGTGCGTATGTATGTTAGACATCATTTGAATATGACTAATTTCTCTACTTGAGTACTCAACTTCTGTCATGTTCAACTGATGTGAAACATGCCTTTATAAAAGTACATTATACACAGAGCTTTATGTTTTATTTGTTAAGACCATCTTCTGGAGTGCAGGATTTTGATGAACTCTATGTGAAATTGCTGATATATCTTTGGCTCGAACTCCTCCGCCTGTGGAAGAGTTATTTTAAATGCACATAAACAAATATCAAATAACATTGGTGGCCAAATATTATTAGGGTCTACATGTATACTGCATACACATGAACAGTAATTGCCCCTGTAATAGTCGAGTGAGCATTATGCATCTTTTCTCCATGGCAGATTCCCTTACCTCTTCGAGTGTACTCCTAACATCCGTATTTGGGACATCGGCAACAGTTGGATTACACGCATGCTCACCAATTGCAATTAAATTGAAAAGGCATTCTGCTAATGAATTACCAGCTTCTCCACCATTGCAAATTGAAACCGAAATTAATCTTCCAGCCCACTTGTACGTGTTATCTTTCCTAGCTGCAAAGATAAATGTATGCTATTTTACCAGTTGATAAGAATAAAAATATATGTACAAAGACTTCCATTTTAATATGGTAAAGTTAATATTTCCAGAACAACTCAATCAAGGTGGCTCCATACCCTTTCTTCACTATACATACTGTGAACTAATCGATGAACTGATCACTACTTCCTTCAAAAATGAAAACACATGAAGGAAAAACATTTGATTTGCATCATTTGTTCTAGACTTGCCACATGGGGCACCGGAGCCCATTTGTACGCGCATGTCAAATCATTGATCTTGCATACTGTAGCAAGAAAAACATCGGCCGTGCGAGAAGCACACACATTAAACATTCAAGATTTCAAACATTCAAGATTTTAGTTTTTTATCTGTATGTATCATGTAAATTCACATACAAATACATACACACGTGTAGCATTCCTGGTTAATTAAATTTTGTAAATTCCATGGAACCAATTTTTTTCTTCCAGTAAAATGTTTTTTTGTGTATTTGAAAAGTTTGGTACCACAGAATTTTTAAAAATTGGATTATTGATTACCCATAACTAAGGAAATGTTTTGATGAAATAAAAATTTGGGGTCATAAAAGTTTTTTCAAGTTACACTAGATTAAACAGGAATCACCAGCCACTTTGAAATGTCATTCAACCACAGTTACAGTATGCAATTTTTTTTTGTAGTTTCTGATTCTCAAAATGATACTCTCTGTACACAAGACAGTTACAGTAGTTTCATTCTTCTAAGAAATTATTTATGTACAAGAGTTTGGATCTGAAACTTGTGTTTTCCACTTTTCAAGAAAGTGTATGTACCCTGGGCTTAACATGTATACACTGTATATATGTGCACAAATGGTCACAGTATCTATTAAAATCACCTTTTGAATTGGGTACTAAAATCCTACTCCCAACCTCTCCAGAAAACATAGCCGAATCAAACAGTTCTTGAATGGCCAAACGAAGAAATTCTCGTGTGGGTCCACCAAGGTCAACTGCACCTTCACTTTGTCCAATATCATCAGCAAACTTTACCGATAGTAACCTGCTTGGAACAAACGAAGCTCTAGATATTTTTGCCAAGCCATCTTGCAACACATGATTACGCCTAACATTTATCATGTTTCTTTGATTGCCTAAGAGACAATCCTCCATTACAGTAGGCATATGCTCCTTTAGAATTTCTTTAATATTTTCTTGTGCTGAGCTAAAATATAATAGAGATGTACATTGTACACTATTTAACAGCAATGTAAATGTATTTGCATTGTTACTAATACACATATCACTCCCAATAGAGACAGCACCGCCAGTCTACTCCACCAATTTCAATATACTGGATTGCACGTAAGATGAAGTTGCATAAAGAATACTTTTGCTATTAGTATCACACAAAGAACACTGCAGCTACAGTTGCATGTTTGTATAGTGACAATCACAATAACTGAATAAGTAAGGTCAATATTTGAATATTCATCTCTAGTACATGTAGATATTAATTATTGTGGATTCTATAACCAACTGTAGATAAATAGATCATTGGGGCTTGATAGCCATTTGTAGTGCCATCCTGTTTCAAGCTCTAGTTGCCATGCAACAAATTTAATAAATCTAAACCTATTATTATTAGTAAGCAAGAATTTGTGGAAACATAACATTTATCATCTATTGCTAAGCTTTCAACCTGTTGACTTAGTGTATGTTAGTTAAGGCATTGGCACAATGAGCTACTAGTGTATACTGTATGTAATAAGTTAGCTTTTTTGCATTCTTTGGTACCACAGTACATGTACCAAATAGTAAAATGTTATTTTCAAATTTTTTACAGTGCCCGGTAATCAAAATAACTTATCTTTAGGGAACAACTCCGAAACCCACTACAAATTGCAGATAATACAGTTGGTCAGGATACCAGGAAAACTAATATTGTATCCAGACAACCAAACTAGAGCTCTATTTATCAGTTGTGTAATGTGACCATTCTGACTGAGGGGTGCACCTCCATAGAGTAGACCATAGCCTCCTTGCTTTACCGACCAACTCAATTAAATGATGTACTGCCAGATCAATTTACGAACAAGTCATGCTTTTTCTGTCAGAATATCCATTTTACGAAAAGTGTATGGTTAACCACCAGTTTTGCCAAATAGTGGATAGTGATGCACCACCACACTATATGCCCTGGTATTTATGGGCAATTAGGAATGTCTCTCTATTCTTCCTAAAATATTTATCAAAAATGACATACCAGGTGCTCTGTTGAATAACATCTTGCAAAGTAGCATCATGTTCATCATCGAACAGGCTAGCGTCATACTCCCAGTCACTGTCATCCAGTAAATCGACATATGAGCTGAAAAACAGTTTGATATATTATGATAAACATTAATTGAAGAAATCTGCACATTGCTTGGGAGGGGTGTTACAGTACATGTCATTTGTATACATACCAATAAGGTTGAGCCCGCGATGGATTAATCGAAACAGTTTCATTGGCCGGTGCAGGAAGTGAACGAACATGATTTCTTTCCATAACACTTCCACTGGCTGTTCCAGGACCAGGATTGATTTCCACAATATCGCTGGCTGATGCACGATCATGAACTGGATTTATTTCCCGACTTCTGTCACTGACTGGTGTAGGAGGACGAATTTCATAAATATCTTCCACCTAGAAATGCAAGTACAGTAATATTGTAATTATAAGAAAAACATAAAAACAAGATGCCTGCTGTGGCATTTACTCGGGCTACTGATTTCTGTAGCGTGCATGGCACCGTGCACAAGGGCATGATTATGTTGACTGCTTTGATGAACCGTGCCTTCAATAGTAGACTACCAGACTTGTTCCAGTTTTATTTAAATCAATAGAAACACATACATGTTTTGTTTAAATTTCAATTGTAAACTTCACTGACAATAGTATTCTCATTCCATTCTGTTTAAACTTGTTACTATCCAATATCCGGTAAATTACTATCCGGTAAAGTGGTATCCAGCACATCCCTACAAGAAATATTATGTTGATCTGATTTTAATGATGAGGTTTGGCTAGTTTAGATTGCTTACACATTTTCTCGTATAATATCCGATCTTCACATTTTCAGTAGACAAAACCTACAGCGTTAGATTCACCAAATTCAAGCAATCATTTTGATATTAGAATTTATATAAATCGGACAAACAGAAAATATTTTAAAATATTTTGAATCATCTTTCCAAATTATAAATAGTACAACATACATAATATCTGGACATGCAAAAACAGTTCAATATGTTCATATTTTTAGCATTATTCCATGCTTATTACTTAATACAACAGAGTCAGAGAACAACGTGACCAAAAGCAAAGCTGTCGGAAAAAAATAACTCGGCTATTGACCTGATGGGAAATATTGCACAATTTTTCAAATTTGTGGCACCCCCACCCCATGCTACCACAGAGATCTAGGTTTATTAAACCATTCCTGCCTAAACCGGCCTTTAATATTTTATTCTGGGAGTAAATAATCTAATTGTTGCAAAAGAAAGTTACCTCATTGTCACTTGAACTGGAAATATCTTCATCAGGAATTCGGACCAAGCTCTTAATGTATAGTGCCCCCTGGTTGGCAATGGAAGAAACTTCGGACCCATTCCATCGAAATGTGGTGGAAACCTTTGGTTTGGCCAATTTCTTAGAACCGGAGATAATGCTTAAGCAACACAAATATGAAAAAAAATCATTTAATCTTTAAGAAGTTAAATATTAAAGGATAAAAATTAGTAACTAAAACATTTTCTCATTTTCAGTTCTAAGAACTCGAAATTCAATTGGAAATGGGAAATACATTTACAATTACAGCGTACACACATGTTACTGTAGAAATTATACTATATAATTTCTATAGTTTCTAATTGCTGTAGATTTTAAAATTTGAGTAGCTCAGCCAATCAGAATGCATGATTTATAATAGTACACTAGTACTACCTAATTATTATATATCATATCATATATCATATATATATATATATATCATATATATCATATATATCATATATATATATATATATTATATATATATCATATATATCATATATATCATATATATCATATATATATATATATATATATATATATATATATATATATATATATATATATATATATATATATATATATATATATATAATATATATATATATATACACACATATATAATATCTAATATCTAATATCTAATATATATAGTTATTACTTATTACCTCAAATAAACATAGGGCAATATGCCACTCGTCATCTTAAACACTGAACGGAACACACTTGATATCTCTTCTTCGATCTGGGCAGCAGCCCAATTAGTATTCAGAGAGACTTTCCCTATCAGGCCCCTTGCAGCCAATTCCCCCCTGACATTACCACGAGGTATTGACATAATTTCATCATCGCTTGGTGGAAGGCAGACTATATCTTTTGTAAATATTCTGCTCCTTCCACTGTACCCGCTGCGTTTTGCTCTTTTCGCCGCTGGTCTCTGAGGCTGTGACCGAGTGTTGATTCCACCAAATATGGAGGGTAACGTGGCTTGTTGTAGCTCTGAATCGTCGGTTCTTCGAACATTTCTTCGGTTGGTACCGGTCTTTATGTTAAATAGAATCATTAATATTAATGAGATTATAAACACTGATTTCTGTTCAACGACGGTTAATGTTCAACTGTTATACGTGTATGTCGAAATAAGATAAGTTTATTGATCTAAAAATGTAGCCATTTTGAACTATAAATCAATTTTACGCACCTGGTCTGTCGCTGTCGACAGCTGCTCTGTATTCATCGATGTTGCGGTTGGCGTAATGGGTCTCTGAGATAATACAGAGCTCACAGCTCCTGCTCTTGATATGGCACCCGCCAGCGCTTGTTCGTTATTTGCCATCACAAATAACTCGGGAATTCAGAAAAAAACCGATGATTTCACACGCTATAAACCGTACCGAAGAAGGAAGCTGATCTTGGAGTTGGCGCGCTTTGGCCGCTAGTTCCCATTCTCCTTAAACCGGATATTGGCCGTTAATTGATTTTTAGACAGTTGGCGCGTGCAGTTTCACATTATATCAAACCATGACTGAAGTGAAAAGTCATGGTTTGATATAATTATATAACGAATTGTGATCATGTTGTTTATCATGTCTTTATATACAGCTGCTCAAACCGCTCATGGTTTCAAATCATGAAATTGCCGTCTTTGCATTATATCAAACCATGAGTACATTTGCAAGTCATGGTTTGATATAATGAAGTGCTGTTTCGTATTATATCAAACCATGACTAAAGTGATAAGTCATGGTTTGATATAATTATATAACGTATTGTGATCATGTTGCTTTATATGAAACCATGTCTTCTACAGGTATTCGTGGTTTGATATAATGAATTGGCGTCTTTCAATTATATCAAACCATGACTAGAACAGCAACTCATGGTTTGATATAACGTTAACTGTTTATCTAAATTATACCAAACCATTACAAAAATGACAATTCATGGTTTGATATAAGTATGTTTCCCGTCATTCGAAGTCATTATATCATATAATTTACGCTAAATAATTTTTAGACACTTGGCGTTCCATACGCCGCGACCAACCGGAAGCTTCATTTTCAGACAATACATGCTCTATCCAGTCTATATATAGATCAGTGCAAGAGAGACGCGACTCAAAACGGCCATTCTGCCCGCGGACCGAGCGTGTGAAAAGCCTGGGTACGAGGTTGACGTCCGTTTTATGCTGTGATTTTCAAAAATCAGATTTTTTTCAAATTTTGTATGTTTGTTATTTTAAAATATTTTTTCTTGATAAAATTAATCTGGTAAGGTTCTTACTAAATTTAAATCGAAAACTATTTAGCTACTGGAAATATATTTTAGTATTGGAAATATTATATAGTTGTAATGAAAATATTATTTTTGTTCTGAAAATAAATGTTTGTACTGGAATAAATAAAGTTTTGTTTAACAATAAATAATTTTGTGATTGCACTTGTCGGCCACTGTGCAAAATGATGTAATATTTTATCAAATATTACAAGTAATATTTTATCAAATATTACAAAAATTTACAATGTAATGAGGTGAGTACATAAATATCATCATACATTTTCATTTGCATTCTGCTCCAGCTTGGGACTGAGATGTGTGTACATATGAGTAAATATGACCAGCCAGTGGTGGATCCAGGATTTTGAAAAAGGGGGGTTCCAAGCTCAGTCCTAAGTGACGACACATTTCTAGGGGATTTGGGAGCATGCCTCCTGCAAAATGTTTGAATTTTGGGTCTCTAAAACAGTATTTCCTGCATTTCGAGGGCACTTCTGAGAAAAATATAAAGTTCTAAAATGAGCATAAAGAACATGCTTGGCTTCAGAAAGGGGGGTTCCATGGAACCCTAAGAACCCCACTGGATCTGCCACTGCCAGCTGTTGTGATCTAGTGGTTACCACATGTCTATGAGCTAGGAGACACAGGATCAAATCCACGGTCGGACCACCACTCAGGGTCTTAAAAATAATTGAGGAGAAAGTGCTGCCTTTGCAATAATATCAGCAAATGGTAAGACTTTCAGATCTTCTCGGATAACGACCGTAAATCGTAGGCCCTTAGAACCCCTATAATTGGGCTTCTAGCCTGCCGGGGTACTCCGTTCACCTAAGAGTGATAAATCTAATAAACTAAACTAAAATCTTGTGAACCATTTGCAAATCAAGATATGTTATCTTCAGGCAGGAGTAGAGGTGGCACACAATTTTTAATGTAAGCGTCTCTCAATTCCTATTTCAAGAATTATTGGGGATCGGGTGCCTGCAATTATTTCAATTACTAAATATTGGTGTGTAACTAGAAATTCAAGTTGGTTGACCATGGCAAACGGTACAAAAATTTGCATCTTCTAACATTGTTACACCTCTGTCTAAAGTCATCTTGTTCTCCAAGCAATTATATTTCCTGCTGTAGTCCAGTGTTTCAAGTGGACAACCCCTCTCACCTTGGTGTCTTCTCAAGAAGGGACGTGTCTACTTAAGATGGGCAACAACCTAAGTGGGTATAGCTTCAATGTTCACAAAGGCAGTCTTTGAAGCCACAAAATTTGATGCCATCAGCACCAACACTTCTGCTTATGAGAGGTGTCTGGTTATAAATACAAGATACTTGCCAGCCTCATTCCTTATGAATCTTGTCACAAATTTACTATATTTCTTTGGATAGTTTGAGCGAACACTCGAGCAATAGTGACCAAAGAAGATGATGGCGCATACATAAAGATGAGCACAGCACCTGGTTTCGCAAAGCCTATCGGGATGACGTAATTATTGCAATTTATCGACCCGAAAAATAATAATAAAAATACAGAAATGCCACCGAAACTTAGACTCGGACAATAGCCCGAGTAATAAATAGCTGGGACCAGCAGATAGATGTCCGCTGAAGAGGGGTTGAACCATACTGTACCAACAATTGTTATAACATTTGACTTGTAATTTTTAACAGTCCCATGTGCAGTAAAGTGCTATTTACAAAAAAAAGGAAACTGACATTGCCCAGTCTTTCAGAGTATATAAGGACTCTGGTATAACAAAGACATAAACATCAATTTCCTAGTAAACAGCAATTAAAAGAGGGTTGTACTATGCAGACATGATCTTCCTTTAGGGGCTAGTAAATAAAAAGTACATGTACATACAAAATATGTGATGCTTTGGGGTGTGTTAGTCCCAGCATCACATCAAGTGAGAGGAAGGAGGTAATTAAAACTATGAAGCATCACAGGAAAGGGTGGAGGTGTAAAATATCAATGAAAAAAGCATTACATATTTTGTGAATGGTCCCATACATTCAGCCTTATAGCCAGAATGGCATCCTAGGTGACTAGAATTTCCAAGTCAAGACTAGAGAATTTGCTGCAGTCGTATGAAAACCACTCGTTATCCTCTACATGAAATCTACCACTGAAATTGATGTGTTCTTTCAAATTCCTGGCTATAAGCCTGCGTACATTGCTTTCATTGCCTTTGTTGCACAAGAAATTAATACACCGAACCACAAATTGTTGAAACAATTCTAAATAAACACCTAATATAAATACTTGACTATAATATTTACAATATAAAACTGTCAAAAGACACCACATACAGTAATGATAGCTGATATTTTTTCACCCAACTACTGGTGACATGTTTAAAAAATATTAAAATAACATTGCAGTGTCAATTCCTATAAATTAAAATGGCCAACAATTTTTCTAAAATGCAAAAAATATATACAACTATGTATTCATCTTAGAATATTGAGGCATTAAAAATATATTTACAATTAAGTTTATAGCAAAATATAAATGTGAAAACAACTTCCCTTCACTAGGCAAATATATACAGTGTAAGCACATGTTTTGAAAAGTCTTGTCGGAAGTGGTACACACTGACTAAGTATTTAGAATATTAAATTGAAAATAAAGTGCAGCTAACGTAAAATAATTGAAATAATAAAATTGTACATTAGTAGCATTGCACGCGTATGAGAAAATTGGTTAATGAATAAAAAAAGCTTTTAGTCACCTTGTGAAGGCATACTGTATTTAAGGCAGCACTGGATGAAATGAAACGATGGCTTCATAACAATTCCACGTGGTTTTCTTGACGGGGAATATGAAAGTTTAAAGATTTGTGAACCGGCAGTTTCTTCCCAGTGATTTCGGCCAGTTCTACAAGAGCCAAAGCACCAAACCAGCGCTCTTTCTGTTCGGTTAATCGTCGCCTTGCTTCAATTCTGCCTCTTCTTCGTTCGGACAATTTGCTTTTAGATCGATCACGAACCTTCTCTTGTGTTTCTTTCTTTATCGTCAGGGCTCTAGGACTCTTGTCCTGTCTTTCCCTTTCGTATTTATCCAACCACATTAGAACATCCTTCGTTTGTTCATTAGGTTCCTTGTTTTGAATATCACCAAGTAAGGCTCTCTTCAAGGGAATGACCTCACAATCCTGCCTTGCGAGCCCAACTTTTGGATGCGTTGGACAATGGCGGTTCGCGTGAGTGAACCTCGAATTGCAGCCAGGAACGGTACATACGAAAGGCTTTTCCCCTGTATGAAGTCTCTGATGAGTCTTCAGTTGACCGCTCTGAACAAAAGCTTTATCACAATCAGGAAAGTCACATGTGTACGGTCGATCGCCGGAGTGTGTACGTTTGTGTGCTTGTAGCGATTTCTCGCGCGGGAAAACCCGGCCACAAATATCACAACGAATCGGTGAACAAGACTGAGCTCCTTCCACCATAAGATAAGTAACCATTTCGGCCTTCGGGCGGCCTCTGGGTGGCGTGATCTTCGTGTCTTTCGAAATGACTTGACCAAGCCGATTGAGATCGTACGGACTCAAGGATGGAAACCTTGGAAATGTGAATTTGTTTGGCGGGGTATTCGGTGGCGACCACACGCTCACGGACTCTGTACAAGTATCGGCACAGCTCGGACTTCTCACTTCCATATTCTCTTGATCGGCAGTGGAAATCATTGGCTTCTGTTCTGAGAGCACGTTCAGCGAGGTTTCTTGCTTGGTGGCAGGAGTTGCATTATTTTGCTCCGACAGGAAATCCGCCATTTTTAAAGCTTCGACACTGATGAAATCAAAGGGATTTAACCTTGGATATGAGTTTGGCGCCTAAGTATGCTATTGGCTCATTTGGCTATTAATTCAATGGTTCGAAACCGGAAGAGGTTGGTGTAACAAAATAAACTTCCCAGACAGGAAGCTGAACCCAAAAATGGCCCTTTACTTTGGAAAAATTACAGCAATAACTTATGAGTCATGACAAGAACTTCAGTTTCTAATTCCCCAGTATTTCACGGTAATTTTTAGGAATTTCGACATATCCTACAATTACAAATACACATTATTTAACGCCATCACTTCTGTAAATCATCTTGCGAACCTTCAAGGTTTATACTTCCTCCCCAGCCCAATATAGGTTATATACATCGATCCATTTAAGGAGATTGGAAGGTAGGGATCACTGGATCAGGATAAACCCTAATGCTCCACCTTCCTTTAAACTTAGGTTCAATTTCCTATCTACTAGAGCCTGCGTATATGATGTCAAGCCGCCTTACCCTCGTACTGATTTTGGTAAATGTACATTTCTCTACAGCGCCTCGATTCTTTTTAACGCCTTAGACACTAATTGTAAACAGCTCGCCATGTCACCTGCATCTACTTCTGATGCTTTTTCTTTAAGAATAACTACCACTAAACGCAAATTCCGTAATTATTTTCTTCAAAAACTAACTTGTATTGACCATCTAGAAGACCTATTTTGCTTCAACTGTAAATTTTTATTGAATTGTAAATGTATTTCAAATTAATTAGTTTACTTTACATTATTAGTCGCACTGTATATATAGTGTAATAGTTATGTCTGTTGTATTTGTAAATATTGTAGTATGTAAGATAACCTTCATGGTTAATACGTCTTTTCCCTCATGAAATAAAGTTTTATTCTATTCTATTCTATTCGGATCAACCCACACCGTAGGCAAAACATTATTTGGGGTCCCTTTCGATCCATGGGACATCTATATCTAACCCTAATATTGACCCTAACACTTATACTAACCCAAACACTAACCCTGACCCTAAACACAATGAAAGAAAAAATTGGGTGAATTTAAAATTCCAATGACAAAAGACAACGGAAAGTACCGGTGCAGCGGAAAAATACTGGAAGGACTTTGGGAAAGTCTAGGCTCGGTTACCAAGCTCCCATAGCTAGTGATCCCAAAATATTTTTGGTCGTGGCTAGATGGAATACTCGCAGTTGAGCTGACCATGAGGTACTAGATCTTTTTTAGTATCCGTGAGAGGTTGGATGAAATGAGAGATTGTACTGCTATCATACAATCGGACATGCAGGCCCCGGAGCTACGGGGGTGGAGGGTTGGTGGGGAGTGTGCGACACCCCCAAATATCTTTATATACGAGTTTCAGTCGGCAGAAGTTATATTTTAGACGTGTTCGATTTAACACGGACAAGTAGAATCATTAACTTTTAGCACATCAGTTTAAATTAATTTAAAACTACCAAGTTTAAGACTCACGAATCTAATGTTGATATTAAATAATGTTTTGTTTATATGTAAATGTTCAACGAGAGAACGCCAAATTTATTAAAATGTCATCATGTTTGCATTTCGTATCGAGAGTGCGCGTTATTAACGAGGGTCATTTTAGTAGGCACCCCTGCAACGGAAAGACAATATTTTGCAGTGGCGGACCCACGCACGCGGCGCGCGCCCGCCTTTAAAATTCCGCAAACAAGTGTTTTCTGTTTTTTTACCATGTTAAGACGGAGCGATAAACGCAATATTATATGACCGATTTGTTTTGGTAGCTTATCCAATTTTCATTGCAAAAGCCAGTTTTCATGCACTCATAGATATTTTAGCATGGGTTCCAAGATAAAACGATGGACGTTTTCAGATGCCTAAAGGCTAAAGTGTCTATATTGGTTCTGTACTACTTCTGAGTTTATATTAAAGTGATTCATAATCTTGATGCCCTTTTGTAATCGTGCAATTTTAGCAACGGTGTGGTGCCCTAATTTCGCAAAATTTCTTATCAGAAATCGCCGGAAAAGCACTTCTTGGTTTTGCGAAATTAAAAATTTCCCTAACAACGTGCTGACCCCTCTTTCGAACAACCCTGGCTCCGCTACTGTTTTGACAAGCTACGATCGATAGGATGTAGTCGGTACAAGCTGGTGCGTCAGTCGGTTGAAGTGAGCTTACACACCCCTGTGAAATTTTCTGAGTACGGCCCTGCGGACATGCATGTATGATGAAATACATCATGGAACTGCTAACCCAAAACAACTTAGATCCTAAGCCCTGCCTAATGGGTTTTCTAACGCCCCTCCATCCCCCCCCCCCCCCCCCCCCCCCCGCCGCCCAATGTATTCTAATACTAACCTAATTAATACTAATACTAATAAAAGAATCGTCCAGAAGCGGGACATATTAGACCTCATAAGCTACTTCCGGTGAAATTGCATGCTCAACTGCGAGTATTCCATCTAGCCTAGCCACGATAAATATTTTTGCTTGTGGTCGACCAAGGCTGGACCAGCTACGAGCATTAATCATATACTGCTGTAATACCAACCTACTGTATATACTGCACACATTACTTCCGGTGAAATTGACGCGTCAATCCGATCCGGATTATTCAGACCTGCCAACTCAAACGATTTTGTCGTGTGACACAGGCGGGGTTAACCCAAAATTTGAAAATGTTTGGAAAATTTTTTTTACAAAAAATGACACTTCAAACATCTGATTTATCATTACCATACGTAGTTTGCCTTTTTTTGAAGTTTTTCCGTGTTCATTCTGCGTTTTAAAATAGTCATGATCTGGTTACCATGGAAACGTGTTTTAGTATTTTTTGTTTATTCATTGTTTGGCAGACAATGTTAAGTCACGCTAAGAGGCTAACATGAAGTATACGTGACCAGAGAACGTCAAACCGCTGACGAATAAGTGAGCACCTCCAGAGAAGTGCGCCAGGGGAGATCCCCCCTGTCCCCTCTTCGTCGACCAATCCCTTCACAATCCCTATACTTCCCTGCAATCCCAGCCAAAACATTCCTGATCGCCCGCGTTCCGATTTTCAGCGGTTTTCCTTCATTAACTCAGTTACGCAAAGTTACGCAAGTTTATGGCTTTTAGCCTACGTAGGCAGGCAACTCTCTCGGTCTGGTCTTCACTATTTTTGCGGAAATTCTTTTCAACTAAGGGTTGCTTCAAGAATTTAGTGATGGGAAAACAACGGGTGTTTGTCGTCGGTGTAGGGATGACGAAAGTAAGTATTGACACCATTATGGGCGTCTTCACTATGTCTATAGTACTTCAAAATTAATACTTAATTATTATACAAGTTACAGGTTACTACAAGTTAATCTGTCTATTCCCTTGCATTTTGCAAGATGACCTTGCAATTCAGTCAGTGGTGTAAAATAATGAGGATCAGGCTAAAAGGATGAGTCATCCCTTTAAGTTTTGAGTCATCCCTTTTAGCTTTGTATAGTATATCAAAATAGACTATTGTGATACCTTGTGTCAGCGGCTGACAATGAAAATGGATCGCAAAGGTTAATGACGATTATGACAGAATACAAATTATTGAAATCATAGATGGATTTTGACAACCAGGCTCAACGCACGTTACTCCGCTTAGCAGAACTAGTGCTTACAGATAAATTGCATATATGAGCTGATTGGCCGATTTATCGATGGTTACCGATATTTGTCCCCAAATACAACTGTTAAGAATTTCTGGTGCCAAACTTCACTTCACATTGAACGAGCCATGGTACGCGTTACCAACCGCAAGCAGATTAACACCGTCACTGATGCAAATATGTGATGTTAACTTTTAGGCTTCATGTTTATGGATGTACTGGGGTGTCAACTGTCAATGCAATTTGACTATTTGAGACTGTCGTTCACATGTCTCTGGCTTTTAAAATGTGTTCAACTACAATCATGTAATTTTAGAAAGAAAAAACAACACCATTCTAAATTTTCTAGAATGAAAATAGACTTGCAACAATCGAGAAGGTATTGTATATTATTGGGCAAAGATGACATGTCAGTGACCAACTGCATGACAGAGTTTAAGTTATGAAGTACGAATGACTGAAGTCACAACGAAAAAATGTTTCACTTATAATGAGAAATATGTCATGTGCCATATCAAATTAATTAAATTTGACAGTTTCATTGTGGAAGAGTATCTGTGTTATAAACAAGTTTGTGTTTTTCTTGACAAACAAAAGGAAATATCACAAGTAGAAAAGCGAGAAATATATTTATTGGGACTGCTGAATGCCAATATACGTTGAAGCGATTGGCCGATAACTGATCAGCCTGAGTGTTGCCGATTATCGGCTTCTACCGATTAATTTCTGATTATTGGCTCATCACTACACGGTAAGGCTAATAATAAAGATGTCTGACACCGCAATACAATTTCATTTTACAATAAACAGGTGGCTAGGGTATTGATAGGGGTTTGCACCCCTCCCAATAAAAGGTGATTTGGTAGTTATAATGCAGAATACTAGACCCTTTCATGGTTGAATACTTGAAACTTGTCAGTACAGGTTTTCCTTTTAATTTTGCCATGATTATCCATGATTCATCATCAACCATGAAAGGGACCTCTGTTTGTTTGCATTTCTTTGTTGATGTTTATTGTTCTAAGGTGAGTGAAATTTGAAACCTGCATTCTAAGGTTGGAATCACACTACATATACCAGTATGTATAATTGGCATCTTTATTTGAAAACAAAATCCAACTCACAGTGTGGTGCTCTTCCTTGGATCCTTTATATCATCAAATGCATGTGTGCAATACAGACTGCTATTTCCCTTTAAGTATACTGTATATAACACCAAAGTACAAGTTTTGTTAAATACTAGACAATTAACTGATTGTTCAGAGTTCATCATACAGTACAATAAAGTACATCAACAGAAATGTTTGCCATTCACTTTAATACTGCAATTATTAATGCTGTATTTCTATTCAATCTTGGTACAGTACACTCTCATTCAGATCTGGGACAGTTTCTGAAATGGGAAAGAAAATTTATACATGTATAATTAATGTAATTTATAAGCTGAGCCTAGCAAACTAACAAATGTATAAGACCTGGCTTTAGAAGGTTTTTTGAACATACTGTAACTTTAAAAGTTACTGTCAACACTTCAATCTAATGTCTTCAGGGAAAATTCCAAAATTATTACCACTACAGTAATCCGCGGTACCATCAGAGACGTCTGGAGTGCCCACGTCCCATTGAATTGCAGCGACGGTGGTTTATTACCAGAAGCTTATTTGCATCTTGTTAATAGATAACGTCATTATCGTGGTTCTATGAATCATAACTTTACAACGATCACCCCTGATGAAGACACTAGATTTAGATTGGAGTGTTGAAACGTTTAATTGGGTCATGGACAGTGACTTTTAAAGTTATCAGTACGTTCAATAAACTTTTTAAAGCCAGATTTAGCGTCAAACTATGTCTGATTTATCACCTGGTTCTGTATAGATGTATTTAGTAATTGTTTATATTATCCAGACTTTTACATTTGTTGATTTTTCATTTAGTTTGAAAAGCCAGGTAAAAGTGGTAAAGATTACCCAGACTTTGCTAAAGAAGCAGGTTTGTTCACGTACAATTATAATTTATAATAATTAATTTTGGTGTCAGTATTCAGTACTGACAGTATACTGTCAGGAGTGTACAGTACATATATGTGAAATTGAATTAAGAAATGATTCTTGGATGATAATTAGGATCTCCAGAAAGTTATAAGACAGCGATTCTGCTGCATCTCATACTGGGACGTGGTATGGCATTTTTGCCGTGCCTCTGATACGAAAAAACTGAACGTATTATACAAGAGAGGGCCTAATGCGAGCAGTGTTCAACACAAATTCACTAACATATCAGGAACTTCTAAATAGAGCTCAACTATCTAGTTTATGTAACAGACGTTTACAAGATATAGTGATATTGATGTATAAAGTGAAGCACAATTTAAGCCTGCAATACATAACTGAACTCTTTAGTAATCCTAACAAGCGATATGAACTAGGAAATGCTGATTTTAATTGACCTAGATATAACTCAGACAAATAGGAAAGCATTCCATTCGATATTACGGACCTTATGTATGGTCAAAATTGAGTAATGAGGACAGAGAAAGATCCAGTATAGTATCATTCAAAGTAAATATCAGAAAAATTGATCTCAAAAGTTTGCTGGACAACAACTGTAGAAATTGTGTATTATTTATATTACTTTTATATAATGTAAACTCAAGCTACACCAAGCTAAATACAGTACTTTGACACTTAAATAAAGTTATTATTATTATTATTATTATTATTATGAATGCTGATGCAGAAAGTTGGGAGAGCATTGCAAGGTGTACAAGTTGCTCTTGGCAATAGATTGATCGTTTTCTAGCATAAAAATAGCCTGCTATTCTTGGCTAGATTAGTTTTGGCTGTTTTTGCATATTCTTTAAAAGTTCCTAAAATGAAACTGTTGTGAAGGAATTTAAAAACATTTCAATCAGAAGTGTTTGTAATGTGAAATTTACAGTATAATAGTTATATATAATATGATTCTATACAAATAATAAAATAATAATATACAGTAATTAATTAAATTAATTAAAAATTTTGTTATCTAAGATAATCCCTGTAGCATTCGATTGACATACAGTATGCTACTGTACCTACAGAGATGATCGAATTACTTTAGAGCTGTATTTTTTTGTTACACACTTACAGTACACAAGGCCTGGAGAATAAAAATAAGTCACAGAATACCATCTGCCACCCACACTACAGTAGTTGGATGCACAGTGCAAATAATTTCATTATTCATAAAAATATCATTATTGATAAAAATATTATTATTCACTAAAAAAATCATGTACTGCAATAGCGTGTAGCAGAAACTTGCTAATTCAAAACCAAAAAGGTATTATTATGTAATTCTTACCTTTCACAGCAATGTTCAGGGTTCAAAATATCTGCTGGCTGGAGCCGGCATTTTCACAATGCTAGCCTGCAACTTTTAAATTGAAAAAACCTTCTTTGGTAAAAATCAATGATTAATGATATACAATAAAAACTTTTCAACAAAAATTTACTTTCCAAATTGACATAAAATGTAGTACTAAAATAATTTTGAATTTGTTGGAAAAGACCATTGAATTTCTACTAGTGCTGCCAATCTTGTAAGCTCTATTAAATGAGGAGAATCGAGATTCACAATTTCAGCGGAGCCTGCAGTCTTTGGTACATAGTTAGGTACAGTTTGTGCATGTTCTGTTTTTGTTGATGTTTATGTTCAACTGATGGCCATGCAAATGACTATTATTTTGTGAGCCATAACTGTGATTGTCATGCAGTTATTTATTCAACAATAATACTTGTAGTGCTGTGTAACTAAGTCATCACATGTTTTTTAAGTTAAAGATTTGAAAGTTTACTTTAGTTACATTTCATTTAAAGTTTACTTTAGTTGCTATAATTATAGAATACCCGTCCACTTTACTATTTGCATATATATCAAAGGTCAGACTACTGAAAGTAATTCATATTATACAATTGCTTCGTTCTTTAAAAAAACCATTTCAATATAAACACACAATATAAACCTTTGACATTATATTTAAAGACATTTTAGAGCAACCTGGTTTGTATTTCTGCCTTTAAATGCAGTTTCAAAAGTGGACGGGTATTTAAAATTTCCTCCCTTTTGTTACTTTTTTCTATAATATAACAACAGTAAGTCAGAAGTAAAAATAAATTTTATTTTTCTAACTTGATTTTAAATTTTGTAAAGTTATACAGTAGACTAGTTTATATAATATACAGCATGCCAATGTAGTTATTTATTTTGTGAGCTACAATAGCTATTCGTTGTACAATAATAAAACACATTTTTTCTTTTAAAAGCTATTGTTCTGCTTAAAATGGCATTATACAGTATAACGAAAATGTTTCTGAGTGGTCATCTCATGGCATGTCTGTGGGCTCCCGTAGCAGACATTCGCAAACAGCACGTACCAAAACAACCAGTACAACAATGTACATATATATATTGTTATATATATATATATATATATATATGTACATTTTTGTGCTGCAGGTTGTTTTGGTACGTGCTATTTGCGAATGTCTGCCTACAAAAATATCTAAATCCAAAATATTTATTTTGATCCCTGATGTTCTTACCAAGTACCACTAGTCTGGCGGAATGTATCTCAACCTTGTTTTGTAGGCCCCCCAATGGTTTTTTGTGGTTTTTGTATCTGTAAAGGATGGAGATTAATAATCTGGATGATGCCATCTCGGCATCCTTGGGGAATTTGAAATATTCGGAATTTCCATAATTACTTCAAAGATGGCGTCCAATATGGCCGCCATTTTTAATAATCAACTGAAATCAATCTTGTTTTGTACGACTTCCGGTTGATTTTTGTTGTTTTTATGTCTTTATGCTATGGAGATTGATAATCTAGATGATGCCACCCCAGCACCCTTTTACAATTTGAAATAAATGTCATCTCTGAAAACCAAGATGGTGTCCAATATGGCCACCATGTATAATTATCAACTTATTAGCCTTTTTACATAAATGAGAAATTTACGAGAGGTATGTTGAGACTAGTGATGGAATTGTTCATATATATATGAACATATATATATGATATATATTACATATACATATATTACATATGCATACATACATACGTACGTACGTTAGGGTGGTCCTTATTTTAATTTTTTTTTATTTTGTATAGTCTGACCCTCTTAAATGGTTCCAATTGGGTTAAAAATGCTGTGCGTAAAATTGTATTAAAAACTATTGATATTTAGGGGTAGCTCAAGGTTCCCTATGAGAAAATCAGCCAAATTGTCCAATATGCTATAAGTCCTCAGGGGAGTGTTGGATTGGTTTAAAAATCCACTAGTGAGTAGTTTAGACCTGGTTTCCTATTTGACTTTAAGGCAAACTTATAGCCACAAATGTATGGTTTCCCAGATATAGGGCTCCAAACTTTTTTAACCAATGAGAATTTTAAGAACTTTGGAGCCCTATATCTCGGAAACCATACATTTTTGGCTATAAGTTTGTCTTAAAGTCAAATAGGAAACCAGGTCTAAACTACTCACTAGTGGATGTTTAAACCAATCCGACACTCCCCTGAGGACTTATAGCATATTGGACAATTTGGCTGATTTTCTCATAGGGATACTATAGTAAAAATTTCAGGGACCTTGAGCTACCCCTAGATATCAATAGTTTTTAATACAATTTTACACACAGCATTTTTAACCCAGACTATACAAAATAAAAAAAAATTAAAATAAGGAGACCACCCCAACGTACGTACGTCGATGGGTTTAAGGTTATTATATGCAGATGGGTTTAAGGTTATTCCAACCAGGCCTCCTGGTCCATGACCATAGCGCATGAATGTTGTCTCAATGTACATGTCAGACCACATACCATACCACAAGCCAGGATTATGGCGCATCACGTGTTGGCCTTTCATGAACGTGTTGGCCTTCCAAAGATGTAAAGGCCAATCTGCCTCTCGCTCTGCTCGTACAAATAACATCATTATGAGAACTGGCTTGATTAGGTTATCCACCCACAATCGTGTTCTCCTACTCTCTGCGGCCTTTTCTTCCAATGTAGCCATCAGCTTGTCATAACACTGAATGTTTTTAACGATACTTCGTAAAAGTTCTTCTGTCAGCAGTCGTAAGGATCGAACATTCTGCGGAAATCTTTCACCAATTAACATGCGGTCCACTCCTCCAAATACAGTTTTAAGCACCTCCTGCAAGCCGCTATCTGACATCAATGTACCAACGCATCCTACGAAGCTCATCAGCATGTGCATACCTCCTAGTCGCGGAACGAAGTTGTCAAACATCTTAGGATATGCCCAAATAATGTTAATCATCACTCGATACAGTTGCTGATCAGGTGCTTTGCTTCTACCATTGCAGTCATCATAGTGGTCGGATCGGATGGGGTCAGGTTGATCAATGGTCTATACACAGCTCTCGTTGCAGGTCGTATGGTCTGTTTTTGCTCACGCGCCAGCTTGGTATTAAAGCCATTAAATTTGGGTGTCGTTGAATTACAAACGACATTGCGGAGGAAATCAAAATCCATGCTGTTCGCCCTACTGCATGACAATTACCATTTGGTGTGCCAACACTTTTAAGCAAAGAACCGATCGCTTTGATTCATTTTCGGGCATAGGTGAAGTTTTGGAACCGGTTTTCATCTCATCTTTCTTCACACGTCGAATACTGTCTACTATGGTGTCTGTTTCTGGTGATTGAGTTTGCGTCAAAAGTACGGCAAGGGCGTGGGTTGATAGTTGACTATTCTGTGATGAAATGTTGGCATCGAAGTTATCTGCAACTACTTGAACAAGGCTTGAACTGGAGTCCGATATTCCAGTAAGTTCCGTATTTCTGACAGCTGCTACTGCGCAAGACCTCATCATACGAGCAAGTGACTCCAAAGTCGTAGAAACTGGATATCAATGATTTTTCTCTTGTCAGAAGACCAAGGGAAATTTGAAGAGCTGTTGGTCGGCTAGTAATGACACTATAGCAACGATGTTACCTATCAGGATTGCTGGTAAGGAGGAATTTAGCTTCTCAGAAATGCAAGATAAGAGGTGCAGCAAAGTAGAGCTGGTGTCTTCTATGGCCATGGATTTGTCAATAGTCAGTTTGTATACGAGTCTTTATCAGGAGTGAGGCGCTTGCACTCACTGACAATGCGTCTAACAGCGGATACAGCTATGTCGTCATCTTCCTTTTCATCGACTACTTTAAATAGATCCGAGGCCTTGGTACGGAACAGGAGTATATTTGCAATCCCAGGAGATGATAATATCAACAAGTCCTATGGTTACTGCCATTATTTGACATGTATAAGTTGAAAACTTCAACAGAGCTCCAGACGTGAGTTGGATCCTCTCTCATCGCATTCACAACCATTTCAAAAGCTGAATCGACGCCATGGAACTGCGAATCATATATTTTTTGACAGCGTTCACTGCTCGTGGTGCCATAAATCTTGGCTTGCAATCGTTATGATAACGAGCATTAGCAGCGTGAAGGTCGCTAACTGCGCCATATAACCGTGTGCGGACTTGGTCTCCCCATTCATCCTGACGTACATCACATGCTTCCAAGACTGCCTCTTTAAATGTTTTTCTCCCGGGGCCAAGATTTGCGGTCGTACAGTTTAACTCGCCTTTGTTTTCGAGCTATAATAAAGTCGCCTTTGTTTTCGAGCTATAATAAACTCGCCTTTGTTTTCTAGCTATAATAAACTCACCTTTGTTTTCTATCTATAATAAACTCGCCTTTGTTTTCGAGCTATAATAAACTCGCCTTTGTTTTCTAGCTATAATAAACTCGGCTTCGTTTTCTTGCTATATAAACTCGCCTTCGTTTTCTAGCTTCAATAAGTTGTTTGCTTTATCTAATTCTGAATTTTAAGAATGTTTTTAATTCAAATACCAAAAAAGCCGGTTTTAATTGAACAAACCAAAAATACTTACAGTATTTCAGAAGATGGCTGCTGCAAATACGAGCCTGCAAATTATTTGGTCAGTACTATTCTCTTCTATTTTGTATTTTGTCTGATTTTACTCATTGTGATAATTTTACAGCTATCCAATTTTAACTATGGTACGTTAAAAACAACAATATGCTATTTATTCTGTTTGAACACATTTAAAAAGAACGTAAATGTGCCATCAATTATGGCGGCCATCTTGGTTTCCAATATGGCGGCATGGTTGGACATAAAATGTGGATTATTTCAAATTCCCCAAGGATGCCGGGATGGCATCATCCAGATTATTAATCTCCATACTTCAAAGATACAAAAACCACAAAAACCCATTGGGGGGCCTACAAAACAAGGTTAGGCCACAAAATGCTATTTGGCAACCAGACTACACCCTTATAATGACGTTGTGATTTTTATGGTGAAAAATAAAACTTGTTTTTATCTTGTTTTTATCTTATTCTTGTAATATTCTTTGTAACTGAATAGTATTGATAATGAATAGAAAACCCTCGTCACTTTTCAAAATCTGTTCGATGGTATTCTTACACTTCCATTCTCCTGGCGCCTTACTAATGGATTATTAATTATAAATTATTATTAATTATAAATATCAATTAATAATTATTAATTATTTATGTGGAATAAATATTATATGGAATAAATATTATATGGAATAAATAGCGTCTTTCCTCTGTTCCTTCGCAATACGACCCTTAGCAACTTTTACGTTGAAACTACCTAAGATTTTTTAATTGGTTCCGTAATCCCTTGAATATACGGAACAACCGCAAATTTTATTCAAGGGATTACGGAACCAGTTAAAAGAATCTTAGAGTAGTAAAAAGGTAGAGTGCTGCGTAGACAGTGTTTTGAATATATAGCAAAGTGAAAAGGTGGTAAACTGTCAAGAATTTAGTGACGAAATACTGACTTTTCGAGCGGAGCCCTTCATCAGAGTAGGACGAGATGAAATAAAATAAATAGGGCTTATATATATGCCAAAAGGTGTCACAAGTAGAAAGTAGCCAATCAAATGCACGGGAGATAAACAAAGTAATAATTGATGAGATGCGAAAAGTTAAATCATTTGCTATTTTTACAGTTGATCAGCAAACAGACTGTGGGGGAGGGAGAAATGACAGGTCCAATATCCAAGGGGATTAGGCGATAATATATTAGCAGTAAGAAACAAAAACTTGAAAAGGAATGAAAGTGCATAAGCTAATAATAAAAAGTTCCAAGCAAACTAAAATAACAAAAAACTTCACCGATGTAGATTTTAGGGCATTTATCGCAAGAAATACAATAAATGATGTTGGTGGACGTGCATGAAAAAATAAAAGAATCTTAGGTAGTTTCAACGTAAAAGTTGCTCAAAAACCTTTCTTGACGTTGGTCATATTTTTGCAAAACCTACAGTAAGGATCGTATTGCGAAGGAACAAAGGAAAGGCGCTATTTATTCCATTCCGTGCAATGACTGTGATCAGGAGTACATCGGTCAGACTAAACGTCAGTTTCGTACGCGTTTCTTTTCAAAAAAGGAAAATTCTGTTTTGTCAGAGCACGCGTGCGTAATCATTGTAATGAGATTGCGTGGGAAAATTCCAAAATTATTACCACGAATCCGCGGTACCATCAGAGACGTTGTCTGGAG
Source organism: Chrysogorgia sp. JL179-B06 (assembly GCA_035772405.1). Classification (NCBI taxonomy): domain Eukaryota; kingdom Metazoa; phylum Cnidaria; class Anthozoa; order Scleralcyonacea; family Chrysogorgiidae; genus Chrysogorgia; species Chrysogorgia sp. JL179-B06. Next base: position 234,547 of record JAYKKM010000399.1, on the reverse strand, counting down.
GCTTGGCATATCAATAGCGCCCACGACCCATTGAATCGCGATGACGGTAGTTTATTACCAGAAGCTTATTTGCGTCTTGTTAATAGATAACGTCATCATCGGTTCTATGGTATAAATAGGGATCCTAACTTTACAACGATCACCCCTGATGAATACACTATATTGGAGTGTCGAAACGTTGGTTCATGGACAGTAACTTTTAAAGTTACGTTCAAAAAACTTTTTAAAGCCAGAGTAGCGTCAAAATATGTCTGATTTATCACCTGGTTGCGTTATTTGATGTACAGTACAGTATACATAGTTTGTTTCAACTAATTTTAGACCCTGTAATATTTTAATTTTTGATATTTTTAGTTACGAAAGCCCTTGAGGATTCTGGCATTTCATATCAAGATGTGCAACAGGCTGTCTGTGGTTATTGCTTTGGTATGTATTATGGGGGAATGTGTTGAGAAACTTGCATTAGAAAAACTTTATTATATGCATACTTACGTGCTATCATAATCAATGAGCTGAGTGCAATCTTGCTTGCCAACACGCTGCCAAATTCATTATGGCAGGTACTGTAAGTAAATTTGTCATAATTCACTCTCGCCTGGAGATTAAGTTTGAGAAAATACAGGCTTGCGCAGCATATTTGAATGAAAACCACTGGCCATGAAAAAGTACGAATATCTGTTTATCTTGCTGCCAAAGCAGATGGCACGAAATTAAAGCCCATGATCCGCCCGAATAATCACTAACTCTAGGAAATTCGACCATATTACCCCATTGTTGAATGAACTGCGCTGGATTCCCGTTCAACTCCACCTTTTTTATCGTGATGCTATATTAACTTTTAAATGTATGAATGGAACTGCACCTGATTATTTATCCAAGCAATTTGTGAAGAGAGGCAGTATAAGCGCACGTTGTACCCGAAATTCGCAATCTTTAAATATTCCCTTTTATAAAAGCGCCACTGGCCAAAGAACGTTTTATTATCGAGCTGTTTCTCTCTGGAACGCTCTTCCAGTGAACATTAAATCCAGTGCGTCAATACATATTTTTAAAAGTAAACTTCGTAGACATCTCTTAGAATCTTGTTCTTGATTTTTGACTTTCATTTTGAATATCATAGTATCTTATCTTAAATTTAATTATTTATAATTCATAGTAACTTATTATGTAATATATACTCATAAGCTTAGTATTTGTAATTGTCTCTGAAAAGCCCCTTTGGGGAGAGTTCAATAAAGTATTGTATTGTATTGTATTGTATGATCGTTTTCCGCGATTGAACCGCGATTATTCCGCCAGACGTATCCTGGAATAAGCCGTTCAAGCATTTGTGAATATATGACGGCTGGATGGCAGAATTAGGCATCAATGAATTCACTGCACAGGGGAATCCCAACGGTTCTTCACGGAAAACTGTAATTAAATGGATACTTGAGTGGTGGCAGAACCTGTGTTCTGGAAGCACTGCCCTCCCTCCCCTGGCAATACCACACTTTAGTAAGTGTGATTTCTTTACGAACAAGATTGACAAGATCCATCGTGTGCTCATGGAGCGGCATGCCACTGTACTGCAGTACTGCTCAGAAATACAGTAACCTACAGCAACAAAAAACGCGTTCCAGAACGTGTTACTAGCTTAGTTACTAGCTACTATAGTTACTAGCTTTTACAGTAATAATGAAAAATTAAAATATCCACTTAATCTAAAAATTGGGCTACTATCTCAATAATAATACTATTATCTCAATAATAATACTATTATCTCAAGATCATAAATTGATCATGGCGAGCGGTTTAAATACGGCGAGCGCGATAGCTAACACAACAAGAAGGCCAGGAACGTTAAAATGGACCGAGCAAATGAACCGAGATTGTTTGGATTGCAAAAGAAATGCCCTTATCATGGTTTCGTCGGTGAATCCACCTCTAAACGAGAATGGGAGAAAAAAAGGCTATATCAAAGTCATGAAAGAGCTTTGGGAGAGACGAGGTTATGGAAACCTAGGATTGACAAGTCAAAACCTAAGAGATCAAGCAGCAAGACTGGAGAAAACATTAGGAAACTTGTCAGAGAATACTGGTGGTAATGGAGATATTAGATTAGAGAGGGAGGTAGCGAACTCAGCGAGAGAAAGTCGAGATGAAATTGAAGCTGAAATTGAAGCTGAAAATCGTAATGTCGAAGCGTTGATAACACCAAATGCAAATTCGGGAACTTTGAGTCTAAATTTGCATGAAACGGTTGACAGGCGACAAACAAGAAATTCCATGGGTCTGACAACCAACTCGAAGACGACACACAAGAAAAAGTAACTGAAGAAAGAGCCTCAACGCGTTTTCCAAAATATAACCCAGTGAACAAACCTACTATGGTTGAATGGGGAAAAGATAGCGACGGTGGCCCGATAATATCCAAACATCATGCATTACACAGGCATATAATGAAATCATATCATGGAGAAAAAATGCTTTCCTTGTCCCATATGGGAAAATAGGAAGAGAGTTCATTGATCAATTAACGGCGCATATTGACGACTGGAACATTGAATCTAACAAGCATGCAGCATATAGCTCTAAAAGCGTTCTTTGTTCTCCTAGCGGTCGGACTCCAAAAGCCTAGTCAGAAGTCCAAAGCTAAAGACCACAAAGTTTGTTTGGAGAAACGACTGGCTCTATGGAAAGAAGGTCAAATTGACAAGCTAATAAGGGAAGGACGAACTTGGAAAAGGAAAGAAATCTGACCCTCCAAACAGAGCAAAGATGTTTGCTAAACTCGTTATGGAGGGCCAAATAAATTCAGCCATGCGTTTTCTAAATGATGGGGATGCCCTTAACAGACGATGTTATGTTGCAGCGTAAACAGAAACATCCTGAAGCACAAGAAGCAAAGCCTGAAGTAATACTTCATGGTCCTGTAGAAGAAATACCGGAAAGCATATACATCGGAATAAATGCAGAAATGATACGAGAAACTGCCCTGAGAATGAAAGGGTCTGGTGGTCCATCAGGTATTGATGCAAATGGTTTTAAAAGAATACTTGCCTGTAAATCGTTCAAGCAATCCTCTACAAGGCTCTGTGAGGCACTAGCCACCCTTTCAAGGGCTTTGTGTACAAAACATGTTGATCCAACTTCTATTGAATCAATATTAGCAAGTCGTTTAATTCCGCTAGACAAAGGAGCAGGTGCAGTTAGACCGATTGGTGTGGGAGAGGTTATCAGAAGAGTAATAAGCAAGTGTGTCATGAAAGTGGTTAAGCAAGATGTGATCGAAGCCAGTGGTTCACTCCAGGTTTGCGCCGATCAAGCATCGAGTAGCGAGGCAGCAATCCACGCAATGCGCAATATATTCGAGGCAGATGACACAGATGCAGTCTTGCTTATCGATGCTTTCAACGCCTTTAATACCCTGAATAGAGCTGCTGCTCTGCATAATACAAGAGTGCTCTGCCCTACTATTGCAACATACGCGACGAATACAAACCGACAGCGACTGCCATCGCGATTGTTTATCGTTGGTGGTAAAGAGCTAAAATCGTCAGAAGGCATGACGCAAGGAGACCCATTATCCATGGCCTTATACGCTATCAGTCTTCAACCACTAATTTCATATCTGCTACACAAAGCAATGCTGGTACGCCGATGACGCGAGTGGAGCAGGAACTATAACAGAAATAAAGCAGTGGTGGAATACCTTATCGGATATTGGTCCTGACTATGGTTATTATCCAAATGACAAGAAATGCTGGCTGATTGTCAAACCAGAGAAAGAAGAATTCAAAATACAGCCATTAACATCACCACACAAGGGCAAAATCACTTGGGAGCGGTAGTATATAGGATCAAGATCATATCTATCTATCTGAATATGTTGACGGAAAAGTAGAAGAATGGGTAAAGGAGATAACAAAATTAGCGGAATTTGCAATATCACAACCTCAAGCATGTTACGACCACGAGGGCCGTTTTTTACCTATGGTTTGAAACATCGTTGGACGTACTTTCTCCGTTTGCCAGATATCCAAGATCTGTTAGAGCCATTGGAGACTGCACTTGTCAAGGTTCTTATACCAGCCATAACAGAGCACAACACCACCGAGCACCGGTACGAATGGGCGGTCTAGGACTCATAAATCCAGCCACAGAGTACGCAGCATCGATACAGATAACAGCACCTCTGGTGGAAAGAATTACATAACAGACACAAGAATTGCCGGATGACTCACGCATACAAGAATTGAAGAAAATAGCGAGAAAGGGGAAAAACTATGCTTTAAATGAAAAAGTTAAAATCTTGAAGAATGCAGTATCTGAAAAGACAAAAAGATCCCTGGAATTTGCAGCCGAAAAAGGAGCTTCTACTGGCTAACAGTAATTCCAATTTCAGAGATGAACTTCTACTTAAATAAGAGGGAATTCTGTGATGCCTTAAATCTAAGATATGATTGGAGTATCGGCGACAGCCCTTCGATGTGTGTATGTGGGGAGACGTTTACTATAGATCACGCAATGATATGTAAACGCGGAGGCTTCATAATTCAACGCCACAATGAACAAGAGATCTGGAAGCTGAACTCTTGAACATGGTATGCAACGACGTTGAGATTGAACCCACTCTACAGAATGTCAATGGAGAGACCCTAAACCCGGGAGCAAATATATCTGCTGGAGCGCGGCTAGATGTTCATGCAAGGGGCTTTTGGGAAAGACAAAGATCTGCCTTTTTTGATGTCCGGGTTTGTCACCCAAACGCAGAATCTTATGAAGATCTCAGTCCCAAACAAATTTACAGAAAGCACGAAAACGAGAAGAAACTACTAGCGAGCACTTCTACTACTAGCGAGCACTTCTACTACTAGCGAGCACTTCTACTACTAGCGAGCACTTCTACTACTAGCGAGCACTTCTACTACTAGCGAGCACTTCTACTACTAGCGAGCACTTCTACTACTAGCGAGCACTTCTACTACTAGCGAGCACTTCTACTACTAGCGAGCACTTCTACTACTAGCGAGCACTTCTACTACTAGCGAGCACTTCTACTACTAGCGAGCACTTCTACTACTAGCGAGCACTTCTACTACTAGCGAGCACTTCTACTACTAGCGAGCACTTCTACTACTAGCGAGCACTTCTACTACTAGCGAGCACTTCTACTACTAGCGAGCACTTCTACTACTAGCGAGCACTTCTACTACTAGCGAGCACTTGCATGCTACTAGCGAGCACTTGCATGCTACTAGCGAGCACTTGCATGCTACTAGCGAGCACTTGCATGCTACTAGCGAGCACTTGCATGCTACTAGCGAGCACTTGCATGCTACTAGCGAGCACTTGCATGCTACTAGCGAGCACTTGCATGCTACTAGCGAGCACTCGCATGCTACTAGCGAGCACTTGCATGCTACTAGCGAGCACTTGCATGCTACTAGCGAGCACTTGCATGCTACTAGCGAGCACTTGCATGCTACTAGCGAGCACTTGCATGCTACTAGCGAGCACTTGCATGCTACTAGCGAGCACTTGCATGCTACTAGCGAGCACTTGCATGCTACTAGCGAGCACTTGCATGCTACTAGCGAGCACTTGCATGCTACTAGCGAGCACTTGCATGCTACTAGCGAGCACTTGCATGCTACTAGCGAGCACTTGCATGCTACTAGCGAGCACTTGCATGCTACTAGCGAGCACTTGCATGCTACTAGCGAGCACTTGCATGCTACTAGCGAGCACTTGCATGCTACTAGCGAGCACTTGCATGCTACTAGCGAGCACTTGCATGCTACTAGCGAGCACTTGCATGCTACTAGCGAGCACTTGCATGCTACTAGCGAGCACTTGCATGCTACTAGCGAGCACTTGCATGCTACTAGCGAGCACTTGCATGCTACTAGCGAGCACTTGCATGCTACTAGCGAGCACTTGCATGCTACTAGCGAGCACTTGCATGCTACTAGCGAGCACTAACATGCTACTAGCGAGCAATTGCATGCTACTAGCGAGCACTTGCATGCTACTAGCGAGCACTTGCATGCTACTACTAGCGAGCACTTGCATGCTACTAGCGAGCACTTGCATGCTACTAGCGAGCACTTGCATGCTACTAGCGAGCACTTGCATGCTACTAGCGAGCACTTGCATGCTACTAGCGAGCACTTGCATGCTACTAGCGAGCACTTGCATGCTACTAGCGAGCACTTGCATGCTACTAGCGAGCACTTGCATGCTACTAGCGAGCACTTGCATGCTACTAGCGAGCACTTGCATGCTACTAGCGAGCACTTGCATGCTACTAGCGAGCACTTGCATGCTACTCGCGCACACTTGCATGCTACTCGCGCACACTTGCATGCTACTCGCGAGCACTTGCATGCTACTAGCGAGCACTTGCATGCTACTAGCGAGCACTTGCATGCTACTAGCGAGCACTTGCATGCTACTAGCGAGCACTTGCATGCTACTAGCGAGCACTTGCATGCTACTAGCGAGCACTTGCATGCTACTAGCGAGCACTTGCATGCTACTAGCGAGCACTTGCATGCTACTAGCGAGCACTTGCATGCTACTAGCGAGCACTTGCATGCTACTAGCGAGCACTTGCATGCTACTAGCGAGCACTTGCATGCTACTAGCGAGCACTTGCATGCTACTAGCGAGCACTTGCATGCTACTAGCGAGCACTTGCATGCTACTAGCGAGCACTTGCATGCTACTAGCGAGCACTTGCATGCTACTAGCGAGCACTTGCATGCTACTAGCGAGCACTTGCATGCTACTAGCGAGCACTTGCATGCTACTAGCGAGCACTTGCATGCTACTCGCGCACACTTGCATGCTACTCGCGAGCACTTGCATGCTACTAGCGAGCACTTGCATGCTACTAGCGAGCACTTGCATGCTACTAGCGAGCACTTGCATGCTACTAGCGAGCACTTGCATGCTACTAGCGAGCACTTGCATGCTACTAGCGAGCACTTGCATGCTACTAGCGAGCACTTGCATGCTACTAGCGAGCACTTGCATGCTACTAGCGAGAGCACTTGCATGCTACTAGCGAGCACTTGCATGCTACTAGCGAGCACTTGCATGCTACTAGCGAGCACTTGCATGCTACTAGCGAGCACTTGCATGCTACTAGCGAGCACTTGCATGCTACTAGCGAGCACTTGCATGCTACTAGCGAGCACTTGCATGCTACTAGCGAGCACTTGCATGCTACTAGCGAGCACTTGCATGCTACCACCGAGCACTTGCATGCTACCACCGAGCACTTGCATGCTACCACCGAGCACTTGCATGCTACCACCGAGCACTTGCATGCTACCAGCGAGCACTTGCATGCTACCAGCGAGCACTTGCATGCTACCAGCGAGCACTTGCACTACCAGCGAGCACTTGCACTACCAGCGAGTGGAGCTTACAGTATCTTACTCGCAGCAGAACTAATGATTATGATAATTATCATTAATTGATTTAGGGGACTCCACATGTGGACAAAGAGCTATTTACGAAATTGGAATAACCGGAATTCCTGTGTATAATGTAAGTTTATTATGATCAATGAAATAGTTATGACACTGAAGAAGCTTAGAAAACATACAAGGCATACAATTACCTAGCAATATGTTGCCATTGTAGTGACTGACAGTCCTGGCAATATGCTTCGACAATAAAGACTATCATTGTCGAAGCGAACTGCGACATGCTTGTAATAATAAACGTCGCGATGATGGAAGCTTGCGAGAAACCATTGCAGGCAGAGATGTAACCATAATGTTCTTAGTGCTGGGTGGGAAAACGCGCTTATAAGTTAGTCTGTCGCACACCTGTTGTGTGCGTATTTAATGGGGACAAAGCTAAACCGCCTTTCATGTTATATATGAACAACGAGAGCGAGTGTTTCACCGGGATATCCAAACACGAGAAAACAATGTATGAAAACACGAGCGCGAAGCGCGAGTGTTTTTGTTAATTGTTTTCGAGTGTTTGGATATCCCGGTGGGACACGAGCTCGAGTTGTTCATATAGCATCTCAATTGAACACAATAGTAATTAGTTATAATTTAAATTGCAGTTTACAATTTTGAAGATTATTTGCATGCGTAATTAAGATATTAGATGAACAACGTTGTTCATCTAATATCCAGGTCACGCGTATTGTGTTGGCATGGTTCACCGGGGTATCCAACCGCAATCACCTGATTAATTCGCCTACTCTGATTGGTTAATTAACTCATGAATTATTCATGAATTTGAGATGGGTTTTTGAACAATTGTCCCTGAGTTTATCCCCACGAACATCTTATTTTAAAACTTTTATATTTTTCAGGTAAATAATAATTGCGCTACTGGATCAACAGCTTTATTTTTGGCAAAGCAACTTGTTGAAGGAGGTAAGTGAATCTGTCAGTGGTGCCAACACTATGCTCTTCGACTCATCTACTGTAATAATAATAATAATAATAATAATAATAATAATAATAATAATAATAATAATAATAATAATAATAATAATAATAATAATAATAATAATAATAATAATAATAATAATAATAGTAATAGTAATAGTGATAGTAATAATAATAATAATAATAATAATAATAATAGTAATAGTAATAATAATAATAATAATAATAATAATAATAATAATAATAATAATAATAATAATAATAATAATAATAATAATAATAATAATAATAATAATAATAATAATAAGGCGAGATTTTAAGAACTAGGGCACCACAGGCTGTGGCCCGATGCCCTACAGAACTTCCTGTATAATATACAGAGATAAACTTTCAATAATAATAATAATAATAATAATAATAATAATAATAATTCCAAATCTGACCGAGATAACGTTCAAAAATCTACGACAAAGCGGCCTTCCTATTGCTGATTAATTTCTAAGTACAAAAACAGGTTTTTACGAAGGATATGCACGTTCGCGTAATATAATAGATGCATATGTTATGTATTTGGACTCGGTAATGTCAAATCTGTTATCAGAATTGAAATCGGTTAAATATTGACCGAGATAACGTTCAAAATATACCTGAAACACCTTTCCGATTTGTGATCAACAAATAGATGGCATGTGAGGTCTGGGGACCATGGATGGGGGGAATCCTGCAAGGGGTTATGAAACTCTATTGGTGTTAGGGTTATGATTGGGTTAGAACCTCCCTGAACTAGGAACTCCAGATCGACCGAATTCTGTCCAAATTCAAGTCCAGTGTTTACAAGAGTGTTTCATCACTATTTCCTTTGTGATTAGCTCATGAATTATTAATGATTTGAGATGATAAATATCGAAAATTGCACATGCCGGCGATTGCAGTAGGTAACTGCAAAAAAGAAGTCGTACAAAGCAGCTTCTTAATATAGTTTAGTTATGCTATTCAGGGAGTAACTCTTGTTTGAGAAGTTTACTACAATTTAAATGCCCAAACAACAGTTAAACTGTAGTTAAGAGACAACTGGACCCAGTTTAGCTGAACAATTTTTGCCGCACTGACAAATTTGGTGACTGACAAATTTGCCCAAAACTATCCGAGTTAACCCGGGCGTCTTGTTCTCTTTAATTTCGAGGTCTTGATCACTGTGTTCTTGCACTTGGATTTGAGAAAATGGAGAGAGGATCTCTTCAGGCAAAGGTAAAGACAGTTATTGATTGTGCATGTAAGACACGTGATCGTCTCTGCCGAGGCTACGAAGCTTTGGCGAAACAAGGCAGTTCGGTCATGAGAAGGGATGCAAGGAGAGAATGGGGGATTCAGGTGAGAATTGGGATCGATGTTAGAGGCGAGTGGAGGATGACAGGAATGTAGAAAATGAATGGTTGAGCCGTTCTGTTTTGAGAACGACCTGGAGGTAGCCCTAAGGATATTGAATATGCTTTGAAATAATCCATCCTGTCCTTTCCCATCATTTTAGTTAGACGTTATTTCCATTGTCAGTATACTATTAGGGAGCTACGAGCAGGACTTTCATTATGATTTGCAATGACAGGGACGGCGAGGGACACGATCTCCAGTTTAAAGGTCGTAGGAATTTAATATATATGTAATATATGGATTCTCCTGAGAAAATTGTAATATATCTTGTCAGCCGAAAATTTCATCTTCATAGACTTTTTGGCTGTTAAATTTTGACGGAAGTGATGTCATAGCGAGCATCTGTAAAGAGGTTTTCATGTAGACAGATGCCCGCTATGACATCACTTCCGTCAACATTAGCATTAACAGCAAAAAGTCTATGATGATGAAATTTTCGGCTGACAAGATATATTACAATTTTTCTCAGGAGAATCCATGGATTACATATATGTTAAATTCCCACAGACACTATACGAGGATATAATAACAACCACGAAGATATTAAAATTCACTGCTTGTTAGAATTAATTTGGTTTTAGCTGTATACATCTAGTTACTTAAGATAAATCACTTAATATAGCTCCCGGCCTTCTGTTAACATATTCAGTTCGATGACACAGTGTATAAACGTCAAAGTATTTCTGTATAGCATGGAATAGAACTTCTGAATTTTAAATAAATATGTTTTATAACTAGCTAACCTGCCAGGTAGTGAGTGCTGCCATGCTGATGACAGTGGATAAAAGCGGAAATGATTTGTTTTTACAAAACAATGCAAAATAATTAGCATACGACGAGGATGGAATAGATATTTATGGCTAACTCGACTAAAAAAAACCATATACGAAAAGCGGGAATGACATATATATTATTATATATTCAACAACGAACTCTAAATTAACAACGAGCATTTAACAACGAATTATAAATGAAACGCTTTCACGTTAATATAAACTTCGTTTGGCAGTCAAAATCAATTGATCAAATAGAAAATTTACATCAAGATAATTTAGATATTTTGTCATATTATAGAAACACATATATACTGCATGCATATGACGCTCCAAACGTTTCCCTGAATGAACTCAGAATTAAAATTGACAACACTGAACGCTCTCTTGTATCCGAGCAAATCACAGCCGAATATACAATTCATCCCATCGGCCCATTGCATTGTGGTTGTGTGTAAAACGTTACAACCACAATACAGCGCTTTTGGCAAAATTTCAAAAACTGCCCCACTACACAAATTAGGTCTGCTGCGGCAGCAATTATAAATAGTTTTGCTTCATACTTGCTCGTTATGAATTAGTAATAATTAGGTTATTTTTCGTTACCTTTAAAGTTTACAGACCGTGCTGCGCCTGTTGAGAAGCATGTTGGGGTGATGGCCGAGACACATGGGATATCAGCGTCACCAATCACACCTCAAATGTTTGGAAATGCCGGGAGGGAACACATGGCCAAATATGGTAAGACTATTTCATTTTAGCATTCCAAACCCAATTCGTTCATTTTAACAGTAATACAAACATAATAAGTTCATTTTAACAGTTTCAAACATAATACGTTCATTTTAACAGTTGCAAACATAATAAGTTCATTTTAACAGTTGCAAACATAATAAGTTCATTTTATTAGTTACAAACATAATAAGTTCATTTTAACAGTTGCAAACACAATAAGTTCATTTTATTAGTTACAAACATAATAAGTTCATTTTAACAGTTGCAAACACAATAAGTTCATTTTAACAGTTACAAACATAATAAATTCATTTTAAAGGTGCAGTACTGCAGCCGAGTCCGTTCTGCACATGTGATATTTCAAACGTTGAGGACCCCATATGTCAACAAACTTTAACGGAAAAGATTTGCGACAGTTCGAAAGCGAGTATTCGTCAAAGGTGGCGAAGGCACAAGTGGTAGTTTGGTATATTATCAACATTTAGGAACGGAACAGCTTCTTATAACACGCTTTTTATGCGGAAAAGCTCAAGCGTGTGAAAAAAATCCGCAATACTTCATGTTCAATGTTTATATAATGCAATATATAAAACAAACGATGTAAACAGAAACGTGGACATGCGCAGAACGGACTGGACGGCAACTTTAACAGTTCCAAACGTAATAAGTTCATTTTAACAGTTCCAAACATAATAAGTTCATTTTAACATGTACAAACATAATAAATTCATTTTAACAATTACAAACATAATAAATTCATTTTGACAGTTACAAACATAATAAGTTCATTTTAACAGTTACAAACATAATAAGTTCATTTTAATAGTTACAAACATAATAAGTTCATTTTAACAGTTACAAACATAATAAATTCATTTTAACAATTACTAACATAATAAGTTCATTTTAACAATTACAAACATAATAAGTTCATTTTAACAGTTACAAACATAATAAGTTCATTTTAACAGTTGCAAACTTAATAAGTTCATTTTAATAGTTACAAACATAATAAGTTCATTTTAATAGTTACAAACATAATAAGTTCATTTTAACAGTTACAAACATAATAAATTCATTTTAACAATTACTAACATAATAAGTTCATTTTAACAATTACAAACATAATAAGTTCATTTTAACAGTTACAAACATAATAAGTTCATTTTAAACAGTTGCAAACTTAATAAGTTCATTTTAATAGTTACAAACATAATAAGTTCATTTTAATAGTTACAAACATAATAAGTTCATTTTAACAGTTCAATACTAATTGTTAAAATGAGCTTACTATGTTTGTAACTGTTAAAATGAACTTATTATGTTTGAAACTGTTAAAATGAACTTATTATGTTTGTAACTGTTAAAATGAACTTATTATGTTTGAAACTGTTAAAATGAACTTATTATGTTTGTATTACTGTTAAAATGAACTTATTATGTTTGAAACTATTAAAATGAACTTATTATGTTTGTAACTATTAAAATGAACTTATTATGTTTGTAACTATTAAAATGAACTTATTATGTTTGTAACTATTAAAATGAACTTATTATGTTTGTAATTGTTAAAATGAACTTATTATGTTTGAAACTATTAAAATGAACTCATTATGTTTGTAACTATTAAAATGAACTTATTATGTTTGTAACTGTTAAAATGAACGTATTATGTTTGTAACTATTAAAATGAACTTATTATGTTTGTAACTGTTAAAATGAACTTATTATGTTTGTAACTGTTAAAATGAACTTATTATGTTTGTAATTGTTAAAATGAACTTATTATGTTTGAAACTATTAAAATGAACTTATTATGTTTGTAACTGTTAAAATGAACTTATTATGTTTGTAATTGTTAAAATGAACTTATTATGTTTGAAACTATTAAAATGAACTTATTATGTTTGTAACTCTTAAAATGAACTTATTATGTTTGTAACTGTTAAAATGAACTTATTATGTTTGTAACTATTAAAATGAACTTATTATGTTTGAAACTGTTAAAATGAACTTATTATGTTTGAAACTGTTAAAATGAACTTATTATGTTTGAAACTATTAAAATGAACTTATTATGTTTGTAACTGTTAAAATGAACTTATAATTATGTTTGTAATTGTTAAAATGAACTTATTATGTTTGAAACTATTAAAATGAACTTATTATGTCTGTAACTGTTAAAATGAACTTATTATGTTTGAAACTGTTAAAATGAACTTATTATGTTTGTAACTGTTAAAATGAACTTATTATGTTTGAAACTATTAAAATGAACTTATTATGTTTGTAACTGTTAAAATGAACTTATTATGTTTGTAATTGTTAAAATGAACTTGTTATGTTTGAAACTGTTAAAATGAACTTATTATGTTTGAAACTGTTAAAATGAACTTATTATGTTTGTAATTGTTAAAATAAACTTATTATGTTTGTAACTATTAAAATGAACTTATTACAAACATAATAAGTTCATTTTAACAGTTCCAAACATAATAAGTTCATTTGAACTGAAGCCTCGCATATCGATTTGGCCCATGAGAAACGTCATATGGACGTTTCTCTGGAGACCCCCCACCCCCCCTTAGAAACGTCTCACATAGTTATCGAAATTTTATTGTACATAAACACTGCAAAACTACCGTTAAAGCCTAACGTCTTCAAAGAGTACTTTCTACTATTTTATATGAAAGGTCTGAGCTATACTATTTTATATGAAAAGTCATTTTATATGAAATGAGCAACTCGATATTACAATTCGCCATTTTGTTTTTCTCTCGTTCGGGGTTGGTGTTTCATGTATCGGTCACCAAATGAGGTACATAGTCTTCCTCATTGTCCTTATTATCCCCACCTTCCCGCTATGGGTCATCTACATCAACTCTTCTAGGTTATAGGGTTATCTTAGTTATTAGTTATACTTATAGTTACATTAGTTATACTAGTTATCTTAGTTATACTAGTTATCTTAGTTATCCTAGTTATCTTAGTTATACTAGTTATCTTAGTTATACTAGTTATCTTAGTTATCCTAGTTATCTTAGTTATACTAGTTATCTTAGTTATACTAGTTATCTTAGTTATACTAGTTATCTTAGTTATACTAGTTATCTTAGTTATACTAGTTATCTTAGTTATCCTAGTTATCTTAGTTATACTAGTTATCTTAGTTATACTAGTTATCTTAGTTATCCTAGTTATCTTAGTTATACTAGTTATCTTAGTTATCTTAGTTATACTAGTTATCTTAGTTATCCTAGTTATCTTAGTTATACTAGTTATCTTAGTTATACTAGTTATCTTAGTTATACTAGTTATCTTAGTTATACTAGTTATCCTAGTTATCTTAGTTATACTAGTTATCTTAGTTATACTAGTTATCTTAGTTATACTAGTTATCTTAGTTATACTAGTTATCTTAGTTATCTTAGCTATACTAGTTATCTTAGTTATACTAGTTATCTTAGTTATCTTAGTTATCTTAGTTATACTAGTTATCTTAGTTATCTTAGTTATCCTAGTTATCTTAGTTATACTAGTTATCTTAGTTATACTAGTTATCTTAGTTATACTAGTTATCTTAGTAATACTAGTTATCTTAGTTATCTTAGTTATACTAGTTATACTAGTTATATTAGTTATCTTAGTTATACTAGTTATACTAGTTATCTTAGTTATACTAGTTATCTTAGTTATACTAGTTATCTTAGTTATACTAGTTATCTTAGTTATGCTAGTTATCTTAGTTATACTAGTTATACTAGTTATCTTAGTTATACTAGTTATGTTAGTTATACTAGTTATCTTCGTTATCTTAGTTATACTAGTTATGTTAGTTATACTAGTTATCTTCGTTATCTTAGTTATACTAGTTATGTTAGTTATACTAGTTATCTTCGTTATCTTAGTTATCTTAGTTATCTTAGTAATCTTAGTTATACTAGTTATATTAGTTATACTAGTTATCTTAGTTATACTAGTTATATTAGTTATACTAGTTATCTTAGTTATACTAGTTATCTTAGTTATATTAGTTATCTTAGTTATATTAGTTATCTTAGTTATCTTAGTTATACTAGTTATCTTAGTTATACTAGTTATCTTAGTTATACTAGTTATCTTAGTTATCTTAGTTATACTAGTTATCTTAGTAATACTAGTTATCTTAGTTATCTTAGTTATACTAGTTATACTAGTTATATTAGTTATCTTAGTTATACTAGTTATACTAGTTATCTTAGTTATACTAGTTATCTTAGTTATACTAGTTATCTTAGTTATACTAGTTATCTTAGTTATGCTAGTTATCTTAGTTATACTAGTTATACTAGTTATCTTAGTTATACTAGTTATGTTAGTTATACTAGTTATCTTCGTTATCTTAGTTATACTAGTTATGTTAGTTATACTAGTTATCTTCGTTATCTTAGTTATACTAGTTATGTTAGTTATACTAGTTATCTTCGTTATCTTAGTTATCTTAGTTATCTTAGTAATCTTAGTTATACTAGTTATATTAGTTATACTAGTTATCTTAGTTATACTAGTTATATTAGTTATACTAGTTATCTTAGTTATATTAGTTATCTTAGTTATATTAGTTATCTTAGTTATATTAGTTATCTTAGTTATCTTAGTTATATCTGGGAAATTCTCATGATACAGTATATTCATGTAGAAAGTCGCTGAAGTTATTAAAGACTACGTCCCATGCACGTCTGCTCAGTTTCCAAGACACAGTTAAGATTAAAAACTTTCAATTGTCACTATCTCACTAATTTATATAGTCGAATCAATTACACTCAGATTCTGCAGTAAGATATAATAATTCTTCCCCTTTATAATCTATATAGCTCCATTCTTTATCTTCATCGTCTGCATCATCCCCAAAATTGTAATTTGGGGATGATTTGTCTCGTCTGGCTGGCGGATTTGTCTCAACCCTTGCTGGGTTGTCTTTTTTCTCCTCGTTCTCTTCCTCTTCCTCGTTCTCTTCTTCTGCGGGTGGCTCATATTCATCGAAGTCGAAGACGACGGGACTTTCTCGTAGATCTTGCATTTTATTTTTCTTTGAGTTTCTTTGAGACTTTGATTTTGAGTTTGAGATTAGTTGTTCATGCACCTATTTTTATAATCGCGGGTGCGTTATATATCGCGGGTGCGTTACTGGGTTAGGATGGTTTGACCAATCAGAGCTCGTTCATGTCAAACAGATTATTTGTAATATAGTCATGAACAATGAGACGGTGTTGCGGGATTAAAAAGGCGATTTCATAATTTGCGATTTGTTCGAAATACACCCCATGGTGTCAAACAGATGATTTGTAATATAGTCATGAACAATGAGATGGTGTTGCGGGATTAGAGAGGCGATTTCATAATTAGCGATTTTATCTAAATACACCCCATGGTGTCAAACAGATAATTTGTAATATAGTTATGAACAATGAGATGGTGTTGCGACGCGATTTGATAAGTTGGGATTAGAGACGCGATTTGATAATTAACGACTTGTTCTAAATTTCTAAACACACCCTTGGTGTTAAATCAACTGATTTATTAATACTAGTGGGATTAGGCGGCCATATTGGAGGGATTAGTCGACCCCATGAATTATACTCCCGTAGTTACAAGGGGGTGGGGGATGCGTTTAAATACGTCTACATTCTAGATTTTTAAGATTTTCACACTTATTTAAGCATATTTATAGCTATTTTTATATTTATAGTTTTATATTTTATATTTTATATTACATTATGTTTTATATTCTTTTTTGATACTCTATTTTATATTTTCTCACAATTTAGTGAAACAATTTAGTATATATTTTAATATCCCCGATAACAATTTTGTTAGGGATAAGTGTCGGAAACTAGGATTTAAGAACGTGTAATTATATTCATAATACATGTCAAACAGATGATATATGTTTAATAAAAATACAGAACTATCAAGTACATTTCTTTAACGTTAAAACTTATGGATGTGTATAGCGTATTGTGAATGAGTTTTCCAAGTAAATTCATTTTGTTTCCCAATGAAAAAAAACATAACACTTGTTTTTGGTTGTTCAATATAATCTTTGAATTTTTGAAATTGGTCTAAATACAATTTTTTAATACTCTGTATTATAATATCAGGATCTTCATAGTTAATATTATATGCTTCTATAATACTCTTAATAATAAAAAGTGTTTGACCTAGTATAATCAGATTTTAATCCTTACCCTTATAGTATTATTATGTAATATATCCAAATGTGGGGGGTAAAATGAAGAATTTACGAAATTGATTTGATAAATTTGAAAGTACTATTGTAAACTATAACAACGTATAACTAATCCCCCGAGTATTAATAAATCAACTGATTTGACACCAAGGGGTGTGTTTAGAACAAGTCGCTAATCCCCAACACAACGCTAATCCCTTCTTTAATCCTCATTGTTCATGACTATATTACAAATCATCTGTTTGACATTAACGAGCTCTGATTGGTCAAACCATCCAAACCCACAGTAACGCATAGTAATGCAGGACGCTATTATAAAACCTGGTGTTGGTTCGAAAATAATTAATAACCGTCTGAGTGCAAGAGAGAGAGAATGGCAAAAATATTTGAGAAGAAGAACGTAAACAGTAAAACAGAAATTAACGAAGCAGATGACTACATCCCTCTAAAATTACCAGCTGACAATCAACAGGAAAAATCTGAAGAGCTCAGTATCGAGGAGTTGTATATGGGTAAATATAACTGTGCATTAAACAAATGTAAAGAAGAAATATCCCAAGAAAGACAAAAATTATTTTTATCCCATATCACTCATATAATCGATTGTGAATGTTACCAGTTTAAGGGAGAGAGACCCAGTTATCGTGAAGTAACTCTTATCAAACTTCAAACGAAGAAGTATTTTATTTATCATTGTTATGATGACAAGTTAAAACCCTGCAAGGAACTAACTCGAGGGGAACGCTCTACCGTCCACTATCAATACCGATGTCATGGTTTAGACTATTTATCTGGAAAACAATCAAGACATTATTTGAGTCAAAGTGAACTTATAAATAATTAAGTTTTTTATTTCGTAATGTTTTTTCACCGAATGCTATTATCGGTTATAAAGGTAGTGATAAAGAATCTTCTTTAGTTAAAACACTTCAAGAAAAAAATATTTATATTGTGTTAATCTTGAATATTTTGGAATTGATAAGTACGATTATTTACTTTCTTTTTATAATCTTAGACAAAGAAATTGTTGGTATCATACTAGCGAACCAACATGTTTATTGTATCATTGTAGTTTGTTTTAATGTCTTTTATTTGCTGCATGTTTGTTTCGTAAATTAGAAGATGAGGATAATGAACGATACGTACGTATAATAAGGAATTTAGTTTTTAAAAATTATTCTCTCCTGAAATTTTTCTGGAAAAAAAATATTGAAAGAAAATGAAGTATTATTTTTTTCTCAAAGTTGGTTTAAAAAAAAAATTGAATGTATTTTTCCTTTTTGTTTAGAAACACAGACTGTTTAAAAAATTAGCATAAATACAATTAAGAAACGCTTATTTTTTAAAAATAAAACGTGCATTAGAACATTTTTATTTTGTTAATGATGATGTACATGTTGTCAAAAACAATATTTTTGTAAAAATAGGAGAATTTAAAAAAAAAAAAATATCATAGAAACTCTTTGTACATTTAGATATATAAAAAATGATATCATTATACATATAGTATAAATAAAATGTTCTTGATTTTTTATATTTGTCTTATTGGAAAGCAAAAATGAGTCAGAAAAAAATCATCCATCAAAGTGAACGGTTTTGGCTTTATCATCAAAAAAAATTCGCGACAGTTGCTTTAAAAATTTCACAAACCCAAAAATATAATTTTCAAGAGGTTCCTTGGATACAAGGTGTAATACCATCGAGTTTTGTTACCGGTAATATAATTAGTGTTTTTCATTGACATATGGTAACCATAGAAAATTTCAAACATCAAAACTAAAAAATCCTGAGGGAGAATTAGAAGCAAGAGAAAAAAATTGGTATAAACGAAAAATAATTCATAGTATCGATGTAAAAATTAAAAATAATATTTGTGATGTGGGGTGATTTTGGGTCAAATGTTGGACAAAGTAGTAAATATTATTTTAGCCCTAATCAATTGTTTATTGATTCCGAGAAAAATTTCTTTAACAATAATAAATATTTTGTTGATTTAGCTTATAATTTACCTGCTGACGAAGATTTTGTTTTGATTCAAAACATTCAATTTATAGGTAAAAATTATATATTACAATATGGTGTTAAAACTGGTGAAGCTGATAAACCCTATATTGAATACGATATTACTATTGTTTATTCCGATGGATTTATATAGAAATGTCTATATATAAGATCATTTTCAAGATGTGTGTACCCGTGTAATGGCTATTTTTCAGAGAACAACAAATCAAGAGGGATATAACATTTATCACGACATAACACAATATAGTTTTTTGGAATCGATTTTTTTTTGGCAATTATTAGGAAGTGAGAAAGATGAAAATTCAAGATATAATCTACTAATATCTATATCTAAGACAACTTGCGGTATAAATTTATACTGGAAGTAGAATGTTCGAAAAATCCCGAGAAGGACATTATACAACAAAAGAATCAACTAATTCCTGAGGAATGTTATGAATTTCTTCGTAAAATATGTAAATCATGGCATCAGTCCAGAACTCCATCTATCAACAACAAACAAATTGGAGAATATTTAAAGATTGTTGATTATGATAGAAAACATTGTTTTACTTATGAGTGCTTTAAGAGTATTATAGCATTATATTATGATTATATTGTTTATAATAAAACTATAAAATACTCTTGTAATGTAATGAATGTAATGTGTATTACCCTAATTTCTCCAGTGTAAATTTTAATGAAATAAGAGCTTATAATGTAAAAAATATTCAATTAACAATACTCTCCTATGTAACGAAATAATAAAATGAATGTTTTTTTTTTGTTTTTTTTTAAAATTAATACAACATTAAAATCTTATCAAGATTGTTTCTGGGTCTATGATACACAAGCCCTCCTTTTTGAAAATGATCTTTGATTTTTTTCGTTTATTGTTTTGCTAGATTTGTTACTAATTAGCTCCTTTTTTAAGTCATTTTTTAAAATCTTTTATAAAAAGATTGCTTATTGTTTTATTTCCTCCACGTTGTCTTTTTTCCCTTTAAAAATACCCTCACGTTGTCTTTTTTTACCCTTAAACGTACCGCCACGATCATTTATTTTTCTTCTTACAACCATTGTTATGAGGGTTGTTTTCTCTTCCAATAGTTATCACCATAGTCTGCAAAAAATTCTTCATGTGCTTTTATATGTTTTATACTTTCTAAAAACATTTTTTTATTATTTGGATCGTAAACAAATTCGGAATTGTTTTTATATATAGAACCGGGTTTTCCATTATTCGCATAACGTGCTGCTGCGTGCGTTGTCAAATAAGCATCGATACAATTGTTTGCATCGTTACAAATACTATATACAGCATTATTGTTTTTACAATATTTACGAACCAATTTGGCTTGTGTTGTTTTTTTACCTGTGTAATAAGAAATATTAAGATCGAGTTTAAAAGGTTTTTTCCAAGCAAACAATCCTTCACCAGCATTGGGGATATTTGATTTTCTGATACGCAAGTTATTTTGTTTTGCTAAATGAATCCAACATTTTTTTGTTTTAGCTGTTCGTTTACGACATCTTATTTTTTAGGGTATTACTTCTATATTGAAGAACGTGATGTATACTTTGAGATTTATCATTGTTCGTTTTTTTCGAGGTAACTTAATTCTTACCATTTTTTTTTAAATATTGTTTTTATTCCAAAATAATCATTATTTTTTTCATGATTCTGAATACATTTTACCATACATTCTACTTTATAGATAATATCTTCAGGACAATTATATATTTCTTTTTTTAATACTTTTATTCTTTGTTTTTAAATCTTTGATGAAATGGGTATTATTATTTTTTATCTTCTGTAAAATTTAGTAAACATTCCTTTAAAAGAAACTGAGTAAATAATATTGAGGGTCATTATCTTGAATTTCATATCCAATATAAGGTAAATTATACGTATTTAAATAAATTTCAATATAAACAATTTCACTCATTTTTTGTTTACTCTCTTTTTTTGTTTTAGTTTTTTTTTAATGGGGTCTTTATTATCAAAAAAACTCCCTCCTATAGTTACATATACAGGATTCATACGATGTTACTATTGATCGTGTTGATGGTGAAGACGAAATCATAAATAAAATAAAAGTACATGTTTTTTTTGTTTTAGAAAAAAAAAAGATAAATGATGATCAGAAAAAATTAAAATATAGTCAAAAAGATATAGATAAAGTTTATTTAATAAGAAAAAAGAAAGTAAGAAAAATGAAAAAATAGACGATTATTTTTCAAATAGACGATTATTTTTCTATTAATCATATAGAAAAAATTAGTAGAGAAAAATTTAAAGTCACTAAACAGCATTTTTCATTGAATGTTTCACGGGAAAAAAACGGTTAATTTTATTAGTTTTATTCAATCGTTATCGTTAGTTTTTTATTATTTAATTAACATTGCACGTGCAAGTGTAAAAAGTGATGATGATTATGTTAGATTTATCTTTAGTAATGCTCCAAAAAGTTTTTTCTCTACTGCCGTTTTATCGGTAAAAGACTTTGACGTTAAATATTTCTTAAATATTATGGAAAAATTTATGCAGAGTAATAAAGAAATAATAGCTAATGGATGGAATAGTAAGGTAATAGTAAGGTAATATCATTTTTTGATACGAAACATATGAATGCAGCAACGCTTGATGAATTTGAAAAATGGTATTTAGAAAAAAAGAAAGAGAAATATATATTTCGTAAAGAGATTTATTATTATTGTTGTAGTGATGTAGATATTTTAAGAAAGGGTTGCATTAAATTTTCTACAATGATAGGGGCAATTGGTCATATTATACCCTTTTATGAAAATAATTGTATTACAATTGCTAGTTTAGCTTTGAAAGTGTATAGACTTAATTTAAAAAAAAAATTGTGTAGGAATTATTCCTGCTTCGGGGTATAGGGGGGGGGGGGGGGGGTGTAAAACAAAGTTTAATTGCTATTGATTGGTTAGATGAAATTAATCGAGAATTAGGAGGAAATTTATAATATATCTGTTTACAAAATGGTGAATTCTAGGACGCTTTGTCGATGGTTTTTATAATAATACAATATATCAATTTCATGGTTGTTTTTACCATGGATGTCCCAAATGTTTTGAGCCCTACGCATTAAAGGTTCTTACAAACGAAAAATTTAGTTATTTATATGCAAATACACGTTTTTCTTGGACAATAAAAAATGCCTTATACAAATTAATCGAAATGTGGGAATGTAATTATTTAGAAGAAAAAATATATACACAGAAACAATTAATTGAAAAGAAAATTTTATCCATATACCCCTTTAACACCACGTGATGCGGTGTTGCAAGGCAACATGGTGATGCGATGATATGGGGGGCGAACTTCCCCAGTATGTTTATTTAAAGAAACAAAAACCCAACGAACGAATTGGAATGGTGTGAATATAAAAAATATCTTCAGATAAAATTTGACATTTGTCATGAATCAGGTTGGAATATATCATTGAATACATGGAGTTAGTTTTATTATATTTGTGCAATTTGATTCGAAAAATTTAAAGTCTGTTTTCTCAGCTATTTGAATCTGACCTTAAGTACACTGAGAATTAGAATATTCTATATAGACCATAGTAAAGAAAAATAAAGTAATTATGCTGAAATGCCGCAACTGCCACCTGGATTTTAAAATGAAAAATAAAACACATTCAGTTGTTAAAACAATAAATATTATGTGAATTGTTTATTCTACTGATAATGCTGCTAATTTTCTCTTGATATCATTGTTTCACTGTCCATTGTAACCAACTGAAGGTAAATATATCGTAGTTATGAGGTATCCGAAAATTAAGAGTTATAAAACGAACAAGTTGTCTATAGGGTTAATCATCCAACTCGAAATTCATTATCGATTTATATGATACTGAGAGCGAAACCAGGGGGAATTATTATATCTTACTGCAGAATCTGAGTGTAATTGATTCGAGTATACAAATTAGTGAGATAGTGACAATTGAAAGTTTTTAATCTACTAGCTTTAACTGTGTCTTGGAAACTGAGCAGACGTGCATGGGACGTAGTCTAATTTAATAGCTTCAGCGACTTTCTACATGAATTATACTGTATCATCATGAGAATTTCCCAGATAACTATAGTATATACTGTAGTATAACTAAGATAACTAAGATAACTAATATAACTAAGATAACAAGTATAACTAAGATAACAAGTATAACTAAGATAACTAAGATAACTAGTATAACTAATATAACTAAGATAACTAGTATAACTAACATAACTAGTATAACTAAGATAACTAGTATAACTAGTATAACTAAGATAACTAAGATAACTAATATAACTAAGACAACTAGTATAACTAACATAACTAAAATAACTAAGATAACTAGTATAACTAAGATAACTAAGATAACAAGAGTATAACTAAGATAACTAACATAACTAATGTAACTAAAATAACTAGTATAACTAAGATATGACTACAATCAGTGACATTATTATTGGGACACTTCACTGAAAATATTCATTACTCCCCCTTGCCCCCTATTCAATGTTGGATAAAGAAAAACACATTTCTATTTCATCGTACCATTGCTGTTTGTTTCTCAACCGATTAGTACAACATTGAAAAGGGGGGAGGGGGGTTCAAGGGGTAAAGTTAACACATTTTGGTAAAAAAATCGATTCATTTGATGTGTCCCAGGTTTTTTTGTCACTGATTGTCTGATTAAAAAACTTCATCTATTGCATACAAATACCGTATTATTACATTACAATTGCCAATAAAAAATAAAGTTTTTCGGTTTGGGACATTAACTAGATGTGCTAACATTATTTTAAAGCAGATTGTTTGTTGTTTTCAAAGGAACTTTGTTTCTTCAATGCAATTAAGCAGAAATATGAAACCTTCATGATGACATGTTAGTTAAAGCACGTGCGCCTGCAAAATGCGACCCAAATACAAAGTTATTCGTTTCATATTAGAATGCCACATGGGCATTCGAAATGATACAATCTATGTTCTATGACAAACTGCTACAAAAAGCTATTAATAATATGGAATGTGGTTGAATTTCAGTCACGTAATATTCCGCGGGTGAACGATATGCCGTTTATGTCAATCCTTTCACAAACAGCTTGCAGCATGTTATACTATCCGTTACGTTATATTTCCTGTTGAATTTTTGATATTACAATACTAGTGGTAATGGAATACCAGTATGAACATTCTTCATTGCGCACAGAATCAGTAGAACTGCGTTTGAGAGAAACGCTCAAGGTTTATATGGCCATTTAAAGTCATTGAAATCGTTTATATAGAAAGTTCTCAATTTCTAAACTAAACGCTCGCAGGCACAATAACAGGAAATGCCCTCTGAGCGGCATATTTCTCTCGCTAGGAAAGTTCATCCCCAATTAAAGGGCAGTAAAAAAACCAAGTAGCAAAGTAAACAATGTATGATACTGATATTGTTCTTTGGAAACGATTTTACTCAAGTAACCATATCAAAAGTTCTATATTTTAGAAGTTAGCACAAGTAACCACAAGTAACCACAAGTAACCATGGCAAATTAAAATAAATTAGATTATCATTCTATATTTTAGAATGTTCGTGGTTACTTGTGGTTACTTGTGGTTACTTGTGGTTACTTGTGCAAATTGTATCATAAATAGCTGGTTACTTGTGTGAATTAAGTATTATTTGAATTTCAGTAATCGTAAGTTATATAATTCGCAAGGAAAAAGTAACTTGCGAATGCAATGGCCATGTAACGTGAAAATTTATGCCCTGCAGGAAGCCTTAGTAACTTTGCAAATGCTTGTCAAAAGTGTTAGTTCATGAGTGTAGTGATCTTTAATTTGTGCTACTATGCGCAGTAAGAATAGTGTTGATAATTTTTTCGTGTACTCTAGTTACGCACGAACGTGCGCAAGCGATAACAGGCTTGTTTACTATTTCATTCCCAGAACAATACGAGAGGTTTTAAAGCCAAATTTTCGCTGTCAACTTACAGTATATGTATATCGACAATTTTTTTAGTCCAAATTCCCAGTGTGTTTGCTCCTATAGATGTCCTAACGCCATTTTTGCCATTTGAAAACTATTTGCAAAACAAATTGTAAAATGCTTAACGTGTATTTTTCAGACTGTCTGATTAAAAAACTTCATCTATTGCATACAAATACCGTATTATTACATTACAATTGCCAATAAAAAATAAAGTTTTTCGGTTTGGGACATTAACTAGATGTGCTAACATTATTTTAAAGCAGATTGTTTGTTGTTTTCAAAGGAACTTTGTTTCTTCAATGCAATTAAGCAGAAATATGAAACCTTCATGATGACATGTTAGTTAAAGCACGTGCGCCTGCAAAATGCGACCCAAATACAAAGTTATTCGTTTCATATTAGAATGCCACATGGGCATTCGAAATGATACAATCTATGTTCTATGACAAACTGCTACAAAAAGCTATTAATAATATGGAATGTGGTTGAATTTCAGTCACGTAATATTCCGCGGGTGAACGATATGCCGTTTATGTCAATCCTTTCACAAACAGCTTGCAGCATGTTATACTATCCGTTACGTTATATTTCCTGTTGAATTTTTGATATTACAATACTAGTGGTAATGGAATACCAGTATGAACATTCTTCATTGCGCACAGAATCAGTAGAACTGCGTTTGAGAGAAACGCTCAAGGTTTATATGGCCATTTAAAGTCATTGAAATCGTTTATATAGAAAGTTCTCAATTTCTAAACTAAACGCTCGCAGGCACAATAACAGGAAATGCCCTCTGAGCGGCATATTTCTCTCGCTAGGAAAGTTCATCCCCAATTAAAGGGCAGTAAAAAAAACCAAGTAGCAAAGTAAACAATGTATGATACTGATATTGTTCTTTGGAAACGATTTTACTCAAGTAACCATATCAAAAGTTCTATATTTTAGAAGTTAGCACAAGTAACCACAAGTAACCACAAGTAACCATGGCAAATTAAAATAAATTAGATTATCATTCTATATTTTAGAATGTTCGTGGTTACTTGTGGTTACTTGTGGTTACTTGTGGTTACTTGTGCAAATTGTATCATAAATAGCTGGTTACTTGTGTGAATTAAGTATTATTTGAATTTCAGTAATCGTAAGTTATATAATTCGCAAGGAAAAAGTAACTTGCGAATGCAATGGCCATGTAACGTGAAAATTTATGCCCTGCAGGAAGCCTTAGTAACTTTGCAAATGCTTGTCAAAAGTGTTAGTTCATGAGTGTAGTGATCTTTAATTTGTGCTACTATGCGCAGTAAGAATAGTGTTGATAATTTTTTCGTGTACTCTAGTTACGCACGAACGTGCGCAAGCGATAACAGGCTTGTTTACTATTTCATTCCCAGAACAATACGAGAGGTTTTAAAGCCAAATTTTCGCTGTCAACTTACAGTATATGTATATCGACAATTTTTTTAGTCCAAATTCCCAGTGTGTTTGCTCCTATAGATGTCCTAACGCCATTTTTGCCATTTGAAAACTATTTGCAAAACAAATTGTAAAATGCTTAACGTGTATTTTTCAGACTGTCTGATTAAAAAACTTCATCTATTGCATACAAATACCGTATTATTACATTACAATTGCCAATAAAAAATAAAGTTTTTCGGTTTGGGACATTAACTAGATGTGCTAACATTATTTTAAAGCAGATTGTTTGTTGTTTTCAAAGGAACTTTGTTTCTTCAATGCAATTAAGCAGAAATATGAAACCTTCATGATGACATGTTAGTTAAAGCACGTGCGCCTGCAAAATGCGACCCAAATACAAAGTTATTCGTTTCATATTAGAATGCCACATGGGCATTCGAAATGATACAATCTATGTTCTATGACAAACTGCTACAAAAAGCTATTAATAATATGGAATGTGGTTGAATTTCAGTCACGTAATATTCCGCGGGTGAACGATATGCCGTTTATGTCAATCCTTTCACAAACAGCTTGCAGCATGTTATACTATCCGTTACGTTATATTTCCTGTTGAATTTTTGATATTACAATACTAGTGGTAATGGAATACCAGTATGAACATTCTTCATTGCGCACAGAATCAGTAGAACTGCGTTTGAGAGAAACGCTCAAGGTTTATATGGCCATTTAAAGTCATTGAAATCGTTTATATAGAAAGTTCTCAATTTCTAAACTAAACGCTCGCAGGCACAATAACAGGAAATGCCCTCTGAGCGGCATATTTCTCTCGCTAGGAAATTTCATCCCCAATTAAAGGGCAGTAAAAAAACCAAGTAGCAAAGTAAACAATGTATGATACTGATATTGTTCTTTGGAAACGATTTTACTCAAGTAACCATATCAAAAGTTCTATATTTTAGAAGTTAGCACAAGTAACCACAAGTAACCACAAGTAACCATGGCAAATTAAAATAAATTAGATTATCATTCTATATTTTAGAATGTTCGTGGTTACTTGTGGTTACTTGTGGTTACTTGTGCAAATTGTATCATAAATAGCTGGTTACTTGTGTGAATTAAGTATTATTTGAATTCCAGTAATCGTAAGTTATATAATTCGCAAGGAAAAAGTAACTTGCGAATGCAATGGCCATGTAACGTGAAACTTTATGCCCTGCAGGAAGCCTTAGTAACTTTGCAAATGCTTGTCAAAAGTGTTAGTTCATGAGTGTAGTGATCTTTAATTTGTGCTACTATGCGCAGTAAGAATAGTGTTGATAATTTTTTCGTGTACTCTAGTTACGCACGAACGTGCGCAAGCGATAACAGGCTTGTTTACTATTTCATTCCCAGAACAATACGAGAGGTTTTAAAGTCAAATTTTCGCTGTCAACTTACAGTATATGTATATCGACAATTTTTTTAGTCCAAATTCCCAGTGTGTTTGCTCCTATAGATGTCCTAACGCCATTTTTGCCATTTGAAAACTATTTGCAAAACAAATTGTAAAATGCTTAACGTGTATTTTTCAGACAATCAGTGACATTATTATTGGGACACTTCACTGAAAATATTCATTACTCCCCCTTGCCCCCTATTCAATGTTGGATAAAGAAAAACACATTTCTATTTCATCGTACCATTGCTGTTTGTTTCTCAACCGATTAGTACAACATTGAAAAGGGGGGAGGGGGGTTCAAGGGGTAAAGTTAACACATTTTGGTAAAAAAATCGATTCATTTGATGTGTCCCAGGTTTTTTTGTCACTGATTGTAGAATAAACTAAGATAACTAAGATAACTATAGTATAACTAAGATAACTATAGTATAACTAGTATAACTATAGGATAACTAGTATAACTAACATAACTAATGTAACTAATATAACTAAGATAACTAAAATAACTAGTATAACTATAAGATAACTAGTATAACTAAGATAACTAGTACAACTAAGATAACTAGTATAACTAGTATAACTAGTATAACTAAGATAACTAGTACAACTAAGATAACTAGTATAACTAGTATAACTAGTATAACTAAGATAACTAGTATAACTAATATAACTAGTATAACTAAGATAACTAAGATAACTAGTATAACTAATATAACTAGTATAACTAATATAACTAGTATAACTAAGATAACTAGTATAACTAAGATAACTAAGATAACTAGTATAACTAAGATAACTAGTATAACTAAGATAACTAGTATAACTAGTATAACTAGTATAACTAGTATAACTAATATAACTAAGATAACTAGTATAACCAGTATAACTAAGATAACTAAGATAACTAGTATAACTAAGATAACTAGTATAACTAAGATAACTAGGATAACTAAGATAACTAGTATAACTAATATAACTAAGATAACTAGTATAACTAGTATAACTAATATAACTAAGATAACTAGTATAACCAGTATAACTAAGATAACTAAGATAACTAGTATAACTAAGATAACTAGTATAACTAAGATAACTAGTATAACTAAGATAACTAGTATAACTAATATAACTAAGATAACTAAGATAACTAGTATAACTAAGATAACTAGTATAACTAAGATAACTAAGATAACTAGTATAACTAAGATAACTAGTATAACTAATATAACTAATATAACTAAGATAACTAGTATAACTAGGATAACTAGGATAACTAAGATAACTAAGATAACTAAGATAACTAGTACAACTAAGATAACTAAGATAACTAATATAACTAGTATAACTAAGATAACTAAGATAACTAGTATAACTAAGATAACTAGTATAACTAAGATAACTAGTATAACTAAGATAACTAAGATAACTAGTACAACTAAGATAACTAAGATAACTAGTATAACTAATGTAACTAGTATAACTAATAACTAAGATAACCCTATAACCTAGAAGAGTTGATGTAGATGACCCATAGCGGGAAGGTGGGGACAATCAGGACAATGAGGAAGACTATGTAGCTCATTTGGTGACCGATACATGAAACACCAACCCTCGTTCGCACGTATTCTGATGTCCCCCAATGTCCCTCACTTTCCTACATTCGCACAAACTTTCCCACATTCTCACACACTATCCCACAGTTTTCTTAATACACTGCCAAGATGATTCCGAAATGTCAAAATTTTTAAACAAACTATCGAATTTTTCCACGATGTTTCACAGAGAAACGTCACAGCCGCCAACACCCCCAACGTCCATATGACGTTTCTCGTGGGCCAAATCGATATGCGAGGCTTCCCTAACAGTTACAAACATAATAAGTTCATTTTATCAGTTACAAACATAATAAATTTATTTTAACAGTTACAAACATAATAAGTTCATTTTAACAGTTTCATATACATAATAAGTTCATTTTAAAGTTGTAAATATGATAAGTTCATTTTAATAGTTCCAAACATAATAAGTTCGTTTTAATATAGTTCCAAACATGATAAGTTCATTTTAGCAATTCCAAACATGATCAGTTCATTTTAAATTAGCAATTCAGTCCAGGCGAGCGACTATTTTCCGTTATTTCGTTTTTCTTTCTTTGCTTTGTTTGGGTTAGTATTACAAATTTTATGGCGGTCATGAGTGTTAATGAAATAGACTTTCGACAGAGATTCGGTCCCAGGTCTTCTCTGGAATTGATGGCATTGACCGTAAATGATGCCAACGGCCAACCGCTTCGTCTACGCCATATCTATACTGTCAAAAGTAACATATAAAATAACTCGAAATAGAAACATGAAATGATACACTCCAAAAATAACTAGCAGAATGTAACTACAGATCTTATATGATTACATACATACATATACAGTACCTGCATTCGATCAGCTTCGTGACTGTATAGGCACCTGGTTGTTCAATATCAGCACTAACTTAATCGACTTGAGGAGCTGGCGACACATCAATTGGCGAGCCATAAACATTTAAATTGTCTTCGGGATTGTAGCGCGCCCAAGTCAGATTCCGTTTCCAATATTTATTCAATAGGTACTAAACGCGGAATTAAGATATATATATATATATATATATATATATATATATATATATATATATATATATATATATATATATATATATATATATATATATATATATATATATATATATATATATATATATATATATATATATATATATATATATATATATATATATATTGAAAGGATTTATGGTGAAGGAAAATTTCGAGTGTTAGAATACATACATTTTAAGACCAAACCGGGACCAGTTGCGAAAAATGCAACTTAGCGGCCTTCCGGTAGGAATTGAACCCGCGACCCTGCGATTGCTAGTGCAGTGCTCTGACCACTGAGCTACGGAAGCCGTTGCCGAGAGCCTAGTCACGAGTTCTGTATATATGGTGGTAATGCCGGGATAAGATTCTGGGTATATTATAGGTAATATTTGGCATTTCACTCGATCAAACTACATGTTGAAAGGATTTATGGTGAAGGAAAATTTCGAGTGTTAGAATACATACATTTTAAGACCAAACCGGGACCAGTTGCGAAAAATGCAACTTAGCGGCCTTCCGGTAGGGATTGAACCCGCGACCCTGCGATTGCTAGTGCAGTGCTCTGACCACTGAGCTACGGAAGCCGTTGCCGAGAGCCTAGTCACGAGTTCTGTATATATGGTGGTAATGCCGGGATAAGATTCTGGGTATATTAAAAAGTACCTATAATATACCCAGAATCTTATCCCGGCATTACCACCATATATACAGAACTCGTGACTAGGCTCTCGGCAACGGCTTCCGTAGCTCAGTGTCTGCACTAGCAATCGCAGGGTCGCGGGTTCAATTCCTAGCTACCGGAAGGCCGCTAAGTTGCATTTTTCGCAACTGGTCCCGGTTTGGTCTTAAAATGTATGTATTCTAACACTCGAAATTTTCCTTCACCATAAATCCTTTCAACCTATTATATATATATATATATATATATATATATATATATATATATATATATATATATATATATATATATATATATATATATATATATATATATATATATATATATAGTATTTTTCTTATTTCTCCTTTTCGTATTATAACCATGTTGTACAGGTAGCTTGGTGATATGTTTATGAATGTCATGCTCCTCATGCCTTCAATCTAAGAATATTTGTAATATTTCGTAACTAACGCTCTAACCATTAGCTACATTCGGAATTTGTCTTACATCTTCTACTCGGGATTTACAGTTTTCTGCTGTTACAGGAACAAAACCTGAGCATTTTGCCAAAATTGCATACAAGAATCACAAGCATTCAGTTGATAATCCGTAAGTATATGTAATTATATGCAAAATATATAATAATAATAATAATAACCAACTTTATTTATAAGAGGGTGAAACACATAACAGTTAAAAACTGAATAACCAGTGGCCCTCAAAAAATATAGCATTTATACAACATATATAGAATAAATAGAACATGTATAGGATATATTGAATGTATAGAATATGTAATATTTGGCATTTCACTCGATTAAACTACATGTTCATAAGGATTTATGTTCGAATATATACATTTTAAGACCAATCCGGGACCAGTTGCAAAAAATGCAACTTCAAGGCCTTCCGGCTGGAATTGAACCCGTGACCCTACGATGCTAGTGCAGTGCTCTGACCACTGAGCTACGGAAGCCGTTGCCGAGAGCCTAGTCACGAGTTCTGTATATATAGTGGTGGTAATGCCATTCTGGGCATATTATATGTAATATTTGGCATTTCACTCGATTAAACTACATGTTCATAAGGATTTGTGGTGAAGGAAAATTTCGAGTATTTCGAGTAACATGGACATCACGGTAATCTTCTACTACCTTTCGAATTGCCATCTCTTGCTCATTGTGCAAAGACGTTGCGAGCAATACGCCAATCGTTGATTTTGTTTACAATGAATTGTGTTGAAATTATGTTGTGATGATCCACGTGACGTTCCGGGTGAAGTTTATATAAATCCCGAATGCAAATTGTTTTCTTATTTATTTTGTACCGAAAATCTGTGAAATTTTCGGGGGCCTTTGTGCCTTTCGGAACATTTTGGGGCCTTTCTGTGTCTTGGTTTTACCCCAAATATATGTATAGATGTTGTCTTCGCCAGGCGCTTTCTTATAGATATCAGCAGCGCGACGTTCAAGAGATTTTGTAGTTGATCTGAAATCTATCTTACAAAAAGAATTGCATTCTGGTTTTTTGAAAACGTTTGGTCTTAGGCCAAAAAATGTCATCTCGCCATTTTTCGACCATTATAAGAATAAATATGAAAGCTGCCAAGTTCTCAAAGGAACTGGATATAATATGAAAAGGAGAAATAAGAGAACTTCAATGTGTCGAAAAATACTGAAAGTGCCGCTGCGATGAAATATCACATTACGTTTCCTCGCATTTTTTGTTACAGAACATCATTTTAGGTTAATAAATGTTCGCATTTTCCAAAAAAAGTGAACAAAAAACATTATCACAAGAAATTTAACCTTCAAAGTCGCCCAAATTTTGTCCGCTTGCTCAATTGCTCAATACTTGTTCCAGACGAGCCCGCGATTCCACAGCAGTGTATGTGATTGCGACGTCAGAGACTCGCTATGACAAGTTACAATAGATAGTTTTCTCCAAGTAGTTTTATATTCATACTAGCCACACGTGTTGAGTCTTTGACGTCACTTCCTCTAATCGCAACGTAAGCGTCCGGAACACGTGTGTTCGAGTAATGGCGGCCGTATAATGGCGGCCGTATAATTTCGTATAAAAACAGTCTGAAAAGGCGACTTCCCATGCTCGCAATTGCTTGAAATTTGGCAAGTTGAGTAAGAACACCATGCTCTTTACAAATATGTAAAAATTCGGGACACCAAAAATTTGATCACAGGGGCACTTGAAGTAAGAGTACTTACGTATATTCATGGACGACGTTTCGGAAGATGTGTCCTCCTTCTCACCTGAAGAAGGACACATCGTCCGAAACGTCGGCCATGAATATATACGTATAAGTACTCTTACTTAAGTATTTTCAAGCTGTCAAAGTATTATAAGGAGAATACCTTACCTTAACTTTCATCTAATATGTGTCAATGCCAAATATTAACTTAGATTTATCCATTTCATTCATATATTTCTTTTTCGTCTAGGTTGTCACAATTTCAGACTGAATATACATTGCAAGACATAATGGATTCTCGCATGGTCCATGCTCCCTTAACTAAATTACAATGTTGGTAAGTGTAAGTCGATTACGCACTCAGTATGTTGTACGTGCATTTATTCCTTGAGTTATGGTGTCTATAAAATGTTTTGGAAAATGAGAAATTGCATTGGGAACACGAGCCCGAAGGGTGGGTATATTCACATTGCAATTTATCTAGTGTATATATAACTGCATCCAGCTGACTTGCATTAACGAATCACGCAACGTTTTTGTTGCGGTAATCGCTGCATGCGCCGTAAGTTGAGTTTAATTCTACTTTCGCGCACTAATCAGTCCAATCATCATATCAGTGTTCCAAGCGCGCGTATCTGCGCGCTTGGAATTGAAATGGTTAAATAAGCGTCGACAACGTGTTTCTCATACTTTTTTCTCCAGTCCAACCAGTGACGGGGCTGCTGCAGCAATAATCTGCGATGAAGATTTTATCAAGAGACATCCTTCACTCCGACCGAGATGTGTGGAAATACTTGGTATGGAAATGGCAACGGACCTCGCCAGTACGTTTAATGAAAACAGTTGCATTAAAATGGTGGGTATTTCAACATCCATCCACATACTATTATAGTTAATATGTTTATAGCTTTAGCTACAATAAGTCGTTTGAACCCCTCTTCATACATGTTAGCAATCCCTTGCTCTGAATTTGAAGCTTTACGTGTTGATGATTTTTCTCAATAATGGAAAGGTACTTATTATAAGTATTCCATATATAACAACAGCAATTAGCAAATACAGTATTTGCAATGTATTACATTGCCCTGACGAGAAAATAATTCTAACCATAAACCGTAAGCTCTAAATCCCAAGCGAGGGTTCCAAACCCCATTTTGACCGGTCATTAATACGCATACACTTACAGTGAAACAAATAATAACGAATTTGTTTCGAGACATCGCTTTTATTGTTTCATGTTTTAAACGCTCAAGACGTTAGCAATCACATTGTAAAAGTGAACAGGCAACGTTGTCATCGTTGATTAGGTTGGTTGTCTAAAGTAAATAAAATGTTATTGTTTTCTATAAGATATAATCTTAATATTGAGTAATATAAACTTTACTCATTATACAGGTAGTCTTTGACGGAGTTAAATTTTTCATCCCACTTACTATATTTAGCCTAAAACGACTCGCCTACCTAAATAATTATTACCAATTAACAAATACCAAAAACCAAAGCGTTATTCTTGTCAATTATGTATAAATTGAGCACATGTTAACTTTCAAAGTTAAGTCAAGAGCAGCACAAACTCTTCATTCCAACTCAGCCAGCTCTCTTATCAAAGTGTTATCTTGCTTGATTGAATCTGTACCCTCGACGTCACTATACCCTCCTCCATTGCTTCCTCGTCGTCACTCTGTCACTTCCTTGCTCCAAAAGAAAATCGAAACCTTTCAAGTGCAACCAGCATATATTTACGTTTTGGACAAGAACAAACAATGTTTTTGTCGTACGTAACTTGACGTACTTACAGTGAAATTGCGTACTCGCCATGAAATATACAGTCTTTCTCTCTGACAAGATTTCAGCAGATATGCCGAAGAGAAGGCATACAAATGTGTCGGAAGGCATACAAATGTGTCGACCGGTCAAAATGACTGGTGAGGTAAAAAAGTGACCGGTCAAGAGGCATTTTTGGCCGGTCATTGTCCGTTGACCAGCCGTTATTTTGAGCCCTGCCGTTGGGGCAATTAAATCGCTCGTTAGGGCAATGTATTTGCTCTTTCCATGAGGGCCTTCCTATAGATTACTTCAATTTTTTCACATTCAAGTGAGATCTCGCCATATTCAATTGAGATCTCCCCATATTCAAGTGAGATCTCGCCACATTCAAGTGAGATCTCGCCATATTCAAGTGAGATCTCGCCATATTCAAGTGAGATCTCGCCATATTCAAGTGAGATCTCGCCACATTCAAGTGAGATCTCCCCATATTCGAGTAAGATCTCGCCATATTCAAGTGAGATCTCGGCATATTCAAGTGAGATCTCGCCATATTCAAGTGAGATCTCGCCACATTCAAGTGAGATCTCGCCATATTCAAGTGAGATCTCGCCATATTCAAGTGAGATCTCCCCATATTCAAGTGAGATCTCGCCACATTCAAGTGAGATCTCGCTACATTCAAGTGAGATCTCGCCATATTCAAGTGAGATCTCGCCATATTCAAGTGAGATCTCGCCATATTCAAGTGAGATCTCGCCATATTCAAGTGAGATCTCGCCATATTCAAGTGAGATCTCGCCACATTCAAGTGAGATCTCGCCACATTCAAGTGAGATCTCGCAAGTGAGATCTCGCCTTCAAGTACGATCTCGCCATATTCAAGTGAGATCTCGCCATATTCAAGTGAGATCTCGCCACATTCAAGTGAGATCTCGCCATATTCAAGTAAGATCTCGCCATATTCAAGTAAGATCTCGCCATATTCAAGTAAGATCTCGCCATATTCAAGTGAGATCTCGCCACATTCAAGTGAGATCTCCCCATATTCGAGTAAGATCTCGCCATATTCAAGTGAGATCTCGGCATATTCAAGTGAGATCTCGCCATATTCAAGTGAGATCTCGCCACATTCAAGTGAGATCTCGCCATATTCAAGTGAGATCTCGCCATATTCAAGTGAGATCTCCCCATATTCAAGTGAGATCTCGCCACATTCAAGTGAGATCTCGCTACATTCAAGTGAGATCTCGCCATATTCAAGTGAGATCTCGCCATATTCAAGTGAGGTCTCGCCACATTCAAGTGAGGTCTCGCCATATTCAAGTGAGATCTCGCCATTTTCAAGTGAGATCTCGGCACATTCAAGTGAGATCTCGCCATATTCAAGTGAGATCTCGCCACATTCAAGTGAGATCTCGCCACATTCAAGTGAGATCTCGCAAGTGAGATCTCGCCTTCAAGTACGATCTCGCCATATTCAAGTGAGATCTCGCCACATTCAAGTGAGATCTCGCCTTCAAGTAAGATCTCGCCATATTCAAGTAAGATCTCGCCATATTCAAGTAAGATCTAGCCATATTCAAGTGAGATCTCGCCATATTCAAGTGAGATCTCGCCACATTCAAGTGACATCCTGCCTATCGTCTATCTATATACTAGCCTACGTCGCCATATATAAACGCAAAGATAAGAGGAAAATAACTATTAGATCTCTATTATCGGGCTAACTCGCCTCCTATATAAATACCCCCTAAATGGGATTTCATTTGTATCATTCCAGGTTGGTTATGATATGACTAAAACAGCTGCCAAAAAATTATATGAAAAAACAGGTAAGACGCGTTTCTTATAATATCCCTGCATGCGACGAATGGCTTGAGCATAGTCAATCGAGATATGGTCTGGAAACTCAGCTAAAGTCTTTGTTCTATCTTTTTGTTCGTCTTTATGCAATTTTGTGCACGGTGCACGGTCACTGAACCTATTGTATTTTAGTATAATGAAGCAATCGTCCAATAGAATCGTTTGGGTTTAATCGTTCAACCGTGTTGTTTAAATATTAATAAACCTAAAACAAAGGATGTGCGCGGTGTAAGGTACGGTTCAACATCAAAACGTAGCTCATTATAGTTGCTTTGAAGTTTGCCGAGTTTCCACCATATCTCGATTGACTATGGCTTGAGTTAGAGGTACCACGGGACGGATTAAAACGGTAAATTCTGATAGATCTGTTTAAAAGTATTAGGTAGTGGGTGTTAAACACTAATTGACCGAGCGGGGGGTCTTTACGACAAAAAAGAAAGGGCAGGATAATTTTCCGTAAAGTCCGACCAAACGAGATTAATAAGGTTTTTATTATTTCAATAATTTTTATTCAATTTTTCCCAATTTTTTTTACGGCTTTATTAAGACCGCTCAGGTTGCAGAAAAGCTGCGTTAAGACCACTCACGGCCAAGTCATATAATAAAAGTTGTTAATGACAATAATTTTTTTTTAACAATCATAGATTGTGAGCCCGAATAGTTTTCAACTTATTGATGATTTGTGTATGGCGGAATGTGGTCGCTTATGAATTTTTAGTTATTTTCATTTTCACGCAGGATAATGTTGCTCTATTTATCCGAGCCAGATTCTCATGTTTTAAGCGCTCGACTGTTCAGTTTCTCACTTTTAAAGAACATTGGCAACAAAAAAGTACCTTTTCGATTAAAGTACGTAACTTAAATAGCCGGAATATAGTAGTTTGAGGTTGTAAAAATTCTCGTAAAGTGCATTAATTGAATCATTGTCCACCATCATGTTTTTTCGATGTGTGTGATGTAAAGCGGGGTGAAGCGAAAATTTTATGTAGCCATCCTCATGTCTTCCTTTTTCAATTGAACCACACCTATTTTAAAAAGCATTCCGTGGAAATTCTGCTACCCACAAAGTACAAATCAAATATCTAAAAAGGTTGGTGTACTGCCGAAATAGCGTGTAACACCAACCTTTTTAGATATTTGATGTAATATATCAAGAACGAGAAAGCGTTCTTTACCACGATATCAAAACACCTAGAAGTGTGTTTGTTGGAAAACGAGGCCGTAGGCCCAGTTTTTTAACAACTTCGAGGTCTTTAATTGAGACCGTGGTAAAGAACTATTTCGAGTTCTTGATATAGCTTCTCAAACGAATCAGTATTTAAAGAGAAAATTGAGCTGAGAGTTGGCTTAATTTATGGAAGTTCTTTACCACGATATCAAACCACCGTCTCGGTGCTGATTTCCTTTGTTTTCGGCTCATGAATTGTTAATGAGTTTGAGAATTGTATTCTACACTGCCTACACAGTACAACACGTTTTATTACCCACAGGGTAGTTTCATCAGGTTTACCGTCGGTGTATTACAATAAGGTGGCGTATGACATGATTGCCTTTGGTCAAAATTAGTGCTGTTGTTTTCAAACGCAAGAGTAATTTTGTTAATCATAAAGTAAAAAAATTGAAATTATGATTTATGTTGGCAATGTTCTTTAAC
The DNA here is from genome assembly GCA_035772405.1 of Chrysogorgia sp. JL179-B06. Classification (NCBI taxonomy): domain Eukaryota; kingdom Metazoa; phylum Cnidaria; class Anthozoa; order Scleralcyonacea; family Chrysogorgiidae; genus Chrysogorgia; species Chrysogorgia sp. JL179-B06. Next base: position 195,337 of record JAYKKM010000399.1, on the reverse strand, counting down.
GGAAAATCCAACTGATAGGGAATCCGTGGGGTTATTATTTTCCGAGAAGACCCATAAGTCGTACCATTTGCTGGTGTTGTTGTAAATGCAGCAACCTCCCCTCAATTGTGATCCGACCAAGGATTGATCCCGCATCACCAAGCTCATGGACATGCGTGCATGTGCATGCTCCTCAATCTTTTAATCTCAGAACATTTCGGAGTTCCTCACGGGAATTGATCCCGTAACCGTGTGATTGCCGGCGAGATGCTCCAACCAATGAGCTAACAATGTACCTTTGTTCAATGTGAAAAACGTGCGCGCATTTATAACTCATCTCCAAGGTACCATGACATTCCCCCCAATTCACAAGTCATGTACTCAATAATTACTTGACATATTGAGAATTGGAGGCGCAGTATGTATGACATGTCACATTGAACCAGTACACGTTGTAACCTTCACTTTACTATCTAAGTTTGTATATAATTCAATGATTACAACGTTTCACCGCCAATCAGAAGGTTATGGGTTCGATTTCCGTCAAGAATTTGGTGATTCAAGCCATTTTAGTTGAGTAAATCGAAGGACATCAGGACGATTTATTAACTTGAATTATTAACTTGAAGTACTTATGTACTGATTTTAGCCATTGATATATAACCTGTAATTCAGTTTTTTGCTGCAAGAGGTTTAATTAAACAGATTATTATTATTATTATTATTATTATTATTATTATATGTCTTCTTCGCACAACTTGATGTTCGGTTGGTGTTTATCAGTGCCAGCTGTCTACACGCAGTAGACTAAGGTGACACTGGGTTGTTTAGTTTTCTAATATTTTTCTTAGAATCCTTGCTGTTCCAAGTAGCGTCGTTTTCTGGATTTGCTCAATCTTCACCTTGATTCCAATCTTTTCTATCCACTGTTCAAACGTTTTACTCACAGCTCCTAGAGCTCCAACTACAACTGGGACTATTTCTACCTTCCTCATCGACCACAGTCGTTTAACCTCTCGCTTCAATTCACCATATTTCTCTATCTTTTCTCCTTCCTTCTTTCCGACTCTGTTGTCTCCCGGGATAGCAATATCGATTATCATGCATTTCCGTTCTTTTTTGTCTACTATGATTATGTCTGTTATTATTATTATTATTTTTATTATTATTATTATTATTGTTGTTATTATTATTATTATTATTATTATTATTATTATTATTATTATTATTATTATTATTATTATATTGTGTATCTGATTTACAACCATGGCGTCCATTTATTATTAGGCACCATTTATTTTGTATTTTCCTCATGCATTATTAATTAGTACCGGGTGACCCAAAAAAAAGTACTCCGGTTTGATTCATAATAACTTCTAAACGAGTGAAGCTATTAAACTGAAATAACTTTCATTAGATAGATGGAAGACTAACTTAGATTTTGAAATATGACAGTTGTATTTTACTTAAAAATTCACGGAGATATTAATGTTCAAACTCGGTAGCATATTTCTGGATGTGTCTAAAATATGCAAAAAACGCCGTATCAAATTCTTAATGTTGGATGTCTCTGGGGAGTTGCATGTTATGTCTTATGGAGTTATGGTTTGATTGTGTTTCATTCTGAGTTTATTCTGAACATGAACAAATTTGGAATGTACCACATGATCAGCAACCGTAGAATTTAGAAGAGCTTCGCAGCATGCCGTAATCTAGAACAACGAATGATCCATGACTCCTTCGACGCAATGGTGTCACGGGCTAGGCAGTGCATTCGTGCTAGAGGACACGCGATTCCGAACGAATAAATCTTGCTTGTATTTTGTAAATAATAATACTTCGTTTCATAATAAACAATTTGTCAAGTGTCATTTATTTACTGCTAATAGTGCGTGTTTCAGTTGAGCAAAGCTTGATTAATATTTGATACGGCGTTTTTTGCATATTTTAGACACATCCAGAAATATGCTACCGAGTTTGAACATTAATATCTCCGTGAATTTTTAAGTAAAATACAACTGTCATATTTCAAAATCTAAGTTAGTCTTCCATCTATCTAATGAAAGTTATTTCAGTTTAATAGCTTCACTCGTTTAGAAGTTATTATGAATCAAACCGGAGTACTTTTTTTTGGGTCACCCGGTATTTTAGTAAGACATGGTGTAACAGCGCTATTCCTATTTCAAATAGGGTCATCACAACAATTGTGGATATCTGATAGGTATATAGACTTATAGTACGTATTCCATATAAAGAAGAGCAATTACATTGCCCTATAGTTACCAGGGACGATACTAACCCCAAAATAACCCTAATCCTAAGCCTCAAACCCCTACCGCTAACCTCTCCAAATTGGGATTCCCCATCGCTAGCCCCCACCCAATTGACCCCCTTAGTTATTCGCCACCCCATCGACTCCCCACCCCATCGACTCCCTACTGATTTCCCACCCATAGACTCCCCTACTTAGTTGTCACTCCTTCTACTCCCCTATATTTAGTTGACGTCTTAACTAGGGATGAGCTGATAATCGGAAATTAATCGGTGAGAAGCCGATAATCGGCAACTTTCAGGCTTATCTGTTATTGGCCGATATCAAAGACATATATCAACAGTGCTGATAAATAGTATACTGCCTTTTCTACTTGTGACCTTTCCTTTTGTTTGTCAAGAAAAATGAAAACTGAAAAATGTAAACTGTCAAATTTTATTAATTTGATATGGTGCATCTGGTATAACATGACATATTAGGTGCAACATTAGCTATTTATTGATACTTTTCAAAATAAATTCACATGTATTACTATACTAAATCCAATCTATCGTAAAGACGTTTCTGTTAGACTGTTACTGGTCTACTAGTAACACTTGCGTTTTGCTAACTAAGGTTTTGCCCCAAATTCAAGTGTCAAGAATTCCTGCTGACCAATATCGGTAACCACTGATATATCGGCCGATAAGCCTGTATATTGTATCAGAATTTATCGTATCGGTAAATTGGATTTTTCTCTATCAGCTCATCCCTATAGTCTTAACTTTCAGACTAATGTAGGACATAACCCTTGTGGAATGCACAGAACATGTTAAAGTTAGGGCAATGTACTTGCGCTTCCTTATATGGAATAAGCACTATAAGTCTATATGGGATATTTCCCCGAAATAGTAAAGTAAAGCAAAGTAAGCAGTAGAATTAATATGAGGATAACTACATAATGTGGCTATCTCCCCGAAGTTAAATCATAGTCAATGGAGTAGCGTTACACCATGTCTTATTCTTTATTTTAATATTGAGTGACTATATTCCGTTTCTTTATTTTGGATGTCCAGGTATTTCACCTACAGACGTTCAAGTGATCGAACTCCATGATTGCTTTTCTACAAATGAGCTCATCAGCTATGAAGCTCTTGGACTGTGTGCCGAAGGTGAGCTTTACGTTTTGCTTTTGTGTGCCAACATAATCCCCTCGCAAAAGAGGTCGCGAAGCGACCGAGCGAAGCGAGGGTTATCAATCTCGCCGGGGCAGGGATCCATTTCTCACGAATAGTTTGTATATATATTTATATATTTAAGCGGAGCATGGTATGACCAACTCCTTATAAGGAAGTAAAATGTCGTTATGGGTGATCCGTTTGAATCGGACAATATTTTGACAGAAACGCTAGCCGCCATTGGCGAGTGGTGATCTGACGAACTCATTTTTACGAAGGGTATACACGTTTGCGTAATATAATAAGGTAAGGGTAAGGTAAGGTTTGCCGACTACCGTAGAATCTCGAAAGTAACCGCCCCCCGAAAGTAACCGCCCCCTCGAAAGTAGCCCCTTCCGATGTCTATAACTATTACATAAATAAGTTGTAACATCTGTTTAACAATGTATTTTGAATGAATGGCATGGATTAAAACATGTATAAAACAGTAATATCAAAGATTCAGGAATTTCAGACAGTAGTTATAAGTTTGTCTTTGTCATCGTTCACACGTCCTCTTCCATTTCGGTATCTGAATATTCGGTATCGAGCACGGTAAATTATTAGCTAAGTAACAACTCTTATGTAATTTAATAAAATATAAAACAAAACTTTGAAATGTTGTGTAAAATGTACAGTAGTGGTTAAAACTTGGCCGATGCTAAAAATAACAACCCAAAAGTAACCCCCCTCCGAAAGTAACCGCCCATCCGAAAGTAGCAGCCCTTAGAGGTCACTAATTTCGAAAGTAGCCGCCCCAGCTACTTTCGAGATTCTACGGTAATTTCTAAGTACCTAAGCCGATTTTACGAATTCTGTTTTCAGACTTGAAATCGAGTAAATATTGGCCGAGAGAACGTTGAAAATCTTATCGACAGAGACTACAAATACAAATACGCGGACCATGGATGGGGAAAAAACTCTAGGGTGGGGTTGTGGGGGGTTGGGTGTTGGGTTTTAGTGGTAGAAAAGCGAGCGAGGGGATTATTGCGGATTCGTATTGCTATAGTCTAAACAGAAAACTGCCATCTCTGGAAACGTGTTTAGATTTTTTGGCAGTCGACCACATATGAATTCTATTACATCTCACTCTGATGAAGGACTTTCTGACTGAGGTAGAACTTGATTCTTTCAGGCCCCGACTTACGGTGAAATTCAGCCATTCAGAGCAATATTACATGTAATATTGCGTGCATCATTCCGTGCAGTATATATATTGCGTGTATAATATAACATCCCGTGTAATATTGCGTTTAACATTCCTTGCAATATAGCGCACAATATTCCGTGCAATATAGCGGTCCTCAAGTTTTTAAGTTGTTTCAAAACTGTTGCAACTGGGGTGTGTCTCTTGCGCCAAAATTTGCGCCGTTTTTGTTTTCGAGGCCTTAAATTTATACACGTGAACATTGTTTCTAGATTTCATTCCAACGAAATATTTAAGGCCCGTTTCAATTGTCGAACATTTCACCCTGCGAAAAGACCCTGGTTACAGCTGCTCACTATAGCATCCAGAATCTAGGTGCTAACATACTGTTATCATAGAGGAGGGGAGGTACCTGTAAATCTTAAATAGTTGCTAAAACACCTTTTTCTTTACTATCTAACTGTAATCATTGTTACGTTTTCGGCCATGTATGGCACAGATATTACTACAACAAAGGTTTACAGTTCTTTTCGCAGCGTGGGCGGGCACTAGTGAGTGGAGCTAAGGCTCGTGGTAGAGGTTGCCTCATTTGCACTAGATTCAGCGCATGAAAAGTTCGTCGTTTGAAATGTGCCTACGGTTTTAAAGCTTTACTTTTTTTTGTTATCCTAATTTGCAGAAAAACCCGTGAGACGTCGAAAACCCCAACGTGCATGCTACCATGCCTCGTAGTTCGTGCCTCTCTAATGACCTGTCTTTTTTGTATGATTTGAAGGTAAAGGAGGCGAGTTAGTTGATAGTGGAGACAACACTTATGGAGGGAAGTATGTGGTCAATCCAAGTGGTGGACTGCTTTCGAAAGGACATCCCTTAGGTGCAACAGGTAAAAAGTATTATGAAATACCACTGGATACTAGTAGTATAGAAAGTGGGGCTACCAGCACACTTTTTCCATTTTTCATGTCTCAACTTTTTTCTCTGGGGAACTAGGCACTTTTTCCGTTTTTGTATTCCACATATAACTTTCGAGCAAATATGTGGAATCCAAAAATGGAAAAAGTGCTTAGTTCTCCAGAGAAGTTGAGACATTCAAATGGAAAAAGTTTGCTGTTAGCCCCACTTTCGAGACTACTAATAGACGATGTGTCGCATGGTTTGAAGTCTATGAGACATGTGTCAGCTAGTAGGCTACAGAGTGAGGTGTATAGACGTGGGGCTGCTGTGGGTGAGGATGTCGCTCGTAATAAGACTATGTCAAGTGATATTACACGTGATCCTGATATGAACTTTATTTCAGGTCATGAGTCGAGTGGGGCTCGTGGTTCGAAAAGGTCTAAGGACTTAGCTATATTAAATAATAAAACGACTCGTGTGAAAATGTCTGAGAGTAAACGTAACTCTATTATGGATGGTAATGTTGCTCGTAGTGGTACACTATCGAGCGGTGGTGCACGTGGTTTTGCTATAGGTTCTGGTGAATTAGTTATGCCTAATATTAAGATGAGTTTTCTAGAGAGGATGTCTGGCTATCTAGCTGACGCTAAAGCATTGGGGTATAAGTGGATGGACCTTATTAGAAAGGTATCTAGAGAGGACGTTATTAATAGAGTCACCAGATTTAGGGAGGTCAGAAAGATTCGAAAGGCTAGACGTGATCTTAGGCGATATGTTAAGAGGTCACGATTAAGTCAGGAGGTCTCAGACAAAGAGTATGAGAGAATCACTAACCTTATTGCTAAGACACTTCCTACTGTAGTACAAAGGAGAGTTGCTCTCAAAGGGTACACCAAGTCGTATAGTGTTGAGGTGGTCGACGATAAGGAACCACTAAAACAACTAGTCAAGACTAGAGGAGTAGTGAGCTCAACTTTACAGAAAGAGTTAGAAAGACTGAAAGGTTTAAAGTTTTCTGAGACATTGAAAGTGACTCTAGAGAAACAAATTGGTGACGGAGAGTCTGTGTTTAAGACAGCCTTCTTCAATAGTGTGGTCAAAACAGTGATTAATAGTGTTGATATTAGTGAGACTACGAAGCAAGCTAGTGAGGAGATAGTGAATCGTATAGCTGTGTGGTTGTCAGAAGGGTCTGGGTGGGTTGTAGATAGTATTAATGATCACTATATTAATGTGGTAGTGTATAAGCCTCTTAAAGGATCGAGTTATATTAAGCTACCGGAAGAGTTGAGGAACGCGTCGAAAGGTTTGGTTAATATAAAGAATGAAGATGACAAGTGTTTCATGTGGTGTCACGTGTTGCACAAGTGTCCTGTAGGAAAGAATCCGCAGAGAGTGTCGAAGCACAAGAAGAACGTAGGTTCTGTCAATTATGAAGGAGTGAGTTTTCCAGTGGATACGAAACAGTACAAAAAGATAGAGACGCAGAATAATATTAGCATCAGCGTGTTTGGGTATGAGAACAAGCAGACATTTCCTATCTACGTTTCTGAGGAGTGTGAGGATTATATGGACCTGCTGCTAATAACGAATGGTGTTAAACGACACTACGTGTATATCAAAGACTTTGATAGGTTTATGTGTGGTCAGTCTAAACACAAGTGCCGCAAGAGTTTCTGTAGGTATTGTCTTCAATGCTTTACTACCAGTGAGATTCTTGAGAAGCATAAGGAGGTTTGTATGGTGATAAATGGTAAGCAAGCGATCAAGATGCCAGCTGAAGAAGACAGTACTCTTGAGTACGTAAATTATCACAAACAATTAGAGGTACCATTCGTGATATACGCAGACTTCGAGGCTATCACAGAGAAGGTCGACAACGTGACACCACTTACAGGATCGTACACTAGTGAGTACCAAAGACACACGGACTGTGGGTATGGGTACAAAGTAGTATGCTGTTACGATGATAAATATAGTAAACCAGTAGAGATGTTTCGAGGTAAGAACGCAGTTAGGAAGTTCATGAAAAAGATGCTAGAGGAGGTTAAATACTGCAAGAAAGTCAGAAAGGAGCATTTTAATAAGGACATGGTGATGACCGTAGCTGACAAGGCTAACTTCAAGGAAGCGACTAAATGTTATATTTGTGATAGAGAATACAAAAGGGGACAAGTGAGAGTTAGAGATCATTGTCATGTCACTGGTAAGTATAGAGGTTCGGCACATCAGTTATGTAATAGGAACTATAGACTGACTGATAAGATACCTGTCATATTCCATAATCTAAGAGGGTACGATAGTCACTTCATAATGCAAGAGATAGGCAATCTAGGTCAGAAAATCAACGTCATACCAAATAATATGGAGAAATATATGGCATTCATGTTAGGTAAACATCTAGTGTTTCTAGATAGTTTCCAATTCATGAGCTCTAGTCTAGCCAACCTGGTGAACAACCTACCAAAGGAATGTCTCAAGTATACGTCTGAACTATTTCAAGGCGAGGAGCTGAAGTTGATGTCGCGAAAAGGTGTGTACCCGTATGACTATATGGATAGTTTCGATAAGTTTAACGAACTTGAGTTGCCACCAAAGGAGAGTTTCTACAGCATCCTAAACGACGAGCATGTGTCAGACACAGACTACGAGCACGCTCAAGAAGTGTGGAAGGCAATGGGTGTGGAGAATATGGGTGAGTACCACGACCTATACCTAAAGTCTGACGTGTTGCTACTGGCTGACGTGTTCGAGAACTTTAGAAGAACGTGTAAACAGTACTACCAGTTAGATCCTTGTCATTACTTCACATCACCTGGACTATCGACTATCGTGGGACGCCGCTCTAAAGATGACAGGAGTGGAACTAAAGTTAATGACTAACATTGATATGTTTCAGTTCATCGAGAAAGGAATGCGGGGTGGTGTCTCCTGCATAACACATAGGCACGGAGAAGCTAATAACAAATACATGAAGGGGTATGATAGTAGTAAACCATCGAAACATATCGTATACCTAGATGCGAATAACCTTTACGGTTGGGCTATGTGTCAGTATCTACCAACTGGTGGATTTGAGTGGGTCGAGGGTTTTGACATCAACAATCTAGACAAATATAACAATGAATCAGACAAAGGTTTGATACTTGAGGTTGATTTAGAGTATCCAAAGGAGTTGCACGATCTTCACAACGACTATCCTTTAGCCCCTGAGAGGATGAAAGTAAGTAGTGATATGTTGTCAAACTATTGTAAGACAATCCAAAACAAGTTCAAGATATCTGTAGGAGAGGTTGCAAAACTTGTACCTAACCTAAACGGTAAGAGTAAGTATGTCGTTCATTATAGAAACCTACAGTTATACAAAAGTTTGGGAATGAAGGTTAAGAAGATACATAGAGTACTTCAGTTCGATCAGTCACCATGGCTCAAGCAATATATTGACTTTAATACAGACAAGAGGACCCAAGCGAAGAACGACTTTGAGAAGGATTTCTTCAAGCTCATGAATAATAGTGTATTCGGAAAGACTATGGAGAATCTACGAAAGCGTGTGAACGTGGAGTTAGTAACAGACAAGGGAAAACTGAGGAAACTAACGTCAAAACCAACCTTTGTGAGCAGTAAGATATTTGACAATAACTTGGTAGCAGTTCACAAGATCAAAGAGACACTAACTCTAAATAGACCAGCATACGTAGGTATGTGTATTCTAGACTTGTCAAAGACATTGATGTACGACTTCCACTACAATAACATTAAAAAGGAGTATGGTAACAAAGCCAAACTACTATTCACAGACACGGATAGCCTAATGTACGAGATTGGGACGGAGGATGTGTACAAAGACATGTACGCTAACAAAGAAATGTTTGACTTTAGTGGATACGACAAGTCATCTCCTTACTTCGACCTAACCAACAAGAAGGTTATTGGTAAAATGAAGGACGAGACATTAGGAGTCCCAATCGTTGAGTTCGTTGGTTTAAGGTCGAAAATGTATAGCTACATAAAAGAGGACGGAAAAGGTGGGAAGACTGCTAAAGGTATCAAGAAGAGTACCATTAGAAATAATATAAGACATGACAACTATAAAAGTGTCCTGACAAATGGTGAGCAAATGTCTCACATAATTAAAACTATTCGCAGCAAGAGCCACCAACTAGGAAGCTATGAGATAAATAAGATATCCTTAAGTTGCTTTGACGACAAGCGACATATACTACCAGACGGTGTATCTAGCTATGCGTATGGACATTACAAAATAGTCCAGAACTAGCTGTTTAAATTTCTAAAATGTTTTTTAGTCTTGAGGTGTTTATATTTAGAGGTCACGTGGTATGACCGATCGCACGTCTCACACACCCACTTATGAGTTCTCATCCACTCTTTGGTTTGAGCTCTGGATGCTATCAAAGCTTCTTCTTTGGTTTGGTAAATTTTTGGTCTTGCCATTGTATATTACCATATATTTTATTTATCCACTCGTTGTAGTATGGATCTTCTCTCCCATACCAACCTAGATTCTTGTATACTACACTATACAGGTTATACTCGAATCGTACCTTAACCTTACCAGGTTTGAGGTCGTTAAGACTATACCTCTTCTAGAGCATATTCTTATGGCATAGAAAATATATTTCGATACGTTCTTGACAATCAGTTTGTTTCTTTTAAGAGACCATACTATCTCTATAAAATCACTGACAACTGTCGGTATGTCACTCTCGTTAACTAGTCCAGCCAACATTCTATTTAACCACTTACTGTAACTATGAGCCGATTTCTTGTACATCCAAATGTTAAATACAAAGTTTCTCACGTGTCCGTAGGTAGTCTCTCCACACTTGTTACAACTAAATACACCATCTTCGATTTGGGTTCTGTGGTTACTACACTTGTAACAGTATGTGGTGTCGTACCACTTTTTTGGTGTTGAGTCCTTAATTCCATTCTTGATCTCGTCCAATGTGTACCCTAATGTAGTACCACTCCACTTTTTTGATGCAATCTCATCCAACGTATACCCAGCATAGAACATTCTCATTGTACGTTCGTCAACCATCTAAGTTAGTATACTATATATATCTTTAGACTATAGTGTAGTAACTTCGTGGTTGTCGGTTAGTATCTCCCACTCACACTTTATTGTTGTGACCTGTTTTAGAGCGTCTGATAGTAGTTGTTCCAACTCTTCTATCTGACGAGTTTGGTAAGAGAGTGTCTCTGCCAAGTTACGCTTCTTATTAAATTCCATAGCCATCTCCTTCAAAGTTTTAGTGCTCATTTCTATAACACTCTATATATTAAGTAACCTAAAGGTAGTCCAACAACTCCAACGAATACCATTTGATATTCTTTCATCTCATCTGAGGGTTTGTAATAGTCTGACAACTCAGGCTCTTTACTAAATGTCTTCCCATCATACTGTATCGTCAGTACTTGTCTTAGTTGGTCCAGAGCGTGGTTCGTGTCGTTTATGTCTGCGTTAGCATCTGACAATTGTTGTCTTAATTCCTGGACTTTATCTCTCTGACGAATCTCGTTCTCGTAGAACTTTTCTTTCGCTCTTGCAAGACTTTCCAATGCTTTGTTGTGTCTCTTTATCTCTGTCTCATAGCCTGTATGGTTTAGCTTGCTGAATATAAATCCAGCTCCTGCGAATGCTATAGCGTTGAACAAACCACCCGCTATCACACTAGCCATTATATATTACGCTGTGTTATTTTGAGAACGGGTCAATAGGTAAGTATTTCTTGCTCTGCGCCCACTTAACGAGTAGCGTCGAAACGCCTACAGCAGTCGCTAACTTGAGGGTGCCCTTCACTGATTCAGGAGTACCTAACGGTTCTTTTAGTACTTTCTTTGATGCCATGGATACGGCTACGGCTCCAGCAGTCACAAGGGCTGCGTCGTATAGCTCATTCATCAGTTCTTTTCTGTCTATTGATGCCATATATTATACGACATGTTTTAATCGAAGCTGTCGAGTTTACGTGGTGGTTTTATAACGACGGTCTTAGGCTCCACTACTTGTTTGTCTTGTCTCATTGTGTAATACAGTGAGCTAGCGGCTATTACCACTCCTATAGTACCTATGATGTATCCGTAGTTAAAACTTTCGTCCTCACTTATCACTCTCTCTCTCATCTTCCTCTCTTTGGCTGCTTTTGATATAGCAGCCAAGCGTTTGCCTGCCTCTACTCTCTTAGGGTCTTTAACCCTTGTTGTCGACGTTATAATAGGTACGGACTCACTGTCAGTCATCTTATACTATACGTGGTGTCTTGTTACAGATGACCTCACAGTCGTCTCACAGGTCGTCTCGCAGATAGAGTATTCGATGAAAGTATCTTTGATGATTAGACAGTGTGGTTTCACTCTCGAATCTCCTATTGCAGTACTCACACAGGACTCTAGAGTCTCTCATATATGTTTCTATGAAATGTATTATCTCGTGTTGGTCTGAGGATAGTAACGTGTTGTACCCTTGTGATCTTAGTCTCCTTAATACCCTCATCTGGTTATTCCTAATAACTCCATTACCTTTCGGTGTTTTGAACTCTATAGCAAAACCATTATATCTCTTGTGTAGTTGCGGAACTATCAAGTCTGGTTGTCCACCACTGTAACCTTTCTTCCATCCATCTATTCTTTTAGTAGATGTGTCTTGGTACTCACCCAACCCTGGGATAACTATTGTTGGATGGTACTCTCTAATATATTTAACTATATCATAATGCAAGTCTGTCTCATTCATTATTGATAACTGGTTGCATTGTGTGTACTGACCCGTCTTTCTAATAGACGGTAGGACTTCTGTGAATACCCATTTTTGAAACTTCTTGGCTGACTCTAATTTTGATGAGAATATCAAAGCATATACTCCTGGTTCTGATAAGTACACCGTATGTGGTTGTGAGTTTAAAGGGGGGTCTGATTCCGACCCCCCTTTAAACACCTCTTGTTTGACCTTATATTCGTCGTCGACATAGGTCCTAATAGCCCATTTAGTATTTTCGTACCCTAGAGCTTTTGCCACGTTTCTTCCACAGAACCATATATTATCTCCTTCCTTGATAGTCGTGACTGATTTGTTCTCAAAACTGAAATTTTTGACAAGGCTCGTCATATATAATATACCATGTGTAATATTATAAGTGACTCTGACCAAGGTCCCACTTTGGGACCTTGGTCAGACTAGTCTATTTTATCACTCGAAAAACTGAGGTCCCGTCTTGGGACCCCAGTTTTCGTCGTCTTTTATGCGGAAAACACCCTTGGTTCTGACATTAGTATCGTGTTTGGTTGTAAGTTTAAAGGGGGGTCTGACTCGCGCCCCCTTGTGTCTCGTCGTATACTTTATCGTACCTTTTCACCATTCCATTGATTGGTGGGCATAAGTCAGTCACATTATCGTCCAACACTTTAACGTCTGAGAGGAACATTGACTCGTTGTAAGGAAGACCTCTAAGATACGATCTTAGTTGTGTCAGTATCTTTTTATAGCTAGTGTGCGCGAACTTGCAATGCTCCACTCTACTCGTCAGATTGGATTTAGCCAAGTAGCCTTGAATGATCACACCAGGACCACTAATACAAGCAATGATTAGAGGGTTAGCGGTTATCGATCCAGCTACAATCCCTACTGTCGTTAACCCTATGCTAGTCATGTTTAACGATAGTTTCTTCAACCTCTTGTATTTCCATTTGTAACAGGCTTCTAGTTTGTGGTAGTACGCGTACAAGCGTTTGAGCTCTAGTACCTCTTCCTCTGACATATCCTTTGATATGTGATTGAAAACAACAACTGACTTCTTCCTCATTAACTTACCTTGTGTTTACTCATCATGTCTTTACCAACTAATATTATATCTCGGTTTGTCATATAACCAGAGATGATTTTCATACCGTAAAACTCTATCAAAGACGGGTACTTATAGGGTGCGAGTGGTAATTCTGGTCGATGTGTCCCAAATATAGTTCCATAAGGAGATCCTATCTCTTTGTAGTTAGCTGTGAAGTCCGAGTCTGCTGATTTTACGTTGTTGACCCTAACATGGGAGTTATCCATCTGCCAATGTATCGATATCATATGTGTCTTAGTGGTGTCGATGTTATTTGGGATTGTGCATGTGTACCCCTTCACTGGATCGCCACCACCATACGACAATTTGTCAGTCTTACTTCCTTTGTACCCTATGTATTTGTCGTGCGATCCGTCGTCGTTTGACACAATCGTCTCCCAATCTGTCGTAAGTGTCCTCTTGACTAACCTCACTACCACAAAAATGGATATATCACAGTATTGCATACGTGGACAGTTAAAGTGCATCCCAACTTCAAGTGGGAAAGGAGTCCAGAGTATAGGAGCCAGGAATCTGCGACCATTGTTAGTATCAATAACAGGACCGTACGTTGGGTCGTTTTGTACTAACACGTCTCCAATGGCTTTCACTTTGTTTGTATAGCTGTGGAGTACCACGCTTGCGGCGTGTCTCGTGGTGTCAAAATCAAATAGAACGTTATAGGACTGCGTTCTAAAGTATTGCGATAAGTATACGGACTCCAACACTTTTTTACTGATAGCATCCAAATCATCGACTGGATCTGCTATGTTTTTGAGTGCCCTGAGCGCCATATCTATATCTCCAGACATCCTCCCACCGCTCACGCTTAATTTAGGGTCACTGTCTAGATGTCTCTTAGCTCTCCTTAATATTTTGTCGCTCTCGTAGTCTCTGTCCTCAAATCCATAACTTAGACTCATTATGTTATAACACATATTTACTTAACAAATAGCCAGACACAGCCGAAACCCCTAGAATTAGCCCTAACTCTGTCGTATGGTTATCTGGTTTACTAGGTGTCACCTTTGGTTTGTCCAGGCGATGTTCCTTATGTATTACTTTGTCAAGTGTATCCAAGTGTTCTCCTCCATTTGCGTGGACTTTTTTAGGTATACTTGGGGCTTGGTAGTTTAACCCATTGTTATAACCAAATGTCATCCCACTCTCAGATGACTCTCTAAGTAGATTGTTGTAGCCTGGGATTGGTGTCTTTAGTATGACCATACTTCTAGGGATCAGCCAAGTGTTTGGTGTCACTGCCATGTCCAGCTTGACGTTTGTGTCCCTTATTGCTTTGTTCATAAGATTAATCCAAACACTAGGTGAATATTGAACTACGGCATCCTCGATGATATTTCTAAAAACTTGTTGAACCTCCCGACTGCTAGCGCGATCTCCCACAATGCTTTGTCTAGTCTTTGCCTGTGCACCAAGTAGAGCGTACATATACACCTCTATCGATTGATTCAGTAACTCCTGCCCCAACTTGGTTAATCCATCAGATGTTCTTGAGCAATAACGTTTGTAGTCTCCTTTTACGTCTTTGATTAGAAGGTTCCAATCACCACCTAGGGGAAGATGGTTTCTCAAAAGTCGCCAATCTGGTATGTATAGTCTGAGGATGTCGGCAATATCAGCTCCACTCTTGCTAAGACGAAACATCACTCTTCTAATAGTAAAGTACACGTGGAACCTCATGAGACTTGTGATCTGTCTTGGGGTGTCAGATGTTGGGGTTATGTTTTGTAAAGAGATTCCAGATCTATACGTGGCTATGTACATTGCAGCAATTGCTTGGTAGTAACTCTTTATTAGAGTCCATACTGTGTTGATATAACTCCCATCTGGTCCATCCTGGTAGAATAACTTCGTGTCGATAACTATTCTTGGGAGACTAGACTTGAAGGAGTTTTTGTCGTCAACATAGACGTCGAAGTTGTTAACTTGGTAGTTGAGTATATATGGAGGAAACGTCGTGACTTCCTCAGAGTCTCTAGTTTTATTGTTCTCTGTTAGTATCAACTTTTGAACTGTCCCACCACTCGACCATATCTTTGGGAAGGGTGTGTTATTATGGAGCCACTTCCACATACTCTTATCATTCTTGAACGTGGTACTTGTAATGTCAGTCGAGAGTATGTCGTCGTTGATGAAGAATATGTCAACTCTTGTCACGTCACCCTGTTGTGTTTGGACTGGTTCGAAACTGAACTTGGCCATTGTGATATAAGGATATTTTTTGATGAGGTCTGACTTGGCCTGCTGAATTGCGTCTTTAGAGTTCCTAATTGCCTTGTCATAGTTCTCGCCATAATAACGTCTGATCAACGTCTCGAAGTCTACTGGTTTGTTTAACGTCTCCACTGGTTTGTTTATCGTTAGATACTTAGTGTACTCCGGGTTACTCTTAAACCTACTTGAGTCTACACTAACGTCACCAATATTAGTTTTCGTCACGAAGAATATATGTATATGCATGTTGTCGTCAACATCAAGAAAAAACCTATTCTTGTCAGCATAAGGATACTTTCTTTTGAACACATCCATCATAACATACCGTACGTTATATGAGAGTGGTAGTATTGATTAGTGGTTCAACGAAAACTATAGACCTACCAGAGTCAACTATAGCAACTAACTCAGACCCTTACTTACTAGTGAAGGAGGCAACCATCTTTTGGGACTACGTTAACGTAACCACAGCTAACAACAAGATAACTTATAACAGTAACAACCACGTTTTTAGTCCTGGGTACCACACCTTTAAAACGATTGCCGACGACTTGAAAGAGTTAGGAGACGTCAAGCTAGTGGCTAACAGATATGACTCGACGTGTACGATAACAACTGATCAACAAATAGAACTGTTTAAATTTGGACAACTTCTAGGGTTTGACGAAAACACTACAATAGACACCACAAAAACCAGTCCTAACGTTGTGAACGTTAACAGAGGACTGAAATACATACAAGTAACATCTAATATTGTGGACAGGTCTAATAACATAGTTAATGGTAGCAAAAGTGGTTGTATCGCAGTACTGCCAATAACTAGCACACAGACACTTAAGGGCTCTGTACAACATTTTGGTGTTGGGTCGAAAATCCCAATAAACAAAGGAGTCATCAACCAACTAGAGTTCAAGATAACAGATCAGGACGATAACAGTATTAACGTTGGCGAGGTGTTGTTAGATTTACACATCACGTAGTGTATATGGAGCAAGAACTAAGAGATATTTACTACAACCCATCAACTGGTTACCAATCTGCCGAGAGGCTGTACCAAAAGGCACAAGAAGGCGGTCTAAACGTTAGTAGGGTAAAGATAAAGGACTGGCTAAAATCTCAAGACACGTACACCAGGTACAAACCAGTTGTTAAGAAACACAAGTTTAGACAAACATTTGTTGACTATCTGGGTGAGCAGATACAGATGGACTTGGTTGACATGGGCAAGTACAAGCATAAGAACAACGGGTACTACTGGATACTAACAGCCACTGAGATCCTTAGTAGGTATGCTTTCGCAATACCCGTCTATAGGAAAGACACGAAAAACATGACTAAGGCTGTCACAAAGTTACTAGAGAAGGCTAAGGTTAGATTTGGTGAGTACCCAAAGCTGACTCAGTTTGACGACGGTAAGGAATTCTATAACGTTGGTGTGAAGGATCTATTGGATAAACACGATGTTAAGTACTTCAGCACGAACTCTGATAAAAAGGCAGCAGTCGTGGAAAGGTTTAACAGAACACTCAAGACGTCTATGTGGAAGTACTTCTACAGTAAAGGAACGTACAAGTGGATTGACATTCTAGACCAGCTTGTTGAGAATTACAACAATACCAAACATAGTACTATTCTAATGAGACCTAAAGACGTTAGTAAGAAAAACGAAAACGAAGTATGGACGACATTGTTTGGGTACCATTTCGGTGATTACCCACTACCAAAGTTTAAAGTAGGTGAGACTGTCAGGATATCAAAGTACAAGAGCATATTTGCAAAAGGGTATGAGGCTAACTTCACTGAGGAGCTATTCAAAGTGACAAAGGTCATACGTGGTGACCCTACCGTGTACGAGATAGAGGACCACGAAGGGGAACCCATCGTTGGTAAGTTTTACGAGGAAGAGTTGTCAGCTGTTGATAAAAAAGACGATGTATATAAAGTTGAGAAGATACTAAAGAGAAAGAAGGTGGGAGGTAAGAAAATGGTTTTAGTCAAGTGGCTTGGCTACGATAGTAAGCACAACTCATGGATACCAGAGAGTGATATTCAAAACATTGAGTAGTATATAATGGCTGAAGGAGGATTTGATGACATTGAAATGAAAAACCGTAAGGAAGAACGTGACAAGTTTAAGGAATATGATGACGAAGAACTAAACGATGAACTTTCTGATACTTTTGAGTATTATGTTGATATTCGCAATGAGTACACTAATAATAATATGCCGAGTGAAGTCCGTGTCGAATACGATAAAGTTAGTGACAGGATAACTGAGATAAAAAGAGAGATAAATAGGAGACAACAACCTAAGGAGAGTGAGACATCATTCATAGATAGTGACGGTGGAAAAACGGTGACAATCACCAATAAGGTCAGTGGTGACACCATGAAGGTCCCTTCAGTTGAAAACCTACCAATCACCGATGTACCTAACCACCCTGAAAACGACTTGCGTACGGCTTTGGGTAAATTTATGATGGATACGTATAGTATGGATCTTAATATGTACGACGATAATGTACTCGAGCTAGTCAAAAACTCAAGCATAAGGATAGGGACCAATAATGTTGAGTACAAACCTATTTTAAAAAATAGTGAGAGAGGTATACCACACATCGTCTTAAAGCGAAACGATGATGGTAGTTTAACTATTAACAGAACAAAGAAAAACGATAAGGCATTAACACAGTTCCTAAGTCTTATCGGTAGAATCGTTGAAAGGAACAAGACAAGTAGAGGACAGCCGATGATTGACACAACCCCTAACGACTCACTAATAAGAGGTCTAACAGATAACGAGAACCGTGAGCTACAAGGTGTGGTAAACTCGTCAAATACTATAGACCCACAATCAAGAGTTGGTGATGACGGCGCTTTACAAATTCAAGCAGATCATTACCAAGAAACAGTAAACAAAACACTAGAGCAATTAGATACGACTGAAGATGTGGATAAAATAAGTGAGCTAGAAGTAAGAATCAACGGTTTAAGAGAAGCGAGAGACAGAACAATTAATCAAAGAGAGGTGGAGGAGGTTAGGGAGCGACAAGAAGAGGACCTCACTCGGTTACAAAAAATAAAGGAGTGGTTTAGAGAAAATTGGTTAGGCGCCTCAGCTTTAGGAATAACTATAGCCTCTTTCATCACCACGATTATAATATCCGCTAGAAGCGTAGTCTTCAAAGGTGGTCAAGCACTTGGAAAACTAGGAAAAGCTATAACTAATCTAGCCACAAAGGCTGGCCCTCTACTGGCTGGACTGCTAAACGTGGTGGCAACTGCGCTAAAGTGGGGAGCTGCAGGTATATCTTGGTTAGCGTCTAATTTGTGGATCCTAGCGATAGCACTAGCTTGGTTCGTCTACGATCAGTACAAACAGAGGAAATAAAACATGTGTTATAATATATAGTATGAATACTAGTGAAAAAGAGTTGCTTCCTGGATATAGACGTCGTGAAATATCTGCTATCAAAGGCACAAGGACCCGTCACGTTGTGACACTGAACCCTAACAAAGCCAATCCAGAGGAGGAGTTATACATTGATATCCCAAAGACAAAGGGTAACACTTGCTTGGTACCCTCAAGTTTCCATCTTCTATTCGACTTCAAAAGTGCGAACGCGAAATCATGGTTTCTTAATAACCTCTCGAGACTACTCTCTGAAAAACTGGTTATAAAACTAGCAGGTGAGACTGTGTACGACAACTGTGGTGAGAGTGTTATCGGTACGTACAGAGATTTATGGAGACCTAAAACAGAGCGAACGGCTATGATCGAATATGGCCTAGCAAACGAGAACCTTCGAAAGTTAATCTCGAAGGACGACAGTGGCGCGGCCAGTGGAAACGTACAGTACTGCTCAGAAATAACCTAACAAAAACCGCGGTCGAACCTTAGGTCGAACCTAAGTCGAACCTAAGTCGAACCTAAGTCGAACCTAAGTCGAACCTAAGGTCGAACCTAGGTTAGGTCGAATCTAGAGACTGTTCGCCTTCGCCATTCGCCAACGTCGTTTGTAAAATGGGAAAGCTGTCTCTTTACGCAAGGAATCGCCTTATTTCGCTGCAATCTTCTGGAATAGATGTCACAAAAATTACAAATATTCTTCGAGAAGAAGGATTAAGCACATCTAGATCGGCTGTTAGCCTATTTCTGTCTCGTTGAAAGCAAATTTTAACCGAACAACATTGCCTATACATCAACGATAAGATGACAGAGAACGACGAATTAACATCAGCAGAGTTGAAAACTAAACTGATGGAAGAATGCGGTGTGAATGTTTCCAATCCTACTGTTCGTCGAATCAGACGAAAGAAGCTGGGTTGGAAGGTGGAGAAGGCACGCTACTGTCAATTCGTACGGGAGCCAAACAAACTTAAGAGATTGGCATTCTGCCTCAAAACTTTGGCGAAACAAACAAGCGTCCAAATTTATCATACTTGATAAACGCGTTATATATTTGCCATATTTGTGCGTATTTGCCCACGCACTGGCCGTCATTAATATTTAGGTCATTAAATGCGGTAAAATGATACGTTTCCGTTAGGGTTTCGACGTTGCGGCTTGAAAGGTCGGCTATGACACCTCACTCTGACAATGATTATATTGTAATTTGTCAAATCGCTCAAGCCGCCATTCCCGTTATAGTTCATACGACACTTCTATTACACTTTCAGATACTAATATCTGTCTTAATAACTGTCCTAATATCTGTCTTGCTTACAAATTTCACATTATCTTAAAGGTTGCCTGCTTCTTGTAATTGAAATTGAAACGCGCGTTGAATTTAATTTTAACTCGAATCCTAACTCGAATACTAACTCGAATCCTAACTCGAGTCCTAACTGGGGTTCTTGCTGTCCTCTGGTCTAAAATAGAACTGACCGATTCGGTCGAAAAGAGAATGTATCACCTTTTATATAATGCCTAATTGAATATTGATCAAAGACTACGAAATCATATATTATGAATATGTATACCATTTTTTCGTTTGTGAATTGCAAAGGATTGTTGACATAAGATCAAGGAAAACTTGTCATTCGTTTTGCTCCCTTGTTTTGTTTACATGAAGGAAGCGGAATGAAAGTTTTCGATCAAAACGCATGGATGAAGTGATTTAACTTGACATTCAATCATGAATCGGTTCCAGAAATTTTTCGAACCGATCGAGATTAACTTCATATTTATTTGTATATTTATGCGTGTCGGAATTTTAATACGCACATGAAGCAGAGAGTTAAACGTCAGTAAACGCACATAAACATTACGTATCAGTGGAAAACAACACGACGTATTAAAATAATAAAGTTGAAGCAAGCTTTTTTTACGCAAGCTCCCCACTTCGGTCGAAGCATGAATAGATTCGCGCTTTACCCTAATACGCTTTTAATACCGGCTACCGACGTCGTTCACTACGTTGCCACGAAACATAAGGAGTTTGGCAGAGCGATCTTTCTCGATATGTGAGCAACCGAAATGTAAAATTATTATAGCATCAAGTACACATCAACCTAAGTCAGTTTTAGGGTTAGGATTAGGGATTGGTTTGTATTTCGGTTTGTATATCGAGAAAGCGCCAACTTTATTTGAAATCCCTAATGTGAATGGCGAGACATGAGATCAATGAAGACATGAAGAATGAAGACATGAAGCGATAACAAACCGAACCGAAAACCGAACCGAAAACCGAACCGCAACCTAACCGGAACCGAACCCTAACCGAACCTGAACCGAACCCGAACCGCAACCTAACCGGAACCGAACCGCAACCGCAGTGTTAGGTTATTTCTGAGCAGTACTGTACAAAAAGTTAGCGATGGTCTGATGTTCTCTATTCATGGCACCAAACAAAAGATTCAACTTGACAAGATTCTAGAAGATCACGGTTTATACGCACCGTATAATATGAACAATAATCTCAGGTACATAATCACACTCCCCAAAGCAACTGATATTATGGTGGCTCAATCTGGATCAGCTGTTACTGGTTATACGTTGGAGAACCTCGAATTGGAGTACGAAACTATCGAGAGTCAAGAGATCGCTGATGAAGTATCATCTCTATACGCATCCGGTAGATCTCTATCGTACGAGCACGTCACGCTAATGAAGACTGTGGAGTGGGATAAAGGAATCACACTTGTGAACGAAAACATTAACCTACCAAGAAAGTCAATGAAAGCTATCGTTCTACTCTTCACAAATAAGACAAGAACTGACAGTGAGGAGTTCGTCTACCCAAACATAGAGTCAGTCAAACTTACTATTGAGGGCGTGCCAAATATGGTATACAGTCAAGGAATACCAAAGTCAAGACTGTGGGTAGAAGCGAAACGACTATTTGGACGAAAACTAGACTGTGACCAGCACATGACTGTCCAAAAGTTTTACAAAGACGGTTTCGCTTTGGTTGTTGACCTTAGATCTATCGAAGATAACGCAAAAGTAGCCACTGGAAAAAAGATCGTGAATACTCAGTCAGGAATACTGATGGAAATCATTAAAAAAGTCACAACAGCGAACGTCATGTGTAGAATATTCATACTCTCCGACGGACTCGTAAACCTTATCAACAACGATCTACAGTCAATCCAATACTAAAACATATAGTATTCTATATGAAAACGCCTTTTAACATGCTAATTGTTGGTATGACAGCCTGTGGTAAAACGCACTACCTATTGGATATGATAGAGAAAGAACACACGAACCATTTCGAGTACATCATTCTCATATGTCCAACATTTGAATGGAATAAAACGTACATAGAGTGGAAATACTTGAGAGACCCAAACTTTATCGCTATTCAGTGTGAGCAAGACAAGGTCGACGTATTTCTTAAATATGTGACTGGTATTTACAAAGGTACCAATTCATTGATAATACTAGACGATTGCGCTGGTGGGCAGGACGTCAAAAACAGAACAAGCAAACTAGTTAAACTAGCCTTTAGCGCTAGACACTACAACCTATCCACAATAGTCATAACACAACAACTAACCTCAATTAGTAAACCATATCGTGAGAACATCTCAAAGTTAGTAACATTCTACAACCCTAACAGAAACGATATGAAAATTATCGTAGACGATTATCTCAACGGAGTTGATAAAGCGGAAATTGAGAAAATAATAAAACAGTTGAAAGACAATGAGTACGCAAGATTGGAGATACTTCTAAGACATCCGTACTCGTACGAACTAGTTATTCCGCAAAAACAAAACACGTCGTATAGTATAGGACATGCCAAAACGTAAGACAAAAAATACTGATACAATCGACGAACTCATCGAAGACATACAAGAAGCAGAACAGGAAGTGATCGATGAGTCACAAACCAACACACCACAAGCCGACGACACTCCACAAACTGATGTAGACAAGAAACGAGACGAACTAAGAAGACTCTCAGAGGATGGTGGGATAGACAAATCCGTCGCTTATCTCAAAAAGGCTTCAGATAAAGTCATCAACAAGATCTACGAAGAATGGGAGGTAAAAAGAATGGAGAAAGCGAACGTGTTTCTCTGTGATCTTTTAATAAGCAAGTTCGCCCACGCGTTAGGAGGGTTCAACGCTATTGAATCACCTGAAAAGCTAGAAAAAGAGTTGATCACTGACCAGCTACTTAAAAGAGACGTAGAGAAGTTTATATCATACGTATCCCCCTACCTCCCTTGTTTAGGGTTGTTATTGGGTGGACTAACAACTAGTAAACACGTACTTAGCCACATGGCTAGAGGGGAAACCCCCGAGGGGAAACCCCCGAATGAAGGAAACAGCACTATCTAATTACAATAATTTACAAAACGACCTAAAGACATGAGTATACACTAACTTAATGAGTGTAGAACGTCAGGAGTCAGTGGAGGAAAAGACAGTGAGACTAAACAAAGAGTTGTTATTTATATACCAGGTTAGAGAGATCAAACGACAACTCTTCACTAAGACTATCTTAGAACGTGAGGAACTAGACGAGAGGTTTAAACATACTGTACTCGGGGAAAGGATGACTAGCCACGACAGAGAGTTGCAGCTTCTACGTACTAACACTCGAAAAACTATTTTGGGAAACGCGTGTGATGGTTTTAGAGTCTAATTTATTTTTGTTTCATTTAATGAATTTTATTTAACGAAATTTATTTCGTATCGTTTTAGTAGTCTCGAAAGTGGTGGTAACAGCACAAATTTTCCAATTTTAGTTGCGAAGCACGAAAAATTGGAAAAGTGTGCTGGTAGCCCCACTTTCTATACTACTGATACTACACGGGCTTTGATTGGCCAAATGCGTGTCTCAATAACTCTAGACACGCTGACGTGAAACGCTAAGATGAACGAAACGTATTTTATGGCGTTTCACGAGGTTAAGACGTGGCTTATACGATAAACGTTGTACAAAATACAGAATGTTTAGCTAAATTATTAGGCGAAAATTGGTGCTGGTGGATTTTGTCCTTGTTCGTTTTCTTCCAGACATGGTAAGAAGAGGTACTTGCAGGTACTGTATGGCCACTGACCATAAAGTCATGTAGGACATAGTGGAGCTCATACTTGCGTATAGGAGATTAATAATCTAAGGAACAAATCTAAGAGGCTTTTTAGCCAGACGGTAGATGTAGGAAAAGAGACGTTTGACAAATAACTCTGTATATGTCCACGATTTTGGTGCAGTTAGAAGTATGTGAAGGAACAATTATTTCATTTTAGCAAAATGTCAAAGCCGAATGTATTAGATTGCCTCTGTAATCTGAGTGAACATCGATAAATCTGTAGATTCACCGTTATATCGACTTTGTGGGGAAAAAGGAGAAAGTGTGGCGACTCCTATCAATTGGGCTTCTAGCCTGTTCGAGTATTGCGTTCACCTAAAAGTGATAAATCTAATAAACTAAAACTAAACTAAAATGAGGCTCGACCAATCATAGCTTCCGTAAGACACTTGTTATTTTATTTATTCATTTATTTTATATATATATATATATATATATATATATATTTATTTTTTTGAAAGGTCTTGCCCAATGTACTGAACTTTGCTCCCAGCTAAGAGGTGAATGTGGTAAACGTCAAGTTCCTGGTGCAGTTATTGCTTTGCAACACAACCTTGGTTTAGGCGGTGCAGTGGTCGTGGCCTATTATAAATTGGGTTTTCCTCAGTCAAGTGACCAAACAAGGTTAGAGAAGTGGCACTGATTATTATTATTATTATTGTTATTATTGTTATTATTGTTATTATTATTATTATTATTATCATTGTTATTATTGTTATTATTGTTATTATTGTTATTATTATTATTGTTATTATTGTTATTATTATTATTATTATTATTGTTATTATTGTTATTATTGTTATTATTATTATTATTATTATTATTATTATTATTATTATTATTATTTTCACTACCACTAGTATCCGGAGGAATGGGAGAGGAATGCTTACGATATCACAGCCAACTTGCTGACTTGATAGCAGACAAGCAGGGCTCGATATAATTTTTCCAAGTTCATCGGACAAAATGTCCGACAATTTCGTTATTTCGTCGGACATTTTGAAAAGTTCATCGGACAAAATGTCCGATAATTTCGTTATTTCGTCGGAAATTTTCGACAATTTTGGCGAACATGTTCCGGCAGTTGCGACGATTGAATGTTGTTGGCGAAATTGCTGGTTGGGATCTTACCAATACGTGAATCAGAATGACGAACGAAATGAATCCTTCAATTGAAGGAGTTTTACTAATTCTTAAAGGAGTCCAGCTAATGCTTTGCGCGCCAAGTCCGCCATTTTATGTGTCAGGAAATTCAGTTAGTTTTTATATAAACCATGGATATCTTGGCAATCCTTTCGGTAAATATATTCATTAATTTGTAGTTTTCTAAAGTGAAAATAGACCAGACTCATATTCTATTGATAATTGTTGCCAACTTAATTTTTACTCTAGAACATTTTGTCTTTAATATTGGTTTCTACAAATACTTCGTCACCGAAGTTTGAAGACCGAATTTTATAATAATAATTTAATCATTTATATTGCGCATTTTCCATAACGTAATGATCAAATGCGCATACACTGGAATGACACTGGACAAAATTCCATTGACACTGGAATGCATTGTACAGTAATGTATGTGTAGGATAGCCCAATGGCAACAAATAATACGCAGAATTTACCAAAAAGTAAACAACAAAACAAATCCTGTTTTTAATTGACAAAAAAATCCGTCGGACAAAATGTCCGACAAGTCGTAACATTGATCGGACATTTGTATTTTCTCGTCGGACAATGTCCGATGTCCGACGGTTAAATCGAGCCCTGCACAAGAAAGGAGAGATATACTCACACACAATATCGTGCAGGATAAGAGCAAAGATATCATTCTCCATCCTTAGATCTGCCTTGTGTTTAAGAGGCTCGAGAACACTTAGAAGAGTACAATGCAACATTAAAGACATAGACTTAGATATAGAGACCGTGATGGCAAGAATTCATTAGTTTTGTAAATTTTTATTATTATTAGTTAGTTAGATAATCTTATATATATTGGACTTTAGTTTTAAATTATTATTATTTTTATATTAATTTGTTGTAAATAATTATATATAATATAGTTTGAAAAAACGGACAGCAAATTTTAATAAATAATCACTATTCTATATATTGAACAAATTTTATCATCAGTACCTTGAATGTAAAATATTTTGACATTATTGTTATAAAGGAAATAAAATATTAAATTATTATTATTATTATTATTATTATTATTATTATTATTATTATCATCATTATTATTATTGATGGTTCTTGACACGGCTTTATGTAATACCGGTTTTTATCAGTGACAGCTGTAGACAAAGGTGTCATTGGGATGTCTAGCTTTCCAGTACTTGTCTAAGTATTCTTGCTGTTGCAAGGAGCGTCGTTTTCTGTACTTGCTCTACTTTTACAGATATTCCAATTATTTTAATCCATTGTTTAAACTTCTTGCTTACAGCGCGCAAAGCTCCAACAACAATGGGAACAAGTCTTTATACTTCTCTATCTTTTCTGTTTCTTTCACACCAACTCTGTTGTTTCCTGGTATGGCAACATCACAATTATCATACACGTCCGCTCTTTTTCTTTATTATACTACCAAATCTGGCTTTCTACATTCTATATGGTGGTCGCACTGAATCATAAAATACCAGAGCAGTTTCACCTCGTCTGATTCTACTACTCCCTGCGTGTCATGCTGATACCGCTTGTTTGCCCTTTCCAAATTATACTTTCCGCATATTGACCAGTGAACGATCCTTGCCTGCTTTCATGCTAATCGTTGGGCGAGTTTCTTACATTCACTAATCAGATATCCCACACTTTTTTCCCCACAAAGTCGACATAACGGTGAATGGCTATACAGATTTATCGATGTTGAACTTGATATATTACAAGTAATATTTGGCATTTCACTCGATTAAACTACAAGTTCTCAGGATTTATGGTTTAATATTTATATTTAATATTTCTATTTATTTAATATTTATGATTTAATATTGTACATATTAAAGCTTCTGTTTCTTGGTTTAGGTCACTCTTTTGTAGCCAATTCCACATCTGTCGTCCTTGTCTGTCTTCATTTCTTGCTTCTTCTTATACTGTTCTTTTGGCGCACAATCGTCAGTCCCGATGACTTTTCCTTCTCTTCAACCAACAATGGTTCTACTGCGTTCTTTATAACCACCCAATACTGTTCTCTTCCGATGTGATACATGTTTCGCAGCTTATTAACCCTCTACCTCCTTTTTCTCTCGGTAAGCATAGTCTGTCTACGTCACTCTTGGGATGAAACGCTCCATACAATATCAATAACTTTCTCGTTTTTCTATCCAAATTCTTCACTTCCTACTTATTCCAGGTAACTATCCCTGCACAATACCTAAGTATAGTGCCACTGCCCACGTATTCACAGCTTGGATCTTGTTCCTCCCGTTCAGTTTATGAAGTCTCATAACTAACCTAAGCCTCCTGAGATACGATTTCCAAGATTACCAATTAAGTATTTGTATCCATTCTGTTCTTTTCATTATTTCTCTTCATTACTTCTCCATTAGGTATAGTATACCATTCCATGATATTGAACGACCTTCCCTCTTCAAAATTAATATCCCCACACTTCTTGATGCCAAATGCCATGCCTATGTCCTTACTGAATAGATCATCCGTTTTCACTAGGGAGTCAATCTGAGCTTCATTCTTGCCATACAGCTTGAGGTCATCCATATACAGTAGATCTTGTTCTGCTAACCCTTAAATTCATAACCCGCTTTCACTTTCCTCAGGATAAGGCTGAGAGGTATCACACAAAACACGAACAGCAGTGGTAACAAGCTATCTCCTTGAAATATACCTCTTCTCATCTTCACTTGACTAACTCTCTCCACAAGCAGTCAGCTCTGTTTCCCATTTCGTCATACTATTACAAATGAATTGTTCCACATTTCTTGCAATCCCAAACATTCTTCAATCCAGGAGTGTGGTACCATGTCATAAGATTTGCGCTAGTTGCCATTGCTAGATTAGTATGCCTTCTCATGGAGTGCTTAAGAATCAACTTATCAATAAGTAACTGATCCTAGCTTAGTTCCTCTACTTTTTCTTTTACAGCCTTTTTGTTCATTTGGTATAATATCGTTACTGTCTAGGAAACCGTACATATTTTCAGCAATAATGCCAGTCATTAGTTTCCACATCAACGGTAGGCATGATATACTATAGGTCTGAAATTGTCTGCAGCATTGCCTCTTTCGGAGTCCTTCAGACAAAGCGTTGTTCTGCCACTCGTCACACTCCGGAAGTTCTGCATCTTCATTCAGTAATTGTTTTAGCTGCTCTGCTATTCTCTGGTGGCACGCTGTTAATTTCTTGATCCAAAACCCTTGTACACCTCTAGGTCCTGCCGCTTTCCAGTTCGACATCTTTCGGCACTCTATCTCTGCTTTATCTTTGCTAATGTGTAAATCTTCTTGGATGGGATAATCCATATCTTCTTTTAATTCTCGCAACCACTCTGCCTCATCGTTATGTTCTGTTGTGTTATCCCATATACTGCCCCAAAATGTCTTACTTTCTTCAGCATCCGGTATAATCTTCTCTTGTCTGCTCTCGTCATTCAGTTCTTGATCAGTTCTTTTGATCCACATTGAATTATTATTATTATTATTATTATTATTATTATTATTATTATTATTATTATTATTATTATTAGCCAGAGAAAGAGCGTTACACACAGACAGACACACATACGAACAAGCGTATTCTTATATATGTATTATTATTATTATTATTTAAAATTATTTTAACAGGGTATCCTTTCAGTGAAACAGATAATACGAATGAATAAATCCCATGTGCATCATCTGTCTAGACTGCAAATAAGATGTTTTATTCGACAGTCTGTTATAGTTATTTGTAGATCTGGTCAGATTTGCATAATATATATAGTATATCCAGCCGGGTTTGGTTGCTTTAATGCCGCGGTTTTTATAAAATAGAGGAATATTGTTATCATTTCTTCTAGAAGCCCAGGGAGCTCTGAAAAGCTTCCCGGAGATGACTTTCAATGTGCCACAGTATTTAAAGATTTGGCTGAAAGATTTCGCAAGGTTAGAGGCGTCCTTATATATCATAAGAGCTGACATCATATATAACTATTTATCGTGTACGCTATCTAAGGTATTTGTCAGGACGTTTTTTGTCTAATGCCAGTTAACCAGGTTCACTCCGATATCCCAGCAATATGTAGCATTCGTCAAACAAATCACACTGAAATAAAAGTTAGATTAAACACTAATCCTTGCGGGTATCAGAGTTGCAAAAAGTGTTCCTCCGGGAAGGATTTCAAATTTCCACAACCTTAAGGCGGATTTCCAGTCCTCGCACGAAGCAACTCGCAGCTCGCTGCGAGCACTCGCAAGCTCGCTGTGAGTCTTTTAGCCCTCGTGGCAGATAGTTGGAAATTTTGAACTATTTTTAATCGCAGCAAGTACTCGCAGTAAATAACCAATCAAAACAAATTATGTCAACATTTCAAATCATTAGTAATTTATGGGGAAAACTGCACAAAGGACATCATTACCGTGTCGGTGTGCATTTGCATAGATATTGAAGGGGAAGAAATTACATAAATTAATCGAACTTTCACCTCGAATTCCTCGTGAAATACCGATTTATTTGAGGTGCTATATCTGAAACACTCAGAAGAGTGCTTCATCAGGATATCCAAACACCTCGAAGTTTGTTAAAAAAAACTCTGCTATCGCTTCATCAGTCTTGAAAACCCTGCGAGTTATCGCAACAATTAGCTGCGTGTGGTGGAAATACAGTGGAAACCATGCGAGTACCCGCAGCGAGCTGCGAGTTGTTTTGTGCGAGGACTGGAAATCCGCCTTTACGTTCGTAAATAGCGTGATTTCTACCTTACTTCTGTAACGATATGTATATATGTTTATGAGATGTAGATTATGTATTTCCACTTCCGGTGTCAGTGTATATATTAGGGTGACCATGCGGTTGCTTGGCACTTGAATAAAGATAATCATTATCATTGCTTCTAAACCTTGTAAAGACGTTACATGGTATCAGATTAAGAAAAACTCACGTTACTCGTTAGAAAAGAACGAAGCCAGAGTATCCAGTATGTCCGATAAAGATGCAAGTTCATCCGAAGTACTAGGACAAGCAGAAATTGCTCGAGGTATTCAAGTTAATATTCCGCTACCGGCCAAATTAGATGCAAAAGGAAATTTGGCATGGACGAAGAAGTGGAAGAAGTTCAGAAGAATGTGGAACAAATATGAGATAGCCTCACGGTTACGACATGAGACGAAGGAACTAAGAACGGCAACGTTAACTTACTTGCATTGGCACCGAAGGGATGAAGCCGAGAAGACAGACATTGATGTTGTCTTGGAGAAGCTCGAAGCTTTCTGTTGCAGTTACGAATGTTATCTACGAACGGTACACCTTTAATCGGCGAATACAAGAACCGGGTAAGTCATTCGAAGCGTATGTCGTTGCGTTGAGAGCTCTGGCTAAGTCGTGTAATTATGGACAACTGCCTGACGATTTTATCCGCGATAGAATTGTCGTGGGAGTTCGAGAGAATGGCCTCAGAAAGAAGTTACTTCAAGCGAGAGATTTAACGCTGAGGAACTGGATAGATATCCGCCGTGCGAGCGAAAGCACAAATCAACAGCTGAAAAGTATGTCTCAAGCCGAGCACACTGATACTGCTTTTTTTACACGTTGTTTTCACTTCAAACGTTTTACAACAAAATCCTACTTTCTGATTGGCTAACGAGCGGTCCGTATGAGCCAATACGGACATAATTTTCAGCTCGACATAATTTCAGTTTTAAATGTGTTTTATAAGTCGTAAAATATTCTAAAATCATTTCAAAATGAACTCAAACGAGATTAACATATTGAAAGTCATATAAGTGAGCTTTTTTTACATATAAGTGAGCAATTTCCTTTGACGAAGAAAAAGCACACACAGACTTTTGTCTACTAGAAATACTGATGACGACCAAAAAAAAAGCCTGGATAATAAGGAAAAAATAAATAAATAATTTACCGTTTTGGTCGGTCCGTATGTAAGAGTTAATTACCGAGAACGAGGGATGTATGCTATATACAACCCCGATGTTCATCCCGACGTTCGAGGTAATTAACTGACTTATTTCATGATTGAGGAGGTTTTCTAACAAAGTTTGGTTTATTTTTTTCACCTTAGATAAAGATTTTCCTAGTTTTTTTCTTCGTTTCTTATCTAATTAGTATTCATAGGGTTGTATGCTATATACATCCCGCGGTACATCAAAGAAAACCGACTCAATCATGAAATAATGTGCAGCCTCAGGCCGTTTTTGAGACTTAGGGAAATATGTAAGAGATAAAGCCCGAGAACGAGGGATTTGTGCTAGATAACGCGTCCGAGGGCTTTATATAGCTTAAATCCCGACGTTCGAGGGCTTTATCTGACTTATTTCATGATTGAGGAGGTTTTCTAACAAAGTTTTGTCTATTTTATCCACCTTGGACAAAGATTTCCCTAGTTTTTTCCTTCATTTATTATCTAATTAGTATTCATGGTCTTTATGCTAGATAAAGCCCGCGGTACATCAAAGAAAACCGGCTCAATCGTGAAATAATTCTCCATATGGACCTCCCAGCCGGCAAATAACATATATATTTACTAATTATTGGTAATGCGATACAATGGCACTTATTATTGGTAATTATAGGTAGAATATATGTTGACTTTTATGGGACCACTGCATGCTTGTTCACGTACCTTGAAATTCCCATGGCGTACACATGGCTTCAGTATTTAACAAATAGATTTCATTCTAATAAATCGCGGGTAACGTCCAATCCAAAAATGCGCATATAATCCCCACACCACTCTAGATTTATATTTCATACATTTTGTATTAAAATAAACCCCTGGATCTGTTATAAAGGATGGTCCTCAATATGTAAAGAAGATAAAGGGAATATTTTCCTTCAAAATTCTTGATGGCCCCAATGGAAAGAGTGGGATTTGGATTGTAGATGCGAAAAACGGAAACGGATCAGTAAAATATGGAAATAATGGTAAGCTGAATAATGGTAATATAGCAAAGTGAAAAGGTGGTAAACTGCCAAGAATTTAGTGACGAGATACTGACGTTTCGAGCGGAGCCCTTCATCAGTCTTACTCTGATGAGGGCTCCGCTCGAAACGTCAGCATCTTGTCACTAAATTGTTGGCAGTTTACCACCTTTTCACTTTGCTATATATTCAAAACACTGTCTACGCAGCACTTTACTTTTTTACTACAGTACTCTCGAATAATGGTAAGCTGTGTTAATATATGCATTGCTGTGTTAATATATACATTGCTGTAGTGAATGTGGGAAAGCTTGGAGTAGACAGACGATACATGG
Source organism: Chrysogorgia sp. JL179-B06 (assembly GCA_035772405.1). Classification (NCBI taxonomy): domain Eukaryota; kingdom Metazoa; phylum Cnidaria; class Anthozoa; order Scleralcyonacea; family Chrysogorgiidae; genus Chrysogorgia; species Chrysogorgia sp. JL179-B06. Next base: position 162,794 of record JAYKKM010000399.1, on the reverse strand, counting down.
GCGATCATTAAGTTCAAATCCTCAGAAAATGTTTCTGATCTCCGTACAGGGTCGAACATGTTACCTTCTGATTGCCGGTGAGACGTTCTAACCGTTGAGCTGGTTCAAGGTCACAATGATGTACTGTCATATGATGTTCATATCCTTAGAAATATTAGAAATATGATGTTCATATCCTTAGAATCCAACCTCAATTTTGCAAAGCTTTTTATTTGTAAATTCTCTCTTTTACACTGCCTATCTCACGTTTGGGGATTTTACATATTCGTAATATTTAGGTCTTCCTGAGCAAAATCATAATATATCTTGTCAGCCGAAAATTTCTTCATGGACTTTTTGTTGTTAAAATTATCGGATGTGATGTCACAAGAGGCATTGTTGTGGCAAGTAACAAAAGAAAACTGGTTTGGAATGCCTCTTTGTGATATCACACCCGGTAACTTTGACAGCGAAAAACTCCATGAAGATGAAATTTTCGGCTGACAATATATACTAGTCTGATTTTGCTCAGGAAGACCCAAATATTACGGATATGTAAAATGCCCAAACGTGAGATAGGCACTTTAAATATTTATGAATATAAAGCTTCTCATTTCTAAATCTTGTTATATATGAATTAAGAATCTCACCTCTGCATGAAGTGAAGATGCGATGTTTCCTGGTAGAGATTGATAAAAAGAAAGGTCGCCACCTACCTATACTATCAAGTTTTGTGATTGGTTGATTAAAACAAAACAATAGAATCAACCACAAATAAACAAATGTCCTAAACCTAACCACTTTGATCCATATAACCAATCACAAAACCTGTTCATTTCAGGTACGTATTTACCGAAAAAGAACGGGGTTGACTTGACTGTATCTCAATAGCTTAGTGGTTAGCTCTATGTTCTCGCCCTCTTACACCTTCATCAGTTCACCTCATTAGTTATGCTTATGTCATCCCTCATTAGTATTCATTTTATAGCGGCACATTACGTTACTAACCCTACCCACTTTCACCTTCACCACCTCCAACCCTAAACCTCATTAGTTATTCCATCCGAATGTTATGGAAAGGGTTCCATAACTTCGTTTTGGTAGATTCCGAACTTGATTTCCGAAGGCATGATGTAATTATCAAAAAGTTGCTCGTACGCCTCTTAATAGCATAACAAACGCCAACGTATATTTACACTTTACGTCCATGTGGTCAAACTCCCAATCACGACCCCAGAGCCTGCATTCCTCCGCAACGGATTTGTTAGTCTCCTTCGCAGCCGTTCTTAGTGTCGGTCGTATTCTCCCTCCCCACTAACGGCTGCTTACTGCAGCGCGACATTCCATTCCAAATCAATAGCCAATCACTGCTCTAATACCAAAATCGGGAACTAGAGCTCGCCAGAATGTATAATTACCAAAACAAAATGATTCGGTAAATGCTGGTTTTTCAAGCTTTACCCTTCATCTTCGATTACCTGTTCCACCAACAAGGACATATCGTCGTCGTTGTCTCGCCGTTGGTGTACCTCATTGTTGAACAAGTCAAGAACCTCAAGGACTTAGGTATCAAAGCAGTTGGCATAAGCGATGTTGAAAGCAAGGAAGAACGGCAACAGGTTGAACGTGGATGTTTTTCAATCATGGCTGTTTCCTGATTGGCCGAGCTAATACAATTGGAATGTAATGTCGCGTTGAGTAAGCAGCCGTTAGTGGAGAGGGAGAATAGGACCGACACTAAGAACGGCTGCGAAGGAGACTACGGATTTTTAGTCCGATAATATCGGACTGGAAGTAGAAGTGCGCATGCTCACACTGCTCTAACATCGCAGGCGCTGGAGACGAGATCAACAAAAAAATGTTCCGTCTTCGCATCACTCCCCGCGCGCCCTCCCAGCCCGTGCTGCCCTAACTATTTGCCCGAACTCTAAAAAAAGCGCAAGAAGCCTCTGCGGAGGAGAGTGGATGCGAACCAAGAAGAATGCGTTTGTTTTTCACGATGCTCTAGATTATGAATTGAAGATTATTGGAAAGGGTGAGATAAGTATGAAAGTAAAGCAATATGAGGTTTTGAAAGTGGTTGTTTTAGCTAGTAAGGACGTTCTCGATCTACTTCCAACTGGACATGGCAAGTCGTTAATATACCAGATTTTGGCTCTGGCACAGCGCCGCATCTGAAACCCTAAAAATTTAAAGAGCGCCTCGGCGCGTAATCGAGTAAATACAGTAGTTCAAACTACTTCTAACTTCTGAACCCATCGTAGTTCAAACTCCGAACGCGTCGATTTATCCAGTTAGGGACTGGTCATTATTTATGGCTGGGGTGGGGGCCGAAGAGAAAATGGTTGGGTAACTGAAAATTCTAAGACTTAAATGGTTGGGTAAAAAAATCACTTCTCTAAGGGTTGGTATAACTATTTAAATACAAAATTAAGAGTTCATCATTTAAAATTGGAATCTCGTCATCCGTTCACCTTAGTCATCATTGCACATTAGCTTTTGTTATTGTATTCCTCTGCTTGTTTTCCTTGGATTCCTGCTCTGCATTGGGAGATGATAATCTAAAAGTTACAGTAGGATCTGACTGTATATCTTTTTGGGTTTGTTATTAAAACTTGTGTCGACGATATGCTGGGAATTGGGCTTTATCTAAATTTTTTTCTTGGGTTGGGTACCCATGAATGGTTTGGACGGTTAAATTTCTGATCTTAATTTTATTTGGTAAAATTTTATTTCAGCACCAAATCTATTTCTCTTCGGCCCCTACCCCGACCATAGATAATTACCGGTCCCTTTTTTACACCTGCATAAATAGTTGATATTTCCCACCGTATTCATACCGTGATTCTTTCAGGGAAAGCCGATTGTAATATAACTATAGCAGACGATGACTGTGTTGATTTGATGTCGGGAAAACTAAATACTCAAAAGGTAAGAATACTGTATTGTTGTAGTTGCGTTGCCTATATTGCATGTACTTTAAAGGACATTGGCAACAAAAACTAAGTTTGTCTAATATGAAAGAACTCGTAAAATAATAGAATAACACGTTTTACAACTTTTCCGTATTTTACTTCGTTTTTGAAATGTTTCAGTTTGTTTGATATGTAAATGAGATGGTGCAGGGTAGAGAATTTTCACTCATTAAAATATTAGTTCAATCTTCAAGTTTGTTCCACAAATTTACTTGAAAATGTGCGTATAATAACTCCTCATGATAATGAGCGTTGTAAAGTAGCAATCACTGAGATATAAGCCATTTTTAATGTGTGAAAATTCTCTACCCTGCACCTGACGTCAGAGTCCATCTCATTTACATATCAAACAAACTGAAATATTCAAAAACGAAGTAAAATACGGAAAAGTTGTTAAAGGTGTTACTCTATCATTTTACGAGTTCCTTCATATTAGACAAACTTAATTTTTGTTGCCCATGTCCTTTAACCGTGCTTTGTATTTTGTTTGTATTTTCAGGCATTTCATGAAGGAAAAATCAAAATCACTGGAAATTGGGATTTGATTTTAAAACTGAAGGAACTCAAATCCAATAATGTCCTCTCTAAACTTTAAAGCTTCTTTTATCAGCGACCTCAATTGAGATTTCTCATCTGAAACTAATTTTAATCGTGGGCATGCCCATGGAATGATCAATCGTTCATAATCAAATTGTATTTATAATATTCAGTTTCAACACCTGTTTCACCGAATCTAAAACGCTTAAAGCTTCCGTATTCCCTAGGTCTTTTTAACTGATATAAGATGCAAGGGCATGTGGTCGATGTTTTGAACTCAAAGTTGGTGATAACACGATTTCATTCAACGATTCAATAGCGCTCCGTCGAGATGACGTCTGTACCCATGTTTGTCCGCTTTTACCCATAATTCTTGCGGCCATAACAAAAGAAATAGCTCATTTGCAATCATTTGTGAGTCAAATTTGGTTTGTTTGTCCGCTTTTTGAGCTATTAATAGCAGCCAGACTCTACGCTATTACAATAGTTCGTTTCGTTTGGGAAGAAACTGTTAAGTTTATTTTTTTTGTAGTTTTCTTTCCAGATGTTAAAATGGCACGAACACGAAACCTTGCATGCTTTGAACGCTTTCCTGGACGCAAAATCGCCGAACGAACCGCCATGTTGAAAATTAGAATAAGCTCATACATTCTATAATTGCTTTCTGGGAAACTGTGGATATGGGTTTGCGAGCCAGGTTGCTTATAGAATACAATCTGGCAACGCTCCGAAACGCAGATCTAAATGTTATAACTGACACTTTAAGCGTTTTAGATCGGGTGAAACGGGTGATTTCAAAGGGTCTTGGCTAGATGGCATACTCGCAGTTGAGGTGACCGTGAGGTACTAGGTCTGAGTCCTTTTATTAGTATTACGGTTAGTATTAGAAAACCATTAGGCTGGGGTTATTAAACCATTAGGCGAGGGTTAGGATCTAAGTTGTTTTGGGGTTAGCAGTTCCATGATGCATTTCATCATACAGCCATGTATGATAGCAGTACAATCTCTTATTTCGTCCAACCTCTCGCGGATACTAAAACGGATCGTCCAGAAGACGACTCAGACCTAGTACCTCTCGGTCACATCAACCTAGCCACGACCATTTCAAAGGCATGCAGAATGATCACTGTATCCGTTCCATCGAATTACAAATGTTTAACAGGAATTTAAATTATTTCAAAACCTTGCTGGTCTGGTAGGTTTATGTGCTTTTCCAGGTTGAGGTTATAGAGAGATGGTTTTGAAATAATAATAATAATAATAATAATAATAAAGACGTATTAAGAGCATTATACAATAGTCTCAATGCTCTTACAACAATATATACATTCTTAAAGTTACTTTTAAAACTAATTACAGTTTCATAAGATAAAGCCCACTACATATATTAACACACTGAACAATAACTATTAATTTTAAAAAAGAAAAGTCTTAACTGCAGACTTAAAACTACTTAACATTTCAAAGCTTCTAATTTCCTGTGGTAATGAATTCCACAGTTTTGGTGCTGCAACAGAGAATGCTCTGTCTCCATGAGTCACCGTTTTGGATTTTGGCTCGAGTAGCAGATTTCGGTCAGATGATCTCAAACTACGAGTAGGTTTATATTTAGTTAGCAAATCAGTAATATAAACAAGCGCCTGGCCATGCAAATAGATCTAAAGAATGTTGTTACATAAGAAATTAAAGTGGTTTAAAAGTATTTAAATTGATAATTGCCCCAAATAATTTGATTGCAACGTTAACTCATATTTCATAAACATTGAATATTATTTGTATAGAAATCTATCTGAAATGTATTTTGTATAATCGTCATTGCGATTTTGGTGAAGGAATTGTTTATTAACAGTGTGTATGTAGCTGAGTATTTCACTGGCGCGAACTAATAATACGAAGGTGAGTTTGCTGCCATAACTTGATTGGGTGTTGTTTGCAAGGGAGATGCTATCGAAAGTAGTGCCAGTGTCTGTGCATCAACACCAAGATTAAAACATGCGGTATTTTGATACTGTATCTTCGAGAATGCCAATTTTCTTTTCAGAGTGTGAAAAGGAATGACCGAGATCTCAGACAGCGGCCACTATGTGGCGCAATGTTCGTTTGTTTGCGTGTTCGTTTGTTGCTGGTTTGTCTATATGTTTAGTACATCATTGTTTACGGATTTTTCTAATCACTTTCACCAATTCCCTTTCAATTCCACCAATTCCCTTAATACATTTTCTGAACAAGATAACTTTTTTTATTATAATCGTAGTTTCGATAAGAAATATAACAGAACCGAAATGCTTGCCACACTGTATGTATAGTTTATAATTGAATGTAAGGTTCAGATAGATCAAACTACAATGGATGCATTTCTGAATATACTGTTTCCCATTATTCCATATTGGCAACATTTTTTATTTCCATACAAATCGTTGATAAATTCCGCTAAACCCAAAAGACCGATAACAAAACGAGCGGGAAACTGGAACGAACTACAACCGCAAAGGCACTGGGATCGTTTGGAGAAAAAATGGCCGCCAGCGAGTGTTTACAGATCGGGAGAGAAAGTACATTATTTTGATTAAGATGATTCCTGGAGTCAAATTATCACGAGAATCTGTTGCACCGCTGTGTCCAGTATCTGTAAACGCGCTGAAATTCTGTCCCTCCAAACGATCCCAGGATCCTTTGTTATCGGGCTATTGTGTTTCTCTACAGAATCTTTGTAATTAATTATACATCCCAGACACCTGCCCAGACCCAACATGTTTTCAAATTGAATAAACAAAAAAATTAAATTTTGCTAAGCACAAAAATTATGTGCTAGATCTGCATAGCTCGTTTAGAACAAACCCCAAAAATGCCAGAAAGTTTCCATTGATACGAGAAACCCGCGAGTTGAGGATAATGCACTTCTTTGGACCATGGCAATATTGCTGACACTTTTCTGCACGACATTCCATAGTACAATCATCATTAGCCATGCAACTTTGGAAGCAAAACTTAACAGATTGAGTACAATTCATAGTGCAACCGCCGTTGTCGCATGTTTGGTGACAGTTTTCTCCCTCGCAATGCATGTTTTTGCACTGACCATTATTGCATGTCTGGGCGCATTTCTTTGATAAACATTTCATTTTCTCCAATCCATTGTCATCTCCATGTTGTACACAATGCTGCAGAGCATCACAGTCCATGTCACAGTTCCCAGGACGGCAGGTCTGAGTACAGTTCATCTCTGCTTTGCATGTCATCTTCTCATCACCTGAACACTTTATAGGTTTACATTCTTGAACGCAGCTAGTGACATTACCATGAGTGGCGTTACACTTGCATTCCTTCGAGCCACATTTTTGTAAACATTCGTCACTCGTCGTTCTTCCACCTGGACATTGGGCAGTACAGATCACCAGTTGGTAGCAGCATAAGATTGTCATTACTGTTATTACAAACATTTTCATTCCTAAAATTAAAAATTAAATAAAAATAGTTGTTCACACGTCGATATATATTCGCTCAGCCTACCTTATTAATGCACAATGACATCGAGGTAAGGTAGTTTTGTCGAATCTCTCCTGAAAATCATTTTTCGATATGTCTCCATATTGAGTTTTAGTGTAATTGTGATGATATTTTCCATTGAAAATCGAAAATGAACGGAGCAATAAAAAATTATTGGAAGCTGATGACGTCACTCAAACCTTAAAATTACGAAGTTGGTATAAACGTTTTCTAGTGTGTAGAGTCGTCGCGTGGCTGGTAGAAGCTAATTTTTGATTGGCTGTTGGTTACTAACCATTTTAAAGCAAGATCCTAACCACTGGGCGTGTTTACTAGGTTCTTGTGTCCGATTGGATAAAAAAAGATCGGAAACGAGTATTAACATACAAATAAAAACTCGAATAAAAGGCTAACGTTTCACCTTTGCACGATGCCTTCGACCTCCTATTCACTATACCGTTGTCATTTCGTACTGCATTCAAATAATTTTGCCAAATATAGCTATCCCAAAGAGCTCCAGTTGGGCAACGCCTCCCGACGGGCCTTCGGTTTGTATCTGGCTGAAATTCGACGTTCGAGGATTTTAACCGTCTTAAACACGATTGAAGAGGTTTTGATTATACTACTAGTCAATTGATATACTGGCCCCTGGGACTATGCGGGGTTTTAACGGGACTTTGCCGGGGAAATAAAAGGTTTTAACAAACGTCGATCTTTTGGTGCCGGGGATTTTAAGTATATGCTTCATGGTAACACCAGCTAGACCGGATTCCATCTGTTTTTTCTAATCCTAACCGTAAAATATGGTGGGGGACTATATGTATTGTTACCATGAAGTATATCCCGGATTTTAATACTAGCTAGCTGACATGAAAAAGCGGGGATGGTGTAGCCGGATGTGTGGTCGGATCGTTTGCGATCCAGATGGAAGATGGTATATCCGGGATCTAACACTCGTAGAGTCTGGGAACTAATCGATTTAGGAATGCACTTTTACCCTACTATTAAATTCCAACTTTTGTTGCATTTTACAATGAGACTATTATTCTTGGTCTCACATTCGATGTGTTGGTTTGAAAGTTCCACCAAAAGGTTCGTGGTTCTGCCGGAAGTGTAAGCCCATGCTCAAAAATCCGTTATCTTAATAGTAAACTTTGCGGAAAGAACAGGCGAGGGCAATTGCCCACTTTTTGAAAGAAATTACTGGTAAATTCGGGTAATTGCTGTTAAATATATTCATGAAACATTTATATTTTGATCGAACTGTTTTAGTATTAGTATAACATTAGAGTTGTTTTGCAGAAAATTATATATATTTCGGTGAGGAAACCGCTGAGAAATCTAGTATTTTTCGGGAAAAAATATCCCCCCCAAACATAACTGGTCAGGTACGCCAATGATATAAAGACGAAATGAGCAAAACAAATAGAAAGCCTAAAACATTTTTTGTGTTGTGTTAAAGATTGTTGTAAACAAATTAAACTTATAAGGGACAGGTCATAAAGTACAGGGGGTGGGCTGGAAAAATCAAATTTTGAAAGACATTTTTTAGGACTTGCACAAAATTTGGTGACCCATCCCCACATTGAGAATTTTCTGGAAGAAAAAAACAGGGTGAAAACTTATGGATTACTTTTACTAAGGTGATATGATTCTTTAATTCATCTCAAAATACAGTATTTCCATATACTGCATGATTCGTTTGATATATTCAATGAAAGCAAACAAAAATTGTACATGTTATATATTGACAAAGTTTTTCTAAAGTGTAAAACAATTTTTCATTTATAAAACAATTTTTGACTGTGGACTAGTGAAGTAATTTTCAATAGTATTACCAATAAACAGAGCAAGAAAATATAATTTTTTGGTTCAGGAAGAAAGGAATCTGGGAACCAATCTGTCACTATGACAACGATAAAGTTGACATGGGATATTCAATTTAGTGAACTTTGAAGATATGCTTCATTTTCAGATTGATCATAATGGTGTTGTGACGTCATAGGTCATATTACACAACCTTGAATAACTCAAGAACGAGATAAGATATGAAAGAACTAAAAAAGCCATTCTTTATCGTTTTAGGAGTCCTCTCAAATAAAACAATAAAAATGTAATCTCAATTTTCAGTTCATATGCTCTTTAATAGATTCTAGAGTTTTTACACATACAGATATTTTGCTTAATCAGAGTGCAAAAAAACGACGAGTTTGATATGTTGTTGCCCGTCTTACAACTCTTGTATTTACAGTACATGATCACTGGTTTCTGCTTCACTATCATCGTCCACATGTTCATAATCGTCAACAGAACCACTTGTACTATCGTTAGAGTCGCTATAGTCCAGCTCTTCGTCATTGTCTTCACCATCATCACTATCTTCCTCATTTGTTTTGCTTCTGTCATCCCTTTGATCGAGATTGACTTCACTGTTGGCCAGCCAGGCGGTAATGATTTGTATTTTCTGCTTTCTGTTCATTCTTTTTCGCGCTAATCGGAATGGAACATTTCTACCCAGTTGTAACTTGTAGTCCCCATACGTCATGTGTCTTTGAGCTTCTTTCTTCTTGCATCAGTACGTTTGGCCTTTTCGAAGTCCAGGTAATGAAGATCTTCCCGAACTGCAAAGCTTTTGGAGAAGGCAGTTATTGACTCCTCGTCGTCCAGAGTAAGTATTCCTTACTCTGGACGACGAGAGTGTTTTCTCTCATTACATTTTCTGATTCTGATATAATTGTGGCTGATGTATCCAACATAAATTTAAAATGTTCCAAGAGTAGGCACAAAGGATGCAAAATGACTGAAGATTCGAATTGTGCAGGAAAAGAAGTTTACAAAAAGTGCATTGCTGAATTAGATAAATTCACTCCTACCATCTTCAGTGTTAAAGGTTATCAACAACGAGGAAGATACAGATAGTGATGAAGATGATGATGATGATGATGATGAAGCTAGCTGATGATGATGAAGAAGATGAGGAGGAGGATGAAGATGGTGAAGATTATGATGATGATGATGATGATGATGATGATGATGATGATGATGAGGAGGAGGAGGAGGAGGAGGAAAATGTTGACATTGCAGATTTTGAAGTTTGAAACATACGAGCTATGTTTTCAATAAAAACTTTTTTAGATTTATACTTAAATCCAAAATATATATAGTCCTGTCGAGTTTTTATGTTGGATTTTATAATAAATCCAAAATACATTTTCATGTTGATTTTTTTACACTTTGTTCTATTAAAACATTATTTATTTTATTTCATAAACATTAGTGTGATACTGTGTTATTCGCCACTGAGAATTTTTACGTGTGAAGATATCGGTTCAACAATATTGCTTGTTTATTGCAGTAAAAATTGTGTTAGTGTTTATGAAATAAACAGAATAATACATGAATGCTTGGAAATACGAATTTATATCTCGTGTTGAAATAAAGTTCATATTTCGGCACATCCATGTATTATTCTCTATATACATACCTGGAATTTTTGAAATCAAGCATATTTTTCCATGACCCACCCATAAAATGGTGGTCAATTTTCAATGGCCCACCCCTATTTTGCAGCTTAAAAATAGACGACCCAGGTGGGGGTGGGCTGGAAAAAACTGGGGGTATACTTTATGACCGGCCTCTAAATGTTCTCTTATTGAAAACTAATCTTTAGGCCCGGTTAGCCGGGTATTTTAAATATTTGAGCCGCGGTTTTTAACACTCGTAAAATGTTAAAATCCCCGCATAATCTGAAAAATTATCACTGGAAATACGAATCCGCAATAATCGCCTCGCTCGCCTTTTCAGTGCCCAGACCGCGTATTTGTATTTGTAGTAATCTCTGTCGATAGCAAATCCCAAAAGTCGGTTCGTCATACGTAGATTTTGAACGTTATCTCGGCCAATATTTACTCGATTTCAATTCTGCCGGAAAATAGATTTGGAATTACCGTGTCTAAATACATAACATATGTGTCTATTACAGGGCCGGCGGAAGAGGGGGGCTGGGGGAGCTTTAACCCCCGCAATAATAATGCTGCCAAAAATGTACGTGAATGGTTTGTTTCCAATTTTTATTGTATAAAACAAATTAATTCCATTTTGCCGTTGTCTGTTCAGTTATAGACGTCAGACGTAATGTTAGAAACATTAAAATTCTCCTCCTACTTGTGGTCTAGGCAGAGGTCTGGGAACTGGTAATTGTACATCCGGGTGGGCTATTTTGCCTCCAACTGAGTCAATGGCGGCGGCCAATTGGCTACCCGATTTTCCTCAAAGTGCCCCCTCTAGTTTTATTTATGATCTCTATGCTCACCTATTGTCATCAAATGGAGAAGCTATGTAACCAGGCAATTTTAATCAGCCAATACAGATTTGCTGCCTGTATTATATTACGAGAACGTGCATACCTTTCGTAAAAACGGTTTATCTACTTAGAAATTAGTCGGCAAATCTGTCAGCCGGCCCGGCCACGTATTCGTCGTATACTTTGAAAGTTATCTCGATCAATATTTAACCTAATATTTAATCAATATTTAATTCTGAAAACAGATTTGGAATTAGCCAGTCTAAATACATAACACACGTACCTATTATATTACGCAAACGTGTATACCTTTCCGAAAAATCTCTTAATGTTGTTCGTCAGATCACAAATCGCCAATGGCCGCTTTGGGAAAATATTGCTATATCCAAATATTGTTCTATTCAAACGGATCAGCCAAAACGACGTTTTACTTCCTTATAAGGAGTTGGTCTTACAAACTCGCGGCAAGATTATCGTCCTCGCTTGCGAGGGGATTATTTGATAGAAATAATCTGTTCTGGAGTTAACTACAACTTTTTGATACAGAGTAAGATTAGCTTTTTGACTGTGTGGGGACACTGATAAATTACTCATGGCGCATGCATTGGTTATCGCTCAATCGCGCATCTCTGCATGCCTACCAACGCTTACGCCCTACGGAAAATCAAAGAAAAATGGTGTCACTTGCTCTTCAGAACAACACGGAAGTAACAAACAATGAGCCGAGTTCAAAAAGGTTATGTCAGTCGAAGAATGTGAAGAATTGAAAGATGCAGAAGAAGTTCGGACAACGTGTTCTTATGGGTCAAACAATATGACCAGTTATGTTTGGGGGATCGACTGTCGATCATCGGATGCAGTGTGACAGGCGCAATTGACTAGATTTCTCAGCGGTTTCCTCGCCGAAATAGGGGAGTACTTCATCTATCGTATGTGATATAGCCTTTAAACCGTCTAATATATTCTGTTAATGTTTTAACATATTACTTTAATATTAAAATAGTTCAAATATACATTTTTCATTTATATATGGCAGCAATATTAGTACCCGAAATTTCTTTCAAAAAGTGCCCTCCCCCGCCTGGTGCACATATGATTGTATCCTAAATGTTAACAGGTTTTAGTTAATTTTCGCGGGACAATAAGTTTTGCACGGGGTAGCGGAGGTAAGACCCTGGGTACGAGGAAAAACCCTCAAAAGAACAAACAAAACCGACTCAATCGTATTGTAAGCAATGCTATTGGCTAAAATGTACACAAACCGCGTTTGGACGTGTCCCATTTGGGAAGCTTGGAAACGAATTAGTCACGTTGCCATGTGCGTTGCTAACCAGTGTTTCTTTTCAATTCGCACACGTTTGTTGGGGAAGGAAAACAGCCATGTATAGAACGTTTGCGAAGGAGACTAACCTTTTTTGGCCTTTCGCAAGAATTATGTTAATAGGGTTAGGTTTTCGTTTGCTTCTTGTCCGTGTATGTATATAGATAATGGGGGAACTGATGATAGGAAACTTAACGAAACCGGAAACAAAGTTTGGAACGGTTAATGCACCTAACAGGTGCGCCCACATAGCTACGATGAGACACTACTGAACTTAAGTTTTAAATTCAGCAATAACTTATCGTATAGCACTGTGGGACCATCAGTTGCCGCATCCAGTCTCTTATATATAAGCGTATATAATTACCATAGCAAGTTGTGCAAACATCGTTTCTGGTTTCGAAAAATCGTTTTAAGTTTCTTATCCAGTTCCCCTTCCATTATCTTTAGTGTAAGGTGGGAAAATACAGTCCTCTGCAGAGGCTTCTTGCGCTTTTGGTAGACTTGGGCAGATATAGTTTCATGGGCAGCGCGGGCTGGGGAGGGCGCGCGGGCGATGAGGGAAAATTATTTTCAGATTTTATTATTTTCCGTCTTCCCCCGTAACATCATAATAATTCCGTAACAACCGATCTAATAATCCCGTAATATCATCATAATAATCCCGTAACATCATCATAATAATCGTAACATCATAATAAACATCGTAATAACATCAGGCTAAAACCACAATACAAATCAAATATCTAAAAAGGTCTCGCCCAATCCCCTTAATATTGGACCTGTCATTTCTCCCCCCCTCTGATCGACTGTAAAAATAGCAAATGATTTAACTTTTCGCATCTCATTAATTATCAGTTTATTTATCTCCCGTGCATTTGATTGGCTACTTTCTACTTGTGACACCCTTTTGGCATATCATCATCATCATCAAGGCGGCTTTAGAGCCGAGTAGTGTTGGCTTTTATAATCTTAGACCATTGTTCCCTGTCCATCATCACCGTGTGTAGATCTTCCAACTCCAGACCTGTGTCCTGTGTCATATATATAGCCCTATTTATTTTATTTCATCTCGTCTTACTCTGATGAAGGGCTCCGCTCGAAACGTCAGTATCTCGTCACTAAATTCTTGGCAGTTTACCACCTTTTCACTTTGCTATATATTCAAAACACTGTCTACGCAGCACTTTACTTTTTTACTTTTTTAATGGGCGAATAGCCCACCCTAGTATATATAACAGCGCAAGAAGCCTGTGTAGAGGAGAGTGGGGTAAATGTCCGATAAACCCAGTAGCCTGTGTGTTTGCACACCGGCGGTCATTTTCTATTTCTAAAACACACAGCGTTTATCACGTGCAAGCCAGGTTTCATTTGTACAAGTGTATATATGAAACCTGGATTGATGATAAAAATCACAGTTCAAATTACATTTATAAAATTACAGAGATTCGACAGCAATACGCGTAGTTATGACCTTTAGTCTCAGTCAGATCTATAGTCAATCACGATATACAAAACTCCCTAATGCAAATGAATTGAACAAAGGATTTTCATAATATTTTAGATTAGGTTCGGCGTTTGAAAAGTTTGGTGGAAACGGACCAAAGTCAAATCTATCACAGTCTCATAATTGTTAATTACTCTAGTCTTGCGGAGTGAAAGGAGTCTCGGAATTCTAAATTATATAAGAACAACCAGAAATGGTTCCACTATAAACACTTACTTGCTCATTGCAGTCCTCCTGTTTCTCTTTCAGTTTCTGTCAGTTTTCTGTCAGGTCAAGAATATAAGCTGTGATATAAGCAAATTAAATTAGCAATTCCAAAGTCCAAAATGACGTATTTCTTACTCTAAATCTATTGCGTCATGGTTTCAAGGTCAATATTCAAGATGAATCAAATCATATAGGATAGACGCGTGGGGGACTAGGGTGCGAAATGAAAAATTTTCTCTCCCCAATCCTCCCAGAGATGCGGAGCTAGGAGTGAATCAAATTTGGTCGTGTTATAACGGGCGTAAGCTATATATATTATTAGTTAAAACACAGGCCAAGAATAGTGTCAAGTCGCAGTCATAAACAGCTGTGCCAGTCCGGCACGCTTCCCGGCCCCATCAACAATTTGAAATTTGCCAACAACCTGGCTTTGGCTACTCCTCTTAGTCACCAGGCTCCTGTAGTATAAATAAGCTCCGAATTCAGCTCCGGAAAAAAACGAAAATCATGCAAAATAGAAGGCCTAGTGTCTAGGCTATGTAAATAAAAACGACAACTCGATACAATAGCTGAAATGAGAGACATGTTTGAGAATACTGGTGAAGCTTTGGTTGTTTCGCAATGAAGATTCAGAGATTCTGCTCAACAACTCTCGAATCTATAGAGATTCAGTTGACAATAACACAGTTTCAGCCCCAAATGGGATAGGCAATCACGCACATCACATGCGGTAATGAATGAACAAAGTGCGATGTCGCTGCGATGTTTTGATGCTTTCCAGAAGTTATTAGTTAATCCGATAATCAGAACCTACTTGCACGCTGGGAAGCACGTGTAGTTGTCACGTGGTTAAAATGTAAACAAATACGAAAGTTCGTTGTGTTGTGCGTTTTAGTTTGACATTGCTTATGTATTTCCCTTACGTTAAGGAAGGAATTGTCATCGAATCTGTTAGATTAACAGCTGCGTCCACTCTTCCTGCATAGAAACGTATAAATTGAAACTGTAAAGTATTAATATGAATCTCGAACTTGTGTCTGTGAGCATATACGCGCTACGTAACCTGATATAAAAATGTCTGGCGTAAAATCAAATGATAAGTTCCAATCAATAAGCATCCGAGAGCTACAAAAATACTTAGCTGATCGTGGTGTTTCTGTAAGTGGCTTCGGTAGAAAATATGGGGCGATATAGCTACTAACTTGACCAAAATTTCGAATAGGGTGACCAAGAAAGATGTCTGAAACAACGATATTTATTTATTTATGTATGTTATAGAGAAAAAATAAATAAATAGAACTAGATTGAAGAAATAACATACATATATTAATAATAAAGGTAAACGCATCATTGAACTAGAATTGCGAAAGAAATATTAACCTTTGAATTGTAGTGGACGGTATTTTAGTTGGATTGTTCAACAGAGCCATGAATATCCATACGGCATAAGTTCAACGTTAGTCTCAATAGCAAATGTTTAACATCTCATATAAAGTTTAATCTCATTAACATGACAGGGGGTGGAAGGATTTTGCTTTGTAGTGCGATGCTCAGCATGAGACGATTTTGTCGGTGTTGAATTAGCCTGCGTGCAGACCCCACCCGATAATAAATATTTATTATTATCGGGTGGGGTCTGCACGCAGGCTAGTGTTGAATACGGTGGCCCACATACGGTGGCCCAGAAGTGTCACAACACAATTCAAAATTCGCAACACATTTCAAAATTCGCAACACATTTCAAAATTCGCAACACATAATTTCAAAATTCGCAACACATAATTTCAAAATTCGCAACACATTTCAAAATTCGCAACACATTTCAAAATTCGCAACACATAATTTCAAAATTCGCAACACATAATTTCAAAATTTGCAACACATTTCAAAATTCGCAACACATTTCAAAATTCGCAACACATTTCAAAATTCGCAACACATTTCAAAATTCGCAACACATTTCAAAATCGACAACACATTTCAAAATTCGCAACACATTTCAAAATCGACAACACAAAAGGTAAGTACTTCATGTATGCCTATTATTATGTCTCAAGGCGGGTTAGGGGGAGGTGTAGTATGTAGCATATAGTATGGTGAAGTACGCTGCAATAAGGTGGAGTAGTGTGCAGTAGGGTGTATTATGGTGCAGTAGACTGCAGTAGGCTGTATTAGGGTGCAGTAGACTGCAGTAGCGTGCAGTAGGGTGCAGTAGGGTGCAGTAGAGTGCAGTAGGCTGTATTAGGGTGCAGTAGACTGTATTAGGGTGCAGTAGACTGCAGTAGGGTGCAGTAGAGTGCAGTAGACTGTATTGGGGTGCAGTAGGGTGCAGTAGAGTGCAGTAGACTGTATTAGGGTGTATCTACTGCACCCCAATACAGTCTACTGCACTCTACTGCACCCTAATACAGTCTACTGCACTCTACTGCACCCTACTGCATTCTACTGCACCCTACTGCACCCTAATACAGCCTACTGCACTCTACTGCACCCTAATACAGTCTACTGCACGCTACTGCAGTCTACTGCACCCTATGGCACCCTACTGCACCCTAATACAGCCTACTGCACTCTACTGCACCCTAATACAGTCTACTGCACCCTACTGCACTCTACTGCACTCTACTGCACCCCAATACAGTCTACTGCACTCTACTGCACCCTAATACAGTCTACTGCACTCTACTGCACCCTACTGCATTCTACTGCACCCTACTGCACCCTAATACAGCCTACTGCACTCTACTGCACCCTAATACAGTCTACTGCACGCTACTGCAGTCTACTGCACCCTATGGCACCCTACTGCACCCTAATACAGCCTACTGCACTCTACTGCACCCTAATACAGTCTACTGCACCCTACTGCACTCTACTGCACTCTACTGCACGCCAATACAGTCTACTGCACTCTACTGCACCCTACTGCACCCTACTGCACTCTGCTGCACCCTACGGCACCCTACTTCACCCCAATACAGTCTACTGCACTCTACTGCACCCTAATACAGTCTACTGTACTCTACTGCACCCTACTGCATTCTACTGCATCCTACTGCACCCTAATACAGCCTACTGCACTCTACTGCACCCTAATACAGTCTACTGCACGCTACTGCAGTCTACTGCACCCTACGGCACCCTACTGCACCCTAATACAGCCTACTGCACTCTACTGCACCCTAATACAGTCTACTGCACCCTACTGCACCCCAATACAGTCTACTGCACTCTACTGCACCCTAATACAGTCTACTGCACTCTACTGCACCCTTCGGCACCCTACTGCACCCCAATACAGTCTACTGCAGTCTACTGCACGCTACTGCAGTCTACTGCACCCTACTGCACGGTACTGCACTGTACTGCAGTCTACTGCAGTCTACTGCACCCTACGGCACCCTAATACAGTCTACTGCACGCTACTGCAGTCTACTGCACCCTACGGCACCCTAATACAGTCTACTGCACGCTACTGCAGTCTACTGCACTGTACTGCACCCTACTGCAGTCTACCGCAGTCTACTACACGCTACTGCAGTCTACTGCATTCTACTGCACTGTACTGCACCCTACTGCAGTCTACTGCACCCTACTGCACTGTACTGCACCCTACTGCAGTCTACTGCACTCTACTGTACCCTAATACAGTCTACTGCAGTCTACTGCACCCTACGGCACCCTACTGCACTGCACTGCACCCTACTGCAGTCTACTGCACCACAATACACCCTACTGCACTCTACTGCACCCCAATGCAGTCTACTGCACCACAATACACCCTACTGCACTCTACTGCACCCCAATGCAGTCTACTGCAGTCTACTGCACACTACTGCAGTCTACTGCACCCTACGGCACTGTACTGCACCCTACTGCACCCTACTGCACCCTAATACAGTCTACTGCACCCTACTGTACTCTACTGCACCCCAATACAGTCTACTGCACTCTAATGCACCCTACTGCAGTCTACTGCACCATAATACACCCTACTGCACTCTACTGCACCCCAATGCAGTCTACTGCAGTCTACTGCACGCTACTGCAGTCTACTGCACCCTAAGGCACCCTACTGCACTGTACTGCACCCTACTGCACTCTACTGCACCCTAATACAGTCTACTGCACCCTACTGCACTCTACTGCACCCCAATACAGTATACTGCACTCTACTGCACCCTAATACAGTCTACTGCACTCTACTGCACTCTACTGCACCCTTCGGCACCCTACTGCACCCCAATACAGTCTACTGCAGTCTACTGCACGCTACTGCAGTCTACTGCACCCTACTGCACTGTACTGCACTGTACTGCAGTCTACTGCAGTCTACTGCACCCTACGGCACCCTAATACAGTCTACTGCACGCTACTGCAGTCTACTGCACCCTAATACAGTCTACTGCACGCTACTGCAGTCTACTGCACCCTACTGCACTGTACTGCACCCTACTGCAGTCTACCGCAGTCTACTACACGCTACTGCAGTCTACTGCATTCTACTGCACTGTACTGCAGTCTACTGCACCCTACGGCACCCTACTGCACCCTAATACAGTCTACTGCAGTCTACTGCAGTCTACTGCAGTCTACTGCAGTCTACTGCACGCTACTGCAGTCTACTGAACCCTACTGCACTGTACTGCACCCTACTGCAGTCTACTGCACCCTACTACAGTCTACTGCACCCTACTGCACTGTACTGCACCCTACTGCAGTCTACTGCACCCTAATACAGCCTACTGCACTCTACTGCACCCTAATACAGTCTACTGCACCCTACGGCACCCTACTGCACTGCACTGCACCCTACTGCAGTCTACTGCATCCTAATACAGCCTACTGCACTCTACTGCACCCTACTGCAGTCTACTGCACCACAATACACCCTACTGCACTCTACTGCACCCCAATGCAGTCTACTGCAGTCTACTGCACACTACTGCAGTCTACTGCACCCTACGGCACTGTACTGCACCCTACTGCACCCTACTGCACCCTACTGCACCCTAATACAGTCTACTGCACCCTACTGTACTCTACTGCACCCCAATACAGTCTACTGCACTCTACTGCACCCTACTGCAGTCTACTGCACCATAATACACCCTACTGCACTCTACTGCACCCCAATGCAGTCTACTGCAGTCTACTGCACGCTACTGCAGTCTACTGCTCCCTAAGGCACCCTACTGCACTGTACTGCACCCTACTGCACTCTACTGCACCCTAATACAGTCTACTGCACCCTACTGTACTCTACTGCACCCCAATACAGTCTACTGCACTCTACTGCACCCTACTGCACCATAATACACCCAACTGCACCCCAATGCAGTCTACTGCAGTCTACTTCAGTCTACTGCAGTCTACTGCACCCTACTGCACCCTAATACAGTCTACTGCAGTCTACTGCAGTCTACTGCACCCTAATACACCCTACTGCACACTACATACTATGCTACATACTACCCCTCCCCCTAACCCGCCTTGAGACATAATAATAGGCATACATGAAGTACTTACCTTTTGTGTTGTCGATTTTGAAATGTGCTGCGAATTTTGAAATGTGTTGCGAATTTTGAAATGTGTTGCGAATTTTGAAATGTGTTGCGAATTTTGAAATGTGTTGCGAATTTTGAAATGTGTTGTCGATTTTGAAATGTGTTGCGAATTTTGAAATGTGTTGCGACTTTTGAAATGTGTTGCGAATTTTGAAATGTGTTGCAAATTTTGAAATTATGTGTTGCGAATTTTGAAATTATGTGTTGCGAATTTTGAAATGTGTTGCGAATTTTGAAATGTGTTGCGAATTTTGAATTGTGTTGTGACACTTCTGGGCCACCGTAACTTAGTCCTCCTTAGCCATCCTTAGGCATACTTAGCCCTCCTTAGACATACTTAGCCCTCCTTAGCCATCCCCAGCCCTCCTTAGACATACTTAGCCCTCCTTAGCCCTCCTTAGCCCTCCTTAGCCATACTTAGCCCTCCTTAGGCATACTTAGCCCGGCCTCCTTAGGCATACTTAGCCCTCCTTAGGCATACTTAGTCCTCCTTAGCCATCCTTAGGCATACTTAGCCCTCCTTAGCCATCCTCAGCCCTCCTTAGACATACTTAGCCCTCCTTAGCCCTAAGGATGGCTAAGGAGGGCTAAGTATGCCTACGCTAGGGATGGCTAAGGAGGGCTAAGTATGCCTAAGGACGGCTAAGTATGCCTAAGGAGGGCTAAGTATGCCTAAGGATGGCTAAGGAGGGCTAAGTATGCCTAAGGAGGGCTAAGTATGCCTAAGGATGGCTAAGGAGGGCTAAGTATGTCTAAGGAGGGCTAAGTATGCCTAAGGAGGGTTAAGGATGGCTAAGGATGGCTAAGTATGCCTAAGGAGGGCTAACGAGGGCTAAGGATGCCTAAGGAGGGCTAAGTATGCCTAAGGAGGCCGGGCTAAGTATACCTAAGGAGGGCTAAGGAGGGCTAAGGATGGCTAAGGAGGGCTAAGTATGCCTAAGGAGGGCTAAGTATACCTAAGGAGGGCTAAGGAGGGCTAAGGAGGGCTAAGTATGCCTAAGGAGGGCTAAGGGTGGCTTAGGAGGGCTAAGGAGGGCTAAGGAGGGCTAAGGAGAGTAAAGAGGCTTAAGAATATACATGGTTACATAGTTATTATTATATGATACACTATAATGGGGGTCAGATAAAGTACCTACCTACCGGTATCATGCTGTCGACCGCTGACCACGAAAATGACTTTTCTGAAATTAACTTTGTTTTGCCGTGAGTTAATTTTGTTCTGCCGTGAGTTTATTGTATTTTGCCGTGAAGTTAATTTTGTTTTGCCGTGAAGTTAATTTTGTTTTGCCGTGAGTTTATTGTATTTTGCCGTGAGTTTATTGTATTTTGCCGTAAGTTTATTGTATTTTGCCGTGAGTTATTGTATTTTGCCGTGAGTTATTGTATTTTGCCGTGAGTTATTGTATTTTGCCGTGAGTTAATTGTATTTTGCCGTGAACATTTGTTTTTGCCGTGACACTTGTGGGCCACCGTAGTTGAATACGACGGTGTTGTATTGAATAATGGTACTTGTCTAGACTTTGGTTTCAGCAACAGGTGGATTAGTTGGAGGCGAAATAGATTGTTGATCAGTGACAGGTCGTCTTCTCTTCTGATCTTTGAATATTTTGATTCATCGTATAAGTCTATGAATGTATGTGCTGTTTTCATATCATAAATGAATAAATAAATATCGTTGTTTCAGACATCTTTCTTGGTCATCCTATTCGAAATTTGGGTCAAGTTAGTATATCGTCCCATATTTTCTACCGAAGCAGCTATATTTATCAAAACAGACTTCAAATGCCCACTTACAGATACACCACGATCAGCTAAGTATTTTTGTAGCTCTCGGATGCTTATTGATTGGAACTTATCATTTGATTTTACGCCAGACATTTTTATATCAGGTTACGTAGCGCGTATATGCTCACAGATACAAGTTCGAGATTCATATTACTTTACAGTTTCAATTTATGCGTTTCTATGCAGGAGAGTGGACGCAGCTGTTAATCTAACAGATTCGATGACAATTCCTTCCTTAACGTAAGGGAAATACACGCAATGTCAAACTAAAACGCACAACACTGCCACAAGGAAATTCGCGCCATCGATGACTTATAAATCTAATAAAATTCTTGATCGTTTGAACCAGATTTACCAGAACATGATTTAGAGATATAAAACCGCGTTTCATATTTACTTTTATAGTTTGTCCACGTAGAACGAAAGGTAAAAGCTTTGAGTTGAGATATTTAACAATAAATGAACACTTTCAACTCTAACTATCAGCCATTTCGGACGATTCTACGAACTTTCGTATATTTGTTTACATTTTAACCACGTGACAACTACATATATATATATATATATATATATATATATATATATATATATTGAAAGGATTTATGGTGAAGGAAAATTTCGAGTGTTGGAATACATACATTTTAAGACCAAACCGGGACCAGTTGCGAAAAATGCAACTTTAAGGCCTTCCGGCTGGGAATTGAACCCGTGAGTCCGTGACCCTCCCGGTTTGGTCTTAAAATGTATGTATTCCAACACTCGAAATTTTCCTTTACCATAAATCCTTTCAACATGTAGTTTGATCGAGTGAAATGCCAAATATTACCTTTATATATATATATATATATATATATATATAATTGTCAGGATCGAAATCATACGGGTAGAGTGCTCGATACCGGGGTAGATATATATTATATGGTCAAATATATGTATATGAAAATTTGACTGCCCCCAATTAACCACGAATCGAACCCGAGGTCTCCGAATCAACTCATCGGTGCTCTAACTAAACCACTGAGCTACTGAGACAAGGTCGTCAGAACAGTCAAACATCATATACATATTTATACATCATATCGAAATTGAAACGTCAGTCACCAACAATAGTCTTTCTCAAGATTACAACAACCTGGACGATCAACTTCACACGTAATTGATTTCTACATGTATTTATTATTTACGAGACGAAAAATATTCACGACAAGTAGTAGAAATTATGACAAAACGAAACGAAATGTCCAAAAATACAAAGGACTATTGTTAGAAAATGAATGCATAACAGAGACCCCGTTTACACGACAGTTTATCCGGATTCAAATATAGTTTTCGGATTCATATGGAGAAAAGTATCCGAATTCATAAGCCGTTTCCACGGGAGATATCATGATTCGGTCGTTCACATGCGTAAGGGAGCGTTCATTATTTATGGTTTGTACCGAAGAGAAACAAGTTGAAACCAAAAAAAGGTTTTTAGATATTTATCTGATATTTATATATAAATATATAGTGTTAAATATTGGTTCATATAGTATGAGATCATTACAATATTCTAATTTCTAAGGAAGTTCAAGTTTGTGTTTAATACTGTTTATAAACATGAAAATATGTCTATCTAAAATATTATTTAACAAGAGGTGACAATGTCTTTAAACAAGCAATCTCTGTTTTATATTGTATCACTATTATTATAACCGTAGATATTAACTCTTTCCTGGCGGCCCAGTCAAAATGGGTCGTAGAAGACCCGCAAAGTCGTCAGTCGAAAAACACGGCACACGGTAACGCAATCGACAAGCGCCAGGAACATGAGACCCACTCACACGTACGCCAAGTTTGATTTGATTTCATAAACAACTCTGCGATTGGTGGCATTGGTGGCATCAACCTTTTACCTCCAAATATTTGGCTTACCCAACCCATTTCTCTTCGGTACCAACCCCAGCCATTAATAATGAACGCTCTCTAAATGAAAACTGTGGTAAAGAAAATCGATGAGCGGTTACCAAGCCGCTCTAAAAGGTGTCAAGAGTAAAGACTAAAGACTGTTGACAACTTGACAACAATATTGACGAGTGAAAGCAGAAAGATGAATGCCACCAAAGAAAAATAGTAAAAGTAGCTCAGAGACAACCGAAAACGTTGTGTGCATCGACTGATGGAGAAGTGGAAGTGCTACTGGGTATTGTGAAGGCGTATTTCATGTTCGCAGAAGAGTTACGAAGGTGTTGAGTGGGAAAGTATGAAAAGTAAATACGAAGACATCAGAAAGGCAGGTAACTCTGTGGCTTATTTTTTCCTAGTCAAATCGCTTCCAAGGCTGTGCGAGCAATGTTTTGGCTGGGATAGCAGGGAAGTATAGGATTGCGAAGGGATTGATAGCGAAAATGCTACCGTTCAGCGTTCAAATGAAGAATAATATCCGAAGGCATCGACGTACGGTCGTACAGAGCGGAGAACTGAGAGACAACGCGATTTTCGTTCGCTTCTCGCTATATACTGTCTTGTATTCCACACAGGAATTTCCGTCGCAACATAACATGGTATCTTTCAGTTTCAAGGTAAACAAACTGATATAGAGCAAAATGTCCCCACCGTACCACGTCCAACACATATTTTTTTACACCTCGCCCCACTCTCCTCCCCTGCATTTCTCTGGCTTGGTCAAACATAGCCAAAACAGCGTTCCTCTTCGGATTTTCCAGCTGATTCGGATTCAAAATACTAACATTAGATTCCAGATTCAAAATCATCCTGGATGAAAAATTGTTTCGGATTCGCTATTTTCGTGTAAACGGCAAAACGAATCCGGTTACGAAAGTACGCACATTTCGCTCTCGTGTACCCGCTATAAGTAGATAATCCTTGCAATTCCGGTTTCTAATTTTGTAACCTAGTAACAGTACAGCAGGCAGCCGGTCATTAAGCCTTAGTACTGATCAACGACAACATGGCGTCACTGAGAAACTGTTTCAGGCTGGTAGGCTCTTGTCTGAAAAGAGATCTTCTCTTGGTTTTTATTATCACTGGTGTCTTGCTGGGATTCCTGATTGGCGCACTAGTGAATGATCCTGTACAAAACAGCGATAATCCAAAGGAAACCATCATGTACATATCGTTCCCTGGCGAAATACTCATGCGTATGTTAAAGATGGTGATCTTGCCTTTGATTGTGTCGAGTTTGATTGTTGCACTTGCTGTACTCGATGCTAAAGCAGCCGGTCGCTTGGGACGAAGGGCCTTGATCTACTATTTTACGACCACTATTTTCGCTGTTGTTTTGGGGATAATTCTCGTGGTAACCATAAAACCCGGCGAAGGAAAAGGCGACGAGAAGGGAACGGAGTCCAGACACGTTCAACCGGTTGATTCCCTTCTCGATTTGATCAGGTACGAATGTTAGATTGTTTATTTTGCGATTTTATCTAAACAGCAATATATATCGTATACACGTTATATATCATATACGCATGAATATATATGTTGTGGCGCCTCCGAACAACTATAATTTATACCGCTATGGCTGACAAATTAATACCGCCTCTATATAATTGGAACCAATAATAGTGTTTTTCTTGGTTTGAAAACACATTAAACGGACAAGGACTTGTATTAATTTGACAGGAAGCTTAACTACTCTCTAATCAAGGAGTTGTCGCCGACACTATAGTTTCTCATGATATATGGAGACATCCGTAGTCGCAGCTAGTTCAATAGTCGCAACGAAATTGGAATTATATTCCAAGAAACATCATATTTGGTGTTGTCTGAGTCGTTGGCGATTAATATGAATCATGCACGATTCGAGATTGATGAAAATGACGTTACACGTGAAAATCCAAAGAAAAACGCCTAAAAGGTTCAAATAACCGCTATGGAAGTCGACGTGTGCAGTCGGCTTATTCGGCGACGAAAGGTCGACCCATTCAGTCAGCTACCTCATGTCTGCGACCATGTCGGCGACTGGTACTGCTATATCGAAAGATTGGAAACCAGGCTTTAATATAGCTATAGCTGTATCAACGTCTTATAAATCAAAATAATTATTAAAGAGAGTTTCGCAAGATGTAAATTATTAATAACTAGAAATAGTTTACACTAAAACGCGGTATATTGGTATTTTCGCCACATTTAAACTACATTTAAAGCAAAGCTACATTTAAACTAAAAATGCGATATATACCGTAGCGAAAGGATAGAGCGCATCCAAGCTCCCCATTATTTGTAGTTGGTTTCACACTCCATCGAGTCATCGACTAGACGCAAATTCCGTAACATCTAGCGCATATTAAACCACAAAGAGCAACTTCTTTGCCAATTGTCACCTAATGGTTTATACAATCGCATCAAATTCATAGTCATAAATGTAAAGTTATTTCATACAAGTCAAACAATGGAATGATCAAGAACGACGGCTTCCGAAGAAATCCTACTGCACGAAGATGACACGTTCATGACACCCGAGTTTGAACTTATAGATGAGGTGGAACCGAATAGACACTTGAAAAAGAACACACTTAGCTTGCTGGAGAATGATCCACTTGACACGATGTTGTTCTGTGCCATGAGACTAAAATTCGTGGGCCGGATGCCACAATTTCATTTCCTCGGGTTTTGGCCCCCAACCATGTAGGGGCAACAAAAACAACAATAAACATTATATATGTGAAAAGAAAACAGAAAATCCATAAACGTCGCAATCAGCGCGTCGCATCAGCGCGTTTAATCATATCGCCGAGAACCTGGCGTTGACAAGCTTTTCTCCAAGAAAGGGACCAGTTAAGATCTACGACGGCAACATAGGACGGGGACATCGTTCAAACAAAATAATCTTTATGCGAAACAAAAAGAATGAATAATTTTTATTCCCAAGTGTAATCTCAACGCTGTCCTCGTTCTGTTTACAACGCCACTGAGTCTGAGAGCATTTTCACGTCTTTACTTTAGGACGACAGTAACTCGCATAGAGAGGAGAACTGTTCCTCTGCAAGACTGACTTAAACGCAGACACTACAATAGTTTGGAGATTTGTTTAATAGAAATTGAAGCATTTTGGAGATCATAAAACAAGCTTTGAGTGTCAAATACGCTAGTCAATCGACCGTGGTTTCATTCAAATGCTAAAATCTCTATTTCTATATGACTAATGAGACCGGTGTGGCGGTCTGAGATTGTACCGTGCTGAGATTGTCACATGCGCACTGACCGTTTGGGCCTGTAATAAATATCTTCCGTGCTAAGATTGCTCATTTCCATACATCGTGCTTTTAAAGAAAATATAATATGTCGGGAGATATAATCAAGGAAAGCTTTCTTGGATAATTTGGCTCACTAGATAAACTTGTTTATTCATGTTTGTTAAGTCTACAAGTTCTCAACTTCGATGCTCACAATGTTCTACAAACAATTTTGAATTTGCATGTGGTGTTTATAAAAGTAACTTTGTTATGAATACGATATTATATTGTTCAGGTTGAGTCCGCATAGTAATGATGTTGAGTTATCAGCTATTTTTATTTCAGTCAATGATAATTTGTAGTTGATGAAGGAATTTTCGCATATACCAAGATGCTCTGTAGTGTTAATTCCTTTCGATAAGGCGCAATCGGAATTGAGATAGTCTAATTGGCGCGGGTCGCGGGTCGCGGGTAAATTGTCGCGGGTCGCGGGTTATTGTCGCGGGTCGCGGGTAATTGTCGCGGGTCGCGGGTAATTGTCGCGGGTTGCGGGTAATTAGCGCACGTCGCGGGTAGTTGTTCCGGCTTTATTTTCTCCTGGTGTTTTTCCTCCGATTCGTTTACCGGGGGGAACATGGTTATTACAAATAAGTCAAAATGTAAATGCAATATGTTTGCAATATGTTTCAGTCGTTCACGCACAGGGAATGAACCGTGAAATATCGCGCGTAAATGCCTTTTAAACGCTGTGACAAGTATATTTCTTTGACAAAGTCTCTATAATTTATATAAGCCTGTCTGGAGCTCCAATTTGAGCTAGACACTCAAGATTTGATTTTAACCTACCGACATTCATCGATTCTCATTTCGAATAATATTTATCCATGGCTATGCTATTATCGAACCTTCATTTGTATAAGTAAAGCGTTTTAAAAGCGCCTTATATAATTAAACACATTTGTAGTTGAGACAACAAGCAACATTATGCAGTAACGTAACGCCAAATTCTGATTGTCGCTTTTGATCAAGGATTAAACGCGCACAGAAAATGCTTGCAAAGCTAGCCGTGTTAATATGGTGCGAGATAAAAACCTGCACAGTCAATATATGTGATCACTGGCAGGTCTTTAATTTTAACCATACTCGACACAATATTGAATCTGCACCGAATCTAACTCGCGCACTAGCAGGCTGATACGGGAGGGCCGAATAGGGTGAAATACATGGCGATCAATTGAAAGTCTTCAAAATAATCGATACTTAAATAAACCATTCTATAATTGGCAAGGAGGTTTCGGAAGGCAAAACATTGAAGAAGAAGAATCGAGAAAAATGAGGTGTCATTGTCTAATTGAACTGTTTGTTGTGATTCTTTTTGCGGCTCTTTGCTTGCCGGCGCCAGCTTGGCGCTTTAGCTCTCACAGCGTAAAACGTCCAAGTGTGTCACAGTAATATTATTATATAGAATGTTTCGTTTCATCTGACTATTTTCTGGCATAGCAAATCAGATCATATATAGAAAACAGCCTTTCGGAGAAAGTGAAACAGGAAAAGAACAAGACTGAGCTCCTTTGCTAGTTGAGTCAGTGAGTCACTGACAGAAGTGGCGAGTGTGAAAAAAGCGCAAAATGACCGGCCACATGAATTCGGCATATCAATTAACACCCATCTCGAGGTGTAAATTCTGCCAAGACTCACTGTAGGAGAGCAAACACAAATTCATTGTCCTTCTTTGAAAGTTTTATTGCCCAAATCTCAATAAGTATAGAAAGCAGCGATGTTGAAATTTGCAGATAAACTTGTTGTTACTATATCTTTCAACTGCTGTCCGGGACTCAGAATAGTAGTTGAGACAACAAGCAACGTTATGCTTTATAACGTAGCGAAATGCTTGCAAAGCTAGCCGTGTTATGGTGCGAGATAAAAACCTGCAGTCAATATGTGATCACTGGCAGGTCTTTAATTTTAACCATACTCGACACAATATTGAATATGCCCCGAATCTAACTCGCATTCAAAAAGTTTCTGTAGCTGGCGGGTATATGTATCTGGCGTCATATCAGTGCGCATTAATCAAGCCCATTTTCAAATAAGTAATAGCCATTTTGCGCAATAGCGTTTCTTTGGCCGCGTGATTCATAACGTAAAAGTGCTTTTCAGCATAGTCTTTCCTTTTTGAGTATACTATTACTATATGAAGTCATATCTCGTCGTCGTTTGCGGTGATATGCAGTGACATATTAAACTGTCACATATAATCAGATGGTTGATTGGATTATGGTAAACTCAGTTGTTTTTTGGTTTTGGAGTAGGTAATGGGAACCACAATGATGTCCTCAGTCCTGTATATGTAAATGTAGAAAACTATGGGGACGGGGATTGTAACAATAAGCGCATTTAGCCACTGACTATAATACGTATCATATTGCAACACGCGCTGGACATGCAGTGTAAACTGAATAAAAGGTATGATTAAAATACAGAAACAGAGAGTAAAGATGCGTATAATTGTATAGTGCATAGCATAACATGCGGGATAACCCTGTACGCTTTCGACCTTTATTGGTCTCTTCAGCAGGGTATCGGGTTGGCAGTTGATGTTTTTTTCGTTGGAAGATAAATAATAATGCGCGGAGTAAACAAAATATGCGTGTAACTGTAAGGAAAGAAAATTTAAGTGATTGCTTACCAAAGTGTTGTTTGTTCGGGAAAGTCCAACGCGTCGTGCCCATGAGTGTAGGGTTGAAAGGCTGTCGTAGTTAAAAGGTTCGTTCTCGATCTTTGTACTAGCTATGCCAAAAAATAGTCAGATGAAACGAAACATTCTATATCATAATATTACTGTGACACACTTGGACATTTTACGCCGTGAGAGCTAAAGCGCCAAGCTGGCGCCGGCAAGCAAAGAGCCGCAAAAAGAATCACAACAAACAGTTCAATTAGACAATGACACCTCATTTTTCTCGATTCTTCTTCTTCAATGTTTTGCCTTCCGAAACCTCCTTGCCAATTATAGAATGGTTTATTTAAGTATCGATTATTTTGAAGACTTTCAATTGATCGCCATGTATTTCACCCTATTCGGCCCTCCCGTATCAGCCTGCTAGTGCGCGAGTTAGATTCGGTGCAGATTCAATGTTGTGTCGAGTATGGTTAAAATTAAAGACCTGCCAGTGATCACATATATTGACTGTGCAGGTTTTTATCTCGCACCATATTAACACGGCTAGCTTTGCAAGCATTTTCTGTGCGCGTTTAATCCTTGATCAAAAGCGACAATCAGAATTTGGCGTTACGTTACTGCATAATGTTGCTTGTTGTCTCAACTACAAATGTGTTTAATTATATAAGGCGCTTTTAAAACGCTTTACTTATACAAATGAAGGTTCGATAATAGCATAGCCATGGATAAATATTATTCGAAATGAGAATCGATGAATGTCGGTAGGTTAAAATCAAATCTTGAGTGTCTAGCTCAAATTGGAGCTCCAGACAGGCTTATATAAATTATAGAGACTTTGTCAAAGAAATATACTTGTCACAGCGTTTAAAAGGCATTTACGCGCGATATTTCACGGTTCATTCCCTGTGTGTGAACGACTGAAACATATTGCATTTACATTTTGACTTATTTGTAATAACCATGTTCCCCCCGGTAAACGAATCGGAGGAAAAACACCAGGAGAAAATAAAGCCGGAACAATTACCCGCGACCCGCGACAATTACCCGCGACCCGCGACAATTACCCGCGACCCGCGACAATTACCCGCGACAATAACCCGCGACCCGCGACAATTTACCCGCGACCCGCGACCCGCGCCAATTAGACTATCTCATCGGAATTTGGCAAAAGGTTTGAGATAACTTTGGTTGAGCGACTTGAGCCAAGATTACAAATTGCACAATCTGAAACTATCATGAATCAATCGTTTTGCTTCAAAAGGTTTTCTTGAACTGGTCATTAACATTCGATTATACAATTCGAGATACAATTCAAGATACAATTCAAGCACAGTGACAATCTCAGACTTTCTTGCGCGTGCTGAGATTACAACCACTTTTCGAACATGCGCACTTGAAAGAATATACAATCTCAGCACGGTGACAATCTCAGACCGCCACACCGGAGCCGAGTTATATTAAGACTGTGAAACAAATTGCCCAAAATTCACTTTGCTTCGTTCTTTAAAATCAGTCGTCCAAATCAATGAAGAACCTCAACAACAAATTAATACATTCGATTTTAAACTGTTTTGAAAGAGTTCAAAAGTTCAAAAGTGGACGGGAATTCTGCCATCGCTCCAACGAGATTTTAAACACGTTCAGTTTTATTCGCGATTATACGCAAATGACTCACCCCACGTGGTCATCTTTTGAACTCTTTCACAATATTCACAATTTAATCATTCAAAAGTAAAATGAAATTTCAATCTTCTGATTTATTTCTAATTGGTTTTGACAAACAAATCTATTTGCTGCCTCCCCTCAGGGAGGCAGCACACTATTCTTGACATGCCTCTTGCGTTTACTTATCTCGATTTGTTGAATTTTGCGTTTGTTTGTGTGTCGGCATACGTCATCCATATGTGCTCGAAAGTGACTCAAGTGCGCATGTTCCGCTACCACGCTATGGCGTGCCGACTTCTGTTTCAAGGTGTAAAACTTGTGTGAAATATATGACTTGTTGTGTGAAATATATGACTTTTTGTGTGAAATATATGACTTGTGTGAAATATATGACTTGTTGTGAGATATATATGACTTGTTGTGAGAATATATGACTTGCTGTGAGAGATATATGACTTGTGAAATTATGACTTCTGTTAAGTTCGGCAAATATAATACTTAATCGACGCCAGCGATTGGTCAGCGAACAATAATCATGCATGAAATCCATCGGAACATTTTTATTTCAGATAGTGGAATGGCTGAAAGTTTTCGAAATCGCGGAGAACAGTTTATCAATGCCCTTATTATTGCTTCCAGACACCTCGAATCTAATCGTGATATAACTGATAAGGGCATTAATAAACTGTCAGGGATTTCCTCGTCAGGGATTTCTGTCGTTGAACAACTTACCAACCGTTGTTTGTTGCCGTTGGTTAGAAGACAACTTGTCCTGTCGATCAGTGATCAACACAAATATAATAATCGCCCGTTGAGGCACAAAAATATTTGATCATCTACCCTTTGTGGTGGAGCCCGTTGAGGCACAAAACAATATTGATCTGCCCAACTGTATATGTAATAAACTGTGCATGGAACTGTCTTCAAGAAATTATTTACCTCAACTTTGTGAAAATTCAGTGGATTTGTCCATTTTGTGAAAATTTAGTGTACAATGAATTATTTGTGTGCCATGGATAACCATAATATTTGGTATGCAGTAAATACAATATTACAAGTTCTTTGGGAAAATAAAATACAGTGGTTGCAGTTGACTGTGGTGTATTCCCGAACGACAATTACAGTATAATATGTGGAGTCGTGGACATGTGCAATGAACTAATACATCACAAAGATCTTGAAAGTATCGCATTCTCAACAATAAAATTTAGACGATATAAATAATGGTGCAACAATATCGTAAACATCTGTTACATACCATTTCTGATATTTATTTAGTCTGCGCCTATTTGTTTAACGCTTGCTTTGCCATAATCATATCAGACACTTGCAATTCCGCTGACAGATTTGACACAGTAAGAAGCACGATTTATAGTGGCAGTGATTTATCAGAAATTTGTTTACCAATCACCAACATAGTCATAATGTATGCAGTCAAAAGCTTTGCCAATTATAGTCTGTTGTATTTAAAATATTTAAAATAATTAAAATAATTGATAGAAATGTGTACATACTACAGTGGGTTCATTTTGGAAATTTTATAAAAAGTTAGGCTTCCCATGACTTTCGAGGCAGCACTTCCCCTTGCGATAGTAACTTCTAGTTTAAGGTGCCTATAATTTCGTTAATACATTGTACTACTACTGTACGTGGCGACAATTATAACATGGAAAACGAAATAGAAAACAAGGCGCCTGCTCAGGCGTTCACTCGGGCTACTGATGTCTGCAATTGGCGTATAGCCTTCGCACGTCTAGAAAATCTGTGGAACAGCGTGTGCATATTAAGTATTTGTTGAAAAGTACAAAACTCTCAGAAGCAATCATTATAAAGCAATGTAGTCAGGTAGAACCCTGAAAGGGTACACAAATCGAACGACCTTGAAGCAATTGCCGTGTAACAACAAGGCACATGCATGAGCCCGTAATAGTCGAATAAATGGAATAATTAAACGATCTTAATACTTTCAGTAGACAGAACCTATATAGTGCTGAATTCTGCATATTCAAGCGATGGTTCCGATTTAGAATTCATGTAAATCGTACCCGAATTATCACATTTCTAACGACACCTAGTAAGACTAGAGGCCACTAGACGTATCTAAACCTCAAATTGAAGCCTTAGAGAAGTCAGAACATAACTATGCTCAGATAGAGCGAGAGACTCTATCAGTTGTTTTTGGATGTGAAAGGTTTCACGAATATCTGTATGGTCGAGCATTTGTTGCCCAAAATGATCACCAACCATTGAAAACTGTGTTTTCGAAGAGTATTGTGCAAAGCCCACCTCGTATCCAACGGTTCTTTCTTCGTTTACAAAAGTACAACTTTATCTTCGAGTAAGCGTCTGGTAAGACCATGAAAGTTACAGACGCTCTCAGTAGAGCATATTTGGATGGCAAACCAGAGATCCATCCTGATGAAATGGCTCATCATGTTCATTCGATCATCCATCAGTTACCTGTATGTCAGACAAGGCTTACCCAATTTCAGAGTGAAACTGCAAAAGACCCAGTGTTGCAAACCCTGACGCACTACACAATCATCACAAAGATGACATTGACAACACTGTAAAGCCTTTCTACAATCAGCGGCACGAAATAGTACCGACAACTATGACCTCCTTCTCAAAGGCCAACAAATTATCGTCCCCAAGTCCATGCATTCTGAAATCAGATATGTCCTACACCAAGGCCTCCATGAAGGCATTGAGAAATGAAAAATTGTGCCCGACAGGCAGTTTACTCATGGCAAGGCATGAACCACGAGCTCACCGTTCTTGTCTCCCAGTGTGCTACATGCATCAATCATCGCAATAGACAACAATTAAAGAGAAACACTGGTGCACCACGAAATTCCTGACCATCCATGGACTAAAGTCGGCTCTGATCTCTTCTCTTTCTATGGCAGAGACTACCTCATAGTCGTGGATTATCACTCAAAATTGTCTGAAGTATCCCATATTGCAAAGCCGGCAGATTCACCCTCCGTCATCCGTTCCATGAAAAAGATTTTCAGCAGACATGGAATTCCACAAACCGTGTTCAGTGACAATGGTCCACAATACACAGCTTTGAGCTGCACCTTTCAAACAATTTGCAATTAGGCCTGGGACTTCCACCACGACAGTTCCAGCACATACTTCCCTCAGTCAAATGGTTTCGTTGAACGAACCATGCTCTCAAGAAAGCCGTGAGTCTGGTGGTGATGTTTACTTCTCCATGTTGGTGCTGAACACAACTGCAGGCAATGATGGTCTTTCTCCAGCGTACAAGATGTACCAATGAAATCCACGCACAACACTTCCCTCAGGAATGACTCAGCCATCACTGCTGACTAGAAAAAACCCAAAGTCAAAGCAGCCTACGACAGACATGCTCGTGACCTACCAGAAATTAGGCCTGGTACAACAGTAAGAATACGCACAGATAAAGAGAAAAACTGGTCAGGAAAAGGGAAAGTGGTCAGAAAGATGTGCAAAGAGATGAGATCCATTGTGACGAATCTATTCGTCATCTATTCGTCGACGTGGGTCTTTTATTTCACGACACAAAATTAATTTTTAAGTTAACCTACAATTTTAATTACTATCAAAAGTTATTCATTATAATTACTATAAAAGTTCACTATAATTACTAAAGTACGTTACAACAAGGATATCGACCACCAGTCCATCGCCCCCTCCAGTCCCACGCGCGTCCCAACCAGCCAACGATTCGACTATGAGCTCGATAAGTCCTTCCGTGTACTTGTGAGGAGTTCCAGAGAAAGGAAAGCCACTTTGAGTAATACACCGCGTAGTTAGATTACTCTGGTCCTGGCAGATTCATTTAGCGTGTCTTCTTCGTTTCTGGTAGTGGTACTCGTCGAGATGTACACCCACTTCAATATAGCGCTGCCTTAAACTGGACCCGGTTCGGTTTTAAAGTTGTAACCGATATATTCTTGTTTTACCTTTGACCACCTTTGCGAACAACGTTTTTCCTCTGCCACTGTCTGAATGTGCCTTATATAATGTGCCTTATATCTTCCGTGTTCATCCCTCATCAATTTGCATCCAATTTACATAGCAGTATAACCACCCCTTCGCTACACCTATCTAGTCCTGAATGAAGAAGGCCATATCGTCAGGAGAAGCAGGCGACACCCACTCCCAACCAAAGAATCGTTCAATGTTGCGAACAACTACGATAGTTCAAACACGGAGAACCATGCACCATCTCCATCCACCACACCTGGCGTAGAACCGACTCAAAACCAACCATTACCTGATGATTCTCCGAGATCCACATCCTGGCGTATGGCAACAACCGGCCGGTATGGTCGACAAACACGACTGCCATCCAGATTCACAGATTACAAAATAAATTGATAGACACATGAAACGAACACGTCAAGTTATAGACTTATATTATAATATATTCATTAACGTTGTTGAGAGGGGAGATGTTGCATGTTACTTTGTTGATATTACCTCCTTTTGGGGTATGTGTTTTAGTTAACATTACCGCCCTGTGAGGCATGAGTTTTAACTCGATTAAAGGCAAACTGCTGTCGAAAAGAAAGAACTAATTTCGGCAAGGCCTGAGGGGATGATGCAATAATTACAATTTGTCGACACGAAAAATACAGGAAAGGCACAGGTAGCCAGAGTAATAATAACACAACATCCTAACAACGAAACTATTGACAACCAAGCCCGCATTGCTAATGTTTCTGATGTTTGCCTTCTATACGAAACAGGACGCCCGCGTTAACTTGGGCTACTTTTGGGCTGGCAGCGTGGCACACTGTATATATCTCTTTTTCGCCAAATTTGTCAGTTGTCCTGAGAAGTTTCCGGTTAAAATTGTTCTGCTAAACTGGGCCATTTAACTGTTGCCTGGTCATTTAAATTGTAGTAAACGTTTGAACTGCTTTTTTGCAGTTATACCTACCGAGATCACCGGTATCTCAAATCATTAATAATTCATGAGGTAAACACAAACGAAATCAGTACTAGATCGAATATGTGATGAAACAGGATTGGAATTTGGACAAAACTCGGTCGATCTGTAGTTCCTAGTTCAGAACCCTAACACCCAGAGTTTCACCCTAATCCCCCTGCGGGATATTTTTCCCATCCATGGTCGCCAGACCTCGCACGCCATGTATATTTGTTGATCACAAATCGGAAAAGGTATTTCATGGTAGATTATGAACGTTATCTCGGTCAATATATTTAACCAATTTCGATTCTGACAACAAATTTGGAATTACCAAGTCGAAATACATAACATACGTGTCTTATATTACGCGAACGTACAAGGTCTGAATCGTCTTCTGGGCGATCCTTTTATTAGTATTAAGGTTAGTATTAGAAAACCCATTAGGTGGGGGGTTTTGGGGTTAGGATCTAAGTTGTTTTGGGGTTAGCAGTTCCATGATGTATTTCGTCATATACAGGCATGTCCGATCGTAACAACCTCTCATTTCGTCCAACCTCTCGCGGATACTAAAAAAGATCGTCCAGAAGACGACTCAGACCTAGTACCTCACGGTCACCTCCATCTAGCCACGACCTTGTCTAATTGTTAAATAACCAAGGTTAATAACCAAGGTTAAATAACCAAGGTAACCAGGCGTTGCGTATAGAAGGTGTAAGGTGTCGATCGAGAGCATAGCTAAAAGACTTAAAGTGCCTATCCAGCCTGCGGGGATTTTTGATCATTTTCATGCCCTTTTCCCCCGCTAAAGTTCACAGGAAGTGATGTCAACGCAGGGACATGCGATATTTTGAGGAGTGATTCAGCAATGAAATACAGCTAAAGTTTGGCTTTGAACTTTAAACAGCCTGTTTAGACAAAGTTCACTCAATTCCTAAACATTCACTGTTGAATAATGCCGCAAAATATTGCGTGTCCCTGCGTTGACGTCACTTCCTGTGAACTTTAGCAGGAGAAAGGCACGAAGATGCAATTTTAGAACAACAAGATATATTACATTTCTTAGTTTTGGTAGAACCCAAAGATTACGAATATGTAAAATCCCCACAGGCTGGATGGGCACTTTAAGTAGTCGGTCGCGTATTGGAAAGCTGGAGAAAAAATCTCGTACGCACCGTCCCACTCCTTATTGAACAATAATGCATCAATAGCATTGCGCTACTTTATAAAATCTAAACAACCCCATAATCCAATTACACCTTAACAATAACACAATAACATCACGAGAGTAAACGACAATTTCGATGTAGGACCACCATTAAATTCTTAAGCCTAATTTTTCGCTCGGACATTTTCCTTGTCTCATTACATTAGTTCCACCTGAGAGCTCACAAGACAAAGAAAAATATATGCGCACATGCGTCTGCTGATACCACTGATTTATATTGCTGAAGACATCAGAATAGGAAATAGTTCGCTGAACGCTTGCATATACTGCCGCAAAAATGGTATAGAATGGATC
Organism: Chrysogorgia sp. JL179-B06; assembly: GCA_035772405.1. Classification (NCBI taxonomy): domain Eukaryota; kingdom Metazoa; phylum Cnidaria; class Anthozoa; order Scleralcyonacea; family Chrysogorgiidae; genus Chrysogorgia; species Chrysogorgia sp. JL179-B06. The sequence continues at coordinate 125,156 of JAYKKM010000399.1, read as the reverse complement.
ATTTCTGAATGAGCTTATATCTATATACCGCGCTCAGTTAGTATTCTAGTATTTTATGCGCTATCTGTATAAAGTGCTGTCTTCAAGCATATTGAGGACTTGTCACTATAATAGTGCGTCATGTGATGTTAAAGAATGTTTTAATCGAACGCGAACTTGGCGCCGCCACCGATTTTTCGTTCAAATGCCTTGTTTTAGAAATCATGCGAACAAAACAAACAAAAAATTAAATGTTTTTACTTTCATTTTCGTATACCTGGTAGTAATTACTACCCATTAGACAACTAAAATCACACGCGATTTCAGATCATGCAATTGAATTCATCTCTTTGAATGGATCATATTTTATCGTATATAGAAATAGAGGATATTACCTACGGTGGTGCGCGAAGATATGAATTTTATCTTGACTGGTGAAAATAATATTTCACGAATGAGCGTAGCGAATGAGTAAAATATTGTTTTCACCACGAGAAGATAAAATTCATATCTTCAAGCCACCTTGTAATTTTATTTTATTATATAGATTCAATGCAAAAGGTGGGAAAATGTTTAATCACGTGATCGATATCTTCACTAGTGAGGATATGGAAAATATGTCACTGCATATTTCTTAGTAAAACACTCCTATATAATAAACAATCTATATAATATGTTGGATTATTTAATAGCCCGTGTAACAACTTTGTGATAACTTTGCAGGAATTGCTTTCCAGATAACCTCGTCTCCTCGGCGTTCGTTGCAGTAAGTGTAATTTATTGACTTTTTGTTACACATTATTTTTAGTTTTTAAAGGGGCACTCCACCCGAAAACAAGTGTTGCTTAATTGTCACCTCACATGAGAATGGGTAGAGAGATTTGGCTTTGTGTTATTGGTAAATTGAAGGCCGCCATATTTGTTCTGATTGTGAGTGAGTGAATGCAGTCGCTGCCGTTAATTTTTGTCGTCATTGAGTGATAGAAACCTTATGAAAAGAAATCCTTCACAATAGTGTGAATAGAAATCTGCACAATACACTAAACCCACGCTATTGTCATGCTATTTTAAAGGATTTTTTTGTATAGTGTTTCTATCAGACGATACGTGGACGATCGTCAAGCTTATATATCCTCAGAAACATTATTCTGAGTCCCGTACAGGAATCGAACCTGTAACCTTCTGATTGCCGGTGAGACGCTCTAACCATGCATTGAGCTAACGAGACTCAGATGGAGAGCGAAGGTTACAATGATGTACTGGTTGTAAATGTAACCTTCGCTCTCCATCTGAGACTCGTTAGCTCAATGGTTAGAACGTCTCACCGGCAATCAGAAGGTTACAGGTTCGATTCCTGTACGGGACTCAGAATCATTTTTCTGATGATATGAGCTTGACGATCGTCCAGCTCTCCCACATTCACTACAACATTGTGTATATTAACGCGTGTTTCTATCACTCAATGACGTCAAAAAATAGTGGATCGACCGCATTCGCCCGCAATCAGAACAAAAATGGCGGCCTTCAATTTACCAAAAATACGATAAACAAAACCAAATTTCTCTAAAACTAAAAATATTAGAAGAAAACTAATAGCCATTCCACATGTAAGGCGACAAAGAACTTTCATTTAAGCAACACTTGTTTAGTTGTTTTGGGGTGGAGTGTCCCTTTAAATCGGTTAAATAATAATGTTTTCGAGTAGAGAAAACAAAAATCATGTTTAATATCATTTTTATGTCCCTTTATGGGAGAGTAGTAAACGTACGAAAAAAAGGTGATTATGGTTCAACTCATATGTGTACAATTTAATGCGACCGTACGCAATCCTACGTAGGAAAATCACAACACTGCAAATCAGCCTTTAAGGTAATTCCTCAGTAATTTTTCCGAAATGAAAATTTGCTGAAACTTCCCAGTTTTAAAGTTATTGACATACTTATATTAAAACCAAAAAAAAAAGTTGGGGTCACCGACCTTGTTTTGAAGATATGGCATATCGCAGATCACCTCTTACTCAGTGTGGTGACATCATTGTGACCAATTTACGAGTTGAGTAAAAACCGCATTGCAAACGTTTTCTTGAACCTTTTGACAAAGATAATTTTTTTTTTGCAACTATTAATTATATACAAGAAAACATGGTATTTTAGGGAAAAAGAAACAGCTAACAGGGTTTATTATGATAAAGAAAGGTCGTTTCCCATATTCTTTGACATGTTATTTGAAGAAATATTCATCAAAACTGTAAAATATTGTAAGTTGTAGAAATGATTTTTCTCTAAGTTTCTGTTATAACACGTAAAAGTCGTAGAAGAAAATAATTATTAAGGAAAAAATTATGGTCACCGACCTTCTTTAAGAACTATGACCTTAAACCAGCATTATCAAGTAGTTTACAAACCTACTTGCACAGGATGCCCAAGCTAGACTTGTGTAACCGTTCTCGGAAACAAATTGATTCAGTCGCTTAATAACTCTTCCCTACCAGTACATATAAGCAGCCATTGTTAGATTTGGCACTAAATTGTCCTATAATGGTCGGAATTTTTTGAAAGTGTTGCATAATGGCCATAAAAACACTGATTATTGGATGTGCGCAGTAAATGTGCGCAATGCAAAATTGAGGAATCACCTTAAAGTGCCTATCATGCAACGAAAATATCGTTTTTCCATATTTTTTTCTTTGGAATGTATGTTAGCAGAAATGTAGAATTCCATTTCGATTTTGTCTATATGTCAGGTGACGAAACTTGACTGGCAAGTTGGTCACCCCAATTTTAATATTGCTGTTACGTTTCGTCATTGTCCAAGCGACACTTGACGAAAATTTATTTCACTTACACAACTAATGACGTTATCAAGCTTAAATTTCGATTCTTATCTAGACAACGCAAAGTGATAATTATAGGAAATTGAAATGGTGTTTCATTTTTGCTAACATATACGTTTGAAAGAAAAAAAATATGAAAGACGATGTTTTCGTTGTATAGACATACTTTAAGACACGTTGCGACACGCAACATTACATTATATTTACCATCAAATCATAAACACGAATTGTGCTGTGTTCAAAAAATTGCCGGCAAAATGACAATCAGAAGCAAAACTCTTATAAACTCGTAGAGTATATATATATATATGTCGGACCAATGGGAACAGACCAAAAGTTGGGCCACTCTCTACTAAGTTTAATTTTATTAATATAATTTTGGTGAGCCACCTTCTGCCCAGTATTATAATCTGGCAGCGATGACTGGGTTAATTCAATTAACCATTCATGCTCACGATAACAAAAACTCGCAGATCTACAATTCGTCCGGTGCCGTATAAACACTTCAAAATAGATGACCGGAAAGTGACCGGTACCGTGTAAAATTATATATATTGGCGTTTATATTATATATATTGGGCGTGCAATTATAGAGGGTTCACGCCCAACTTTTGGTCTGTTCCCATTGGTATACCAATATAGTATCGGATCGATTTCTTATCTTGGAGCGTGTTTAAATATAATCACGAAAGTAACAAAGAATATTCGCGAGAAAATATCCAAACGCTATCATGAGTAAGTTCACGACATCATCATCATCATCATCATTTGCGGCCTTGGCCGAGATGGAAGTTACAAGTTTTTCCAGACTTCGCGGTCAGCCATAATTACCACTGAAAGATCTTGAATTTCTATTTCTCTGTCCCTGGATATGATATCGAGGTGTGTTAGTTTTCGTCCCTTTGACGGTTTCCATAGGAGAAGGTCAGATATAATTTCCCAATTAGCTTTCTGCGAATGGACAGCAAATTGCACTCTTGGAAAGGCGCTGCGAAATAGGAGATAGCTCGCCATATAGTGTTGCAGAGTAAAATACTGTTTCCATGAGATATTTTGGATTCTTCGCAGGAGGTATGTATAGCACCCGCCTAGTGTCTTGAATTATTTTGTTTTAAGGATCCAAGTTTCAGAGGCATACATGAGGATTGGTTCCACAGTCGTTCGAACCAGATAAACCTTAAGATCGTTTGAAACCGCCGCTAAGAGCACATGCCACATTGTCGAAAAGTTTTGTTTCTTCATCAGGTATCAGAGACTTTTCTATTGGTGAAGAGCACTTTAATGGCGTCTATGATTGTGTTGAGTATGCCTTAGAGTTTGAGTATTTTGAACATTACTTCCCGGTTTGTGGAGTCTAATGCCTTTTTAAATCAACGAACACAAGGGTGATTTCCTGATTGGCATTTCTCATCTCTTGGCGGAGGATGATCCAATGCAGGAAACAAGTCTATTTAGGAGTATCTTAATTATGGTATACTGTAGATCTTAGCTGCGATGGTGGTGAGATATATTCCACGATAATTATGTGGAATAATACCTGATGTGATCCAGCTGGAAGAACATCAAATGTAGCGAAGACTTCATTGCAAATTTTAGCAGTAATGGGTGAAAATTGTCGTCTTTGTAGACTAGAAAGGGAATGTCGTCAAGACGAGGACAATGGCGGGTCTTTAAGGCGTGGTTTCTTAGTTTTAAATGTCCAAGAATCGTAGTGCGGTAGTTGTTGCGACTCTTTAGAAACTTATATTTGCTTTAATTAGCGCATCCACATTTACGTCTACCTCTGTCTCGTATATATACTGCGCATGTCTGTGTCTGCATGCGTCAAAATCTGCGTTTGCATCTACAACTGTGTTTTTAGTTTGTATAATAAGTTGCTTTTTACGCGACTTCTGATTGACCTATAACCGTATCTAGATGAGAGTTTATATATAAACACGGAATTTTCACGTGCATTTTAAGTCTGCTAAATAGTTTATAAAAGAAATATAAAAGCCAGTTTTTTCATCTGCAATTCTTTTCAGGTACAAACAAAATACAAAGAAGAAAACGAAAAGGTGTATTTTTCCAATGTGTCTCTTGTGGGTATGTTGAACTCTGCCAAGAACATGTCTTCCTTCCTAGAATCTAATATGATAGATCCATGGAGTGTCACTTCAATGAAGAACGATAATCAAGTAAATGTTATAAAAAGAAAGACGAAATTTACTTATGATGGTTTGGAACAGTCATCTAAAATGAACGTTCTTGGAATTGTTGTATTCTCTGTGGCTTTTGGTGCAATTCTCAGCTCAATGGGGGAGCAAGGGAGACCCATGACCATATTTTTTACTATTCTTCTTGAAATCATCATGAAACTGGTGACGTTAATCATTTGGTAAGTGTCAATTATAAATTTGTATACGTATCTACGTGTTTATCGTCACATCAGTATATGTTTTCCAATTAGGTTACGAGGTATCTGTTTTCCAATTAGATTACGAGGTATCTGTTTTCCAATTAGATTACGAGGTATCTGTTTTCCAATTAGGTTACGAGGTATCTGTTTTCCAATTAGGTTGCGAGGTATCTGTTTTCCAATTAGGTTACGAGGTATCTGTATACCAATTAGGTTACGAGGTATCTGTTTTCCAATTAGGTTACGAGGTATCTGTTTTCTAATTAGATTACGAGGTATCTGTTTTCCAATTAGATTACGAGGTATCTGTTTTCCAATTAGGTTACGAGGTATCTGTTTTCCAATTAGGTTACGAGGTATCTGTTTTCCAATTAGATTACGAGGTATCTGTTTTCCAATTAGATTACGAGGTATCTGTTTTCCAATTAGATTACGAGGTATCTGTTTTCCAATTAGATTACGAGGTATCTGTTTTCCAATTAGATTACGAGGTATCTGTTTTCCAATTAGGTTACGAGGTATCTGTTTTCTAATTAGATTACGAGGTATCTGTTTTCCAATTATATTACGATGTATCTGTTTTCCAATTAGGTGACGAGGTATCTGTTTTCTAATTAAATTACGAGGTATCTGTTTTCCAATTAGATTACGAGGTATCTGTTTTCTAATTAGATTACGAGGTATCTGTTTTCCAATTAGGTTACGAGGTATCTGTTTTCCAATTAGGTTACGAGGTATCTCTTTTCTAATTAGGTTACGAGGTATCTGTTTTCTAATTAGATTACGAGGTATCTGTTTTCCAATTAGGTTACGAGGTATCTGTTTTCCAATTAGGTTACGAGGTATCTGTTTTCCAATTAGATTACGAGGTATCTGTTTTCTAATTAGATTACGAGGTATCTGTTTTCCAATTAGGTTACGAGGTATCTGTTTTCTAATTAGATAACGAGGTATCTGTTTTCCAATTAGGTTACGAGGTATCTGTTTTCCAATTAGGTTACGAGGTATCTGTTTTCTAATTAGATTACGAGGTATCTGTTTTCCAATTAGGTTACGAGGTATCTGTTTTCTAATTAGATTACGAGGTATCTGTTTTACAATTAGGTTACGAGGTATCTGTTTTCTAATTAGATTACGAGGTATCTGTTTTCCAATTAGGTTACGAGGTATCTGTTTTCCAATTAGGTTACGAGGTATCTGTTTTCTAATTAGATTACGAGGTATCTGTTTTCTAATTAGATTACGAGGTATCTGTTTTCCAATTAGGTTACGAGGTATCTGTTTTCCAATTAGGTTACGAGGTATCTGTTTTCCAATTAGGTTACGAGGTATCTGTTTTCTAATTAGATTACGAGGTATCTGTTTTCCAATTAGGTTACGCGGTATCTGTTTTCCAATTAGGTTACGAGGTATCTGTTTTCTAATTAGGTTACGAGGTATCTGTTTTCCAATTATATTACGAGGTATCTGTTTTCCAATTAGGTTACGAGGTATCTGTTTTCTAATTAGATTACGAGGTATCTGTTTTCCAATTAGGTTACGAGGTATCTGTTTTCCAATTAGATTACGAGGTATCTGTTTTCCAATTAGATTACGAGGTATCTGTTTTCCAATTAGGTTACGAGGTATCTGTTTTCCAATTAGATTACGAGGTATCTGTTTTCCAATTAGGTTACGAGGTATCTGTTTTCTAATTAGATTACGAGGTATCTGTTTTACAATTAGGTTACAAGGTATCTGTTTTCTAATTAGATTACGAGGTATCTGTTTTCCAATTAGGTTACGAGGTATCTGTTTTCCAATTAGGTTACGAGGTATCTGTTTTCTAATTAGATTACGAGGTATCTGTTTTCTAATTAGATTACGAGGTATCTGTTTTCCAATTAGGTTACGAGGTATCTGTTTTCCAATTAGGTTACGAGGTATCTGTTTTCCAATTAGGTTACGAGGTATCTGTTTTCTAATTAGATTACGAGGTATCTGTTTTCCAATTAGGTTACGCGGTATCTGTTTTCCAATTAGGTTACGAGGTATCTGTTTTCTAATTAGGTTACGAGGTATCTGTTTTCCAATTATATTACGAGGTATCTGTTTTCCAATTAGGTTACGAGGTATCTGTTTTCTAATTAGATTACGAGGTATCTGTTTTCCAATTAGGTTACGAGGTATCTGTTTTCCAATTAGATTACGAGGTATCTGTTTTCCAATTAGATTACGAGGTATCTGTTTTCCAATTAGGTTACGAGGTATCTGTTTTCCAATTAGATTACGAGGTATCTGTTTTCTAATTAGATTACGAGGTATCTGTTTTCCAATTAGGTTACGAGGTATCTGTTTTCTAATTAGATAACGAGGTATCTGTTTTCCAATTAGGTTACGAGGTATCTGTTTTCCAATTAGGTTACGAGGTATCTGTTTTCTAATTAGGTTACGAGGTATCTGTTTTCCAATTAGGTTACGAGGTATCTGTTTTCTAATTAGATTACGAGGTATCTGTTTTCCAATTAGGTTACGAGGTATCTGTTTTCCAATTAGGTTACGAGGTATCTCTTTCTAATTAGGTTACGAGGTATCTGTTTTCCAATTATATTACGAGGTATCTGTTTTCCAATTAGGTTACGAGGTATCTGTTTTCTAATTAGATTACGAGGTATCTGTTTTCCAATTAGATTACGAGGTAAATTAGGTTACGAGGTATCTGTTTTCCAATTAGATTACGAGGTATCTATTTTCCAATTAGATTACGAGGTATCTGTTTTCCAATTAGGTTACGAGGTATCTGTTTTCCAATTACATTTCTATGAGGTGATAATCGACAAGGCGCCCTTTGACATCTATACATTAAACTCTGTGTGTATTTAGCCTTAGTAGGGGAGAAATAAAGTGGCACAGTACATTTTCAGGAATTAAATAGTCAGTTCATATAAATAAAGATATTTTATTTGTCTTGTGATTCCTCGAGTTTGTTTCTGCCTGATGTAATTGCCTGGTTTAGCCAATGGTGTATCGTTGGAGAGGATGGTGCTGAGACATCTATATTGGCTGGTCGGCAATGAGTACAAATTTGAGCTGTCTCCAAATCGATACTCTTACCTGTTGGCAAAGTCATATGTACTGACCGATAAGATTAAGAACAAGAGGCTGCATATGTATCATACTGTGTATTACCAACACATAAATCAGGGGTAATAAGCTCTTTGTTTTGATTCATGTGCTCAAGATACGAGAAATGACTGTCATTTTGTAACTCTTTGTAGGTATTCTCCTATTGGTATTTGCAGTTTAATAGCCGGTAAAGTTGCTTCAATGGAGAACATCGGAGACATATTGAAAAAGCTTGGTCTCTATATGGGCACCGTAATCTCTGGCCTGCTTATCCACGCACTTATCGTGCTTCCACTAATCTATTTTTTGATAACACGGAAAAATCCTTTTACGTTTATTCTCGGATTGAGAGACGCCCTTTTTACAGCGTTCGGGACCAGTTCAAGGTAAAGAGTTAAGACTTTTTTGTATTCACTCTGGTGGACATGATGACAACGTCACTATAAAGCGATTAAAGCGAATTTTATCGGCTCATTTATACCAGGAAAAAAGAATAGAAGTTCATTTTTGAATTTTTTGAATTTCATTTTAAAATATATCACGATAATTATGTTATTGATAAAGTTCCTAAATGAACAGAATATCGCTTTAAATTTCAAAACTAATTGATGCATTTGCAACTTTTTAATGAGTTCTTTTTTAATTGTACAATTATAATGAGCCGATAACTTTCAGTCTTATAATTGTCTGGTGCATATGCAGTGAAAAAACAAACTCGTATTTGAAAGAACTTATATAAATATCTCCATCTACAACTCTTACACATCCCACTTTATTCTGACTTGAGATATTTACGTCACACTGTATTATGACTTATTGAAAAACCCTGTTTATTTTTGGGATTATAAAATTAAACCAGACACAGTGCTAAAGTGTGGTGCCTGTGGCGTTCGTTAAAAATGTCGCGTCAAAAATGTCGCGTACTATTGATTCCTCACGAACGTACTAATGAACGAAATAAAACCCAGAACATAAAGTGCTGCCAAAGGCACCGCAATCGCCTGGATCGTTGCATGTTTAGTGTCATGTGATTTACACAGTCACTGCAGGCATCTGCATAGTTTCAGGTGATTTCATTACACAATCCGAAAGAGATGCAGGATATTTCAAGAAGTCCTTTGGCAGTGTGACGTAAAAGTGATTTAATTCATTTAATATATCATTTAATTATTGAATTTGAATTTTAATAAAATATCACATTTGCAACAAAAGTTGAATTACTGTGGTATTACAAAAATGGGAAAATGGTCAATAAAATTGTAAATGGAGTCAATGTAAAAAGAACATGTAAAATCCAAAGTTAAAGCTAAAATATCGTTCCTTAGTCATCGTGAGTTGAAATTTTGTAGAACTAATGTACGACAATTTTCCGTTTTCTATCAAGGACCAAACTTTTTTAATGCATTGAGTAGTAATATCCTCAATGCACCTATACTCTCTCACATTTTACATTTAATTCGAAAAACTTTCTATTTTCTCGATTATAAAACATCCTAGCGATACGCAATTGTAATATGTGACACAATATTCTAAACATAATGATGTGCTATACATCTCTTGCCACCTCTACTTAAATTGTAACTATTATAAATGAGGAAACCCATAATTCAATAAGCCTAATGGTTTCTACTTGGGTTTCCTCGCCTCATGTTTTATTTTGTAAACGTATTTATTATTTTTGATGTATCTTTGTGGCAAATTAATAAATTGAATTGAATTGAACTGAACTGAAATATTTGATGGCTGACCGCTGATGGAATGAAGCTCTTTTTGAAACGGTCCGTTCTACATTTAGGTATCTCAAAGGGAGTAGGATTACGTAGGTTGTATTTATGGGTCATGGTGGTCGGAAGAAGATGATTAAGTTTATGTACAGGCTTGCACATCTTATTGAATAATCGATTAGAAAGTTGATCGCGACGATCAAATAACGTAGGAATTATATTAGCAATCCGCAAAGCTTCTTGATATGTAGAATTTGGATAGATAATTCGAAGTGCTCTTCGTTGGATGGACTCGAGTTGATCACAGATGTAGGCTGGCAGGGAACACCTATGGCTATGCCACACCTCGCATGCGTACTCAACTATAGGACAAAAAAACATGAGCGATAGACAGTAATAATCTGAGATCTGTTGGAAAGTGATTTATTTTCAGAAGACGAATAGCGAACAAACGTTTTGAAGCTTTTTTGCTTATAATGTACAGATTCCATTTAAGATCGTGGGAAATATATCAACACTCCAAGTAACTTGACTACTTTAACGACTTCAATTACCATCAATTTAACTAAGATATGGAAGAGTTGTAAACGGTAATCGTTTTAATTTCAAGTGTTCTTTCAAATATGTATGGCAGTTGTAGTTTGACTGAACTTCGAGGCGTTTCTTTGCCAGAAAGGTTTCTAAGAAAAAATATATAAAAACATACCTGCGATCAATCAAATTGGTTATTCATCCTAATGAATATTATTCATCCTAATTCTTATTAATCGAGAGCGCGACAAAGAGTATCACCCTATATATAAGTAATTAAAACACTGCACGCCTCATATCATGGATGAGCGTTCGCCGCAAGAATATCAAGGACTGCACACTGTTCCTTGCAGTTGGTTGTATGCTATATCTTAACTGGTAAAGGAGTGGATAGTGGGGTAATATATATATATAGGATCGCGTTGTCAGGGGCATAATCAGGGCCGTACTCAGAAAATTTTACAGGGGGGTGTAAGCTCACTTCAACCGACTGACGCACTAGCTTGTATCGACTACATCCTATCGATCGAAGCTTATCAAAACAGTGGCGGATCCTGGGTTGTTCGAAAGAATCAGCATGTTGTGGTGTATCTTCGCGGCTACATCGCGAACGCACTTGGGGGTCTGGGGTATGCTCCCCCAGGAAAATTTTTAATTTTGCAAAGCCCAGAAATGCTTTTCCGGCGACTTCTGATAAGAATTTTTGCGAAATTAGGGCACCACGCCGTTGTGCAAAGGGGCATCAAGATTATGAAACACTTTAATATAAACTCAGAAGTAGTACAGAACCAATATAGACACTTTAGCCTTTAGGCATCTGAAAACGTCCATCGTTTTATCTTGGAACCCATGTTAAAATATCTATGTGAGTGGATGCAAATTGACTTTTGCAATGAATATTGGATAAGCTACCAAAACAAATCGGTCATATAATATTGCGTTTATCACTCCGACTTCTTCGTCTTGACATGGTAAAAAACAGAAAACACCTGTTTGCGGAATTTTAAAGGGGGGCGCGCTCCGAGTGCGTGGATCCGCCACTGCAAAATATTGTCTTTCCGTTGGGCGCCTACTAAAATGACCCTGGGGCCTGGTCAGCTGCTGAAATGGTTAATTAGTCCTACGTTAACAACGCACTCTCAATTCGAAATGAAAACATGCTGACATTTTAATAAATTTATGTCTTTGGCGTTCTCTCGTTGATTACATTTACATATAAACAAAACATTTAATATCAACACTAGATTTGTGAGTCTTAAATTTGCTAGTTTTAAATTAATTTAAACTGATAAGTGCTTATAAAAGTTAATGATTCTACTTGTCCGCGTTAAATCGAACTAGTCTAAAATATAACTTCTGCCGACTGAAACTCGTATAAAGATTTTTTGGGGTGTTATTTTTACATTATCATATTATGCCCAGGCCCGTAGCTCCGGGCCTGGGCATAATATGATAATGTGATCGACTTACTCGCTACGGAGCCAGTGAAGTATAAAAACAGAGCTGTTTATAATGTAATTCTCCACCTCAATAAAATCGAAGGCGCCACGATTTTTTCATTGACTCTGAACAGTTCGGATATTCAAATCTATACGTCTTTGTGTTATCACAAGGATAATTACAGGTTTTTCTCTTATTATTCAGCTCAGCGACGTTGCCGGTTACATTTAGATGCCTCGAAGAAAACAACAAGATTGACAAACGAGTTTCACGCTTTGTTCTTCCCATTGGTGCCACAGTAAACATGGATGGGACGGCATTATATGAAGCAGTCGCTGCTATCTTTATCGCGCAACTAAACAATATAGATCTCAGCTTTGGTGAAATCTTGATCACTTGGTAAGTTCAGCTAAAACTATCATTTACTTTCTTTACTTGTTGTCATAGAAAATATTTTTTAGTACATTTGTATGAGTTTTCACAAAGCTCTGTTTTATCTACTCAGGGTTCTATCTAGGATTTTTCGTTTGGGGGAGAAGCAAGGACGTAGCCTGTAGGATTCGGAAAGGGGGAAGCGAGCGCCAAAGGTGCGAACATCTAGAGTCTCTGAAATGCCATTTCCTGCATTTTGTGGGAAGATTTTATACAATTCTGAAGGTTTGGAAAAATCATATAAAACACTAAAAAACAACATTTTCCAGGATTTTAAGTAAATTTTATATTGTTTATTAAAATTTATAATGTATTTCATATTGAATCAGTTAAGTTGAATTAAGTTACATGCACACGATACACCACCATGGCACGACTTCATGTTCCTTGTCATATAGTGTCTTGGACTGACTGGGAATACTTACTTCATGTACACCGACCTGAATGATCACAACTTCTTTGGGGGGAAGCTGGGCTGTTTGTGTGTGTGGGGGGGGGGTTCCACCCCTCAAATCCCCTAGATAGAACCCTGCTACTGGGATGCTTTAAACTCGTTTCTGTGTATGTCATATACTTAACCATCGTTTGAAATATTACATGCATGTCGACCCCTAAGTGCCCCTGCGACAAAATATCACATTACGTTTCCTGGCATTTTTGTTACAGAACATCATTTTAGGTCAATAAATGTTAAACCCATTTGCCAAAAAATGAACAACAAACATCACAAGAAATTTAACCTCCAAAGTCGCCCAAATTTTGTCCGCCATTGCTCAAAATTTGTTCCAGAAGAGCCCGCGATTCCATTTCGATTGTGACGTCAGAGACTCAACACGTGACAAAGCTTTATGGAAATTCCCCAAGTAGCTTTATATTCATACGGGATTCACTGTATGTACAGCAGTTTATGTCGTGACGTTAAAATACAACCTCGAATTTTTCGACTTTAAACTGAAATAAGGTTAGGATTAGGGTTAGGATGACGGAATAGGGTTAGGATCAGGGTTTGAGTTTGGGTAAGGGTTAGTTTTGTACCTAGAAAATAACCAAATAGTGTTGAAAATTGTGACGTCACATCGGTCACGACATGAACTGCTGTACAATAGTGACTCCCATATTCATACACAACTAGCCACGTGTTGAGTCTTTGACGTCACTTCCTTTGATCGCAACCTAAGCGTCCGGAACATGTTCGAGTAATGGCGGCCGTATAATCTCGCATAAAAACAGTCTGAAAAGGCGACTTCCCATGCTCGCAATTGCTTGAAATTTGGCAAGTTAAGTAAGAACATCACGCTCTTTACAAATATGTAAAAATTTTGGATACCAAAAATTTGATCACAGGGGCACTTTAATCACTCTATAATTTGTACATTGTAATGTTTCCTGGCCGGGTGTGCGCATAAAGTCGTTCTCCGACGAAAAAAGGCCTTGAGCGCAACTAATCAAGCCAAACTTGTTGAGGATGACTTCAAAAATAGTCTCGACTCATATAACATTCCTCATATACTCGGCCATTTTAATGGACGATCTTACAATGCAAACTTTACACATAAAATACAACCATTCTTTCAACAAATTTCGAAATCAAACTTTACTAATTGGTTTTAACATTATTTTTAAAAAAGACGAGCGTATGTTTCATCGGACAATCACTTTAAAGCATCAATGAAGGAATTTTATCAAATCAAAGACGTTGGAATATACTGTAGTTGGGTAGTTTCGTTTTGATCAGATCTCTTATATTTACAACTCATGTGTATTTTATTTCTAGCATTACAGCAACTGCAGCATCTATCGGAGCAGCTGGCGTCCCCCAGGCAGGCTTGGTTACAATGCTCATTGTTTTACAGGCAGTTGGATTACCTACCAGTGACGTGAGCCTTATTGTTGCTGTTGATTGGTTCCTGTAAGTGCAATTTCCCTGATTGATTAAGTAGTCACGATAAATTCTTTGTGATTTTTTAGCTCAACGTGATATTTGCATTGTAATAATTATATCTAAATGGCGGATATCACGTCAAAACAATTTTCAGTGCTTTGGCGCGCTAGAGTTGGAGTTCAGTTGTATGTGGTATGTATAAGCTGATGTACGGTACGTTACACCATTTTGTAGCGCGACATACTGTAACAAGATGAGGTCGTTTAACATGCATTTTTGAATGAATTTTGTGGCGGTAACATGTTGCGTTAAAAATCAATCCGTGTAAGGGAAGCCTCGTGAGGGGGTTGGCGGCTGTGACGTTTCTCTGTGAAACAACGTGGAAAAATTCGATAGTTTGTTTAAAAATTTTGACATTTCGGAATCATCTTGGCAGTGTATTAAAAAAACTGTGGGATAGTGTGTGAGAATGTGGGAAAGTGTGTGCGAATGTAGGAAAGTTAGGGACATTGAGGGACATCAGAACACGTGCGAAAGAGAGAAAACAAAATGGCGAATTGTAATATCGAGTTGCTCATTTCATATAAAATATGACTTTTCATATAAAATAGTATAGCTCAGACCTTTCATATAAAATAGTAGAAAGTACTCTTTGAAGACGTTAGGCTTTAACGGTAGTTTTGCAGTGTTTATGTACAATAAAATTTCGATAACTATGTGTGACGTTTCTAAGGGGGGGGGGTGGGGACTCCAGAGAAACGTCCATATGACGTTTCTCGTGGGCCAAATCGATATGCGAGGCTTCCCTAACCGATCAGCTTTACATTCTCCAAATTATCTCGCAAAGCCATTGCGACAGAAATCGACGAAGATATAAAATGAAGATAAAATTTTCGAACGACAAGATATATTACATTTCTTCTTGGTGGAACCCAAATATTACGAATATGTAAAATTCCCAATCCCCGGATAGGCACTTTAATAGTTTTGTTGAATCTTGTAAATATAAAGTAATTCACTAGGTATTACTGATGGCTACCGATCGCCACAGATTGTAAACTGATCCTTCCTAAGTGTATTGTTTGAAGTGTACTTTGTTATGGACGTGCAAGAGTTCGAGTACGAGGTCGTCTACCGCCCAGGCAAAACGTGTATTGCTGATTACATGTCACGACATCATGTCGACCGAGAAGGATCAAGCCGCGTGTTTGAGATCGAAGCAGCATCTGAGAGTGTTGTAGAGAGGCTTCTCTTTGCTCACTGATGGCATGGCAGCACCCAGTGACAGTGGAGATATTAGAGCTGAGGGGGCAAGATGTGAAGTCTATCAGAGACTTGTCATGAGTCATGTTCAGTCAGGAGGCAGCGACGATAACACGGAACTAAAATCCTACATGGTCCCAGAAATCAAGCACGACTTGAGTGTGGTCAACGGTGTGGTGTGTCGTGGATCACGTGTTGTCGTCCCTACCGCTCTACAAAGACGTGTTGTCGAACTAAGTCATCGAGCGCACCAAGGAATCAGCAAGGCAAAGCATTTCCTACGGACATTCTGTTGGTTCCCCGGGATGGATAAGGTGCGGGAATGTTTACCATGCCAAGCCGTCCAACCAGCAAACAACGACCAGCCAGTCAAACCGTCGGAGCTACCGAGTGGTCCGTGGCAATACGTGGAAATGGATTTCCAAGGCCCTTATCCTAATGATAAGTATGTTTTCATCATGATTGACCGCTACAGCCGGTGGCCGGAGATGGTATGGTTCCGAAACGCACCTAATGCAAACTAAATGGACTGCCACCACATACATTTCGTGTAGGTGACAGTGCAATCGTGAAGCAGAAGAAAGTCAACAAGCTGACAACTATGTTCAACCCCACACCATTGCGAGTTACCGATGTTCAAGGTTCGCGAATAACGGCTCAGGGGATTGATGGGACGTGGACAATTACGAGGGACGCATCATACTTCTGTAAGATTAAATCCGACGCTCTTGCGGACAACGAAGATGACGAGGGTGCTTCAAGTGAAAGTGACGGAGCCACGGAGAACGAAAACGGAGACAATGCTACGCCGCAGAAAGAGAACCAACAAGATGGGCCGGATGAAAACATCGAGAAAGCGCAGAGACCACGACGTACAACCCGGACACCCAGTTATTTGAAAGATTATGACATTTAAGTGGGTTGGACTATTATTGTTGGTAGGGAGAGATGTTGTATGTTGTTGAGTTGAGACAGTCGAACTGCATTGGCCATTAACTATCGGGACAAACCTCCTTTTGGAGTATGGTATTGAGGGCGAACGCCATATTGTTTTGGACGTTGCTTTTACGTTGTACGAGCTTTTGTTATAGTTATAACTTGTTATCGCGTGAATAAAGTGCTTTTAAAAGCTTGACACTACACCTACCATCTGTTACAATCTGTTACCGTCTGTTACCATCTGCATCCATCTGCTACGATCTGTTATTACCTGCTACCGTCTGCTACCATCTACTCCCATCTGCTACCATCTGTTATCATCTGTTACTGTATTGACAATCTGTTACTATCTCCTACCGTCGGTTACCATGTGCTATCCGATAGCTATACTGGAAATACCTCCCCAGACCCTGCTGTCAGTACTATAGGAGCAACAATGGCGTCACCTGGTAAAAGGCAGCAGGCAAGCTTGGATTCATTTGAACTATGCTATAGCTGTAGAATTATATAGATGAAAAAATTTGCTCAAATTGCTGCAAATTGTCTTTCCGAGGTTCTAAATTTCAAAATTTTCCGATCCCCCTAAAAACGCGGTCACTGATTACCTGCATGCTTCTCGACTTCAATATCATGTACCCCAGTTGTTCTAATCCTAGGTTAACATTTAATCGCGGCTCTTTTGTTCGACACTAACTTTAGTTGACACTTTCTAGGACAAAACCTTTTTATATTTATATGTCTGAATTGAAAACGTATTTTAAATATCATTGCCTTCATTTCGTAATTTTTTTGCCGTGACTTTTAGAGATCGTATCCGAACGACAGTCAACGTCTTGGGTGACTCTTTTGGAGCTGGAATTGTACAACACCTTTCCCGTGATGAACTGAATGCTGTTCATTATACATCTTGTGATATCCCAAATGACGATACAGTTGGGTCAATGAATGGCAATCTGGATAACGGTGCAGCAAGAGAGCTTGTGGTGCCCAATATTGCAAGTGAAACGCGTTTCTAAGTGTTGACCGTATCGAAAAAGATGGCTGCAGTACATTTTACCATAATTCATTGCGCGCAGCAAGCATTAAAATTCTGAATTATTAGAAGGAAACTTTAGGAAATATAACAAGGATGTAAATTGTTTCCTACTCAAGCTTTTAACGTAAACTCACAAAAATATTTCTGAGCCCCAGACAGGTTAGACGCTAGCTATCAGAACTCATGGCAGAGCGAAGGCTACGTTGTATATATTCCGATAAAAGATATACGGACATTGTTCCTCTTACAACTAAGGTTTAATTTCACTTGTATTTTCAAAGTTTCACAAATTGTATTTTCAAAGTTTTTCAAAGTTTCACTATGAAAACACGCGTGATATTAAACCTTAATTTTACTCAGATCGTATACATGATCGACACTCATTCTTATACGCCGACGTTTAGAGAAAGATCGCTCACCAGAACAATTCGAGATCATGAGGCACAGGTAAATGAGCAATGTGATCACAGTGTTAGGAAATACACTTTCAAATTTGTTAGTACACCAACGCTTGTCTCAGTCAAATTTTTGTAATCAATTTAGAATCCAAAATTTTACAGCGTTGTTGTGTGGTTTATTGCGATATCTGCGCGCACGCTCGGGACATGATATGGCAACCTGGTTTGCTAAAGATGTTAATGTGGTAGCGGGACATGCGCACTTGAGTCAGTTTAGTGCTTTGATATGCGCACTTGATGTTTACATGGATTACCCTAACATCCATCTCGAGGGGAAAATAGGTACGCAGCGCGTACATGCGTCTACTTAATTGTGTCACAAGAACAAATATAAACTAGAAATATTTCTATCAGGGCTATTAATGTTATCGGTTGGTGCTCTGTCCCCCGGCCCATAGAGCCTGCGAGAATATTCCCGTGGACAAAATATATTATGCCATATATGGTAAAAAATCGCAGATGACATCTCCCTGTGTCAAATTTCGTTTAACAGCTACTATCTTAGTCATTTGGTCATCTTACCTTGGCAAGAAAATCTGTCCTCGATTCAAAGAATTCACAAAATCAATCACAAGCACTGCACGTTCGTTCAATACTTCGATGGATGCAACTTCGTTCCCAGGGCATTTTGCCTCCACGGCTGGTCCATTCTATAATCCGATTGGCTTGTCATAAAACAATTAATTCAACCGACACGTTGAAACCTCGTACCAGCCTCCTAGTTAATTGGATTGTAACCGACCCCGAAACAACAAAGGTCCTAACCATTTGGCAAACGTTTTCTTGGGAAATAAACCACCCCCAAAGCTATAGAATATATTAAAGGAAAATTAAATTATCTATTTACAACATACGTACAGCTTTATCCCGGTAGCTAACTTAGTTCTCTTTAAAAGCGCGGATAATTGAATATCCCAAAAATTTAATTTTCGCAATACGCATACCATCTTGTAAACAAAAACACGAACTTTCGGCTGTCTTCGACGAACGTTTTCTTGAGAAATAATTAACTCCAAACGCTACAATAAAACAAAGATTAATTATCTGTTTACAATATACGTACAGCTTATCAGGCTAGCGAATGTAGTTTTCTTAAAAAGAGCGGATAATCGAACATATCCTAACGTGTTAACAATCCCACATCCAGTGGGCTGGTACGAGTGCCATGTATTTGCTCGTCAATGCCTTCTATTTGCTCGTCGGCCACTTCCTTATATGGAATACGTACTAGAAGTACATATGAGAAATTCTGGGTGATCATCAAAATATAATGTTTTGGCCGATTTATGGGTCCTATTTATGGTAGTGACCACTGACAATTTATCTTTTTAGAGGTTTTGTTGAACTTCCGACTGTTGGGCAATGCAAATATATGTAGCCTTTGTAGGCTCGCTTTTTTAAACACTGGATATCCATTAATTAAAAGCAATTGTTAAAACCATACAGGTAGAAAAAAATTTGTTTAGTCCAGCGAAATTATACTTTAAGAACGATATTGTAGGCGAATAAAAAAGCGACTGAAAACACTCTCAATTGAATGAATTTTTTAAAAGCAAAGAAATTTACTTCATACTTTTTTCATACATTTTGAAGAAGTTTTATTGTTAAGAAGTATTATTAACAACTATTCTTACGACAAAAAAATTAAAAATGACACGGCTTGGCCGTAAAATCACAGCCGAAGAAACGTGCGAGTTATCGAGTAGCAAGTTTGTTGAATTAGTGAACTCAATACTAAACAAATGACCTTTCCGCTTTTACACCACAAAAAAACGAAGGAAATATTTATAAATGAAAGAAATTCAAAAAACATGAAATTGCATGCACTGACCGAACTGAAAAACGCTATTATTCATCATTTAAAAAGAAAACTGTCACTTTACACTCTCCCAGAATTCATTAGTTCTTCGTCATCAGATTTTCCTGTTTGCAGTATTTAAATGTGATATTTGTGTTAAAATTCACTGGTCTTTTTCCTTGCTTTGCTCCAATTTTAAAAAGACTTCTAGTTCTAGCCTTCAACTCCAAATATGGAATACGCCATTGGGAGAATTTACCTTTGACTTGCATTTCGCGGACGACTGGCTGAATATTTCTCAAACTAAACCAAATTTCCTCCTAATTTTCATCAATTTGTTGGTAAATGCTTAAAGTGGTACTACAATCAAATTTTTACCTATCGATATTTTTACGTATTTATAGAAGCAGAGCTTCTAAATATTACTCGACCGATCAAATAGGAAACCAAGATCTAAACTACTCACTAATGAATTTTTAAACTAATCCGACACTCCCCTGACGACTTATAGCATATTGGACAATTTGGCTGATTTTTCTCATACGGATACTATAGTAAAAATTTCAGGGTCCTTGAGCTACCCCTAAATATCAATAGTTTTTAATACAATTTTACACACAGAATTTTTAACCCAATTGGAACCATTTAAGAGGGCGAGACTATACAAGATTAAATAAGATTAAATATTGTATGAAAAACAAAAAAACAGGTACGCAGTGCGCACATGTGTCTACTGGAATACAGTAAAAACCCGCGTATAAGAACCTAGATTTTTCCAAGTTAGCCTAAAAAGGTTCTTATATAAATGGTGTTTACTGCAAAATTAGGCTATTTAGGTTCTTAAACAGGTTCTTATTTTCTTAAGAAAAAAGTGTGGTCTATTATTTATATAAATTATGCACAAATTTTCTCCAAATGACTGCAATCTAAGCAAATACAAACTCTATATGCACTTTAAAGCTACACTATGTAATTTACAGCTTACTGTGTGTAAATTCAATCGAACAAAATAACGTATACAACTGTAGACACACTATTTGTCTGGTTCTGGCTCATTTTCATTACTTTGTAGAGTTTATTTTCTTTGATTTATAAATTTTAGTTTTGACTCTTTTTGATAAAATAAGAATCTGCTTTCAAATTTTAGCCTAAAACAGGTAATTATGTAAAGGGCTCTAAATGGAAAATCTTAGCCTAACAGGTTCTTAAAATCTAGGTTCTTATACGCGGGTTTTTACTGTACTATCTGAAAAGCATTTACGAGACCTGTAAACCCGTAAACTAATGCATAGAGTCTCTCCAGGATAACTGGATGAGAGAAACACAGATGAGAAAGAACTCGCAGAACCGTAGACGAAACGTCAACATGACAAATTGGAAGAAGACGGAATGGACAGCCGAAGGACAGGGAAATATTATATTATGCTGTGTTGACATTTATCCCGTGAAACTCCGTAATATTAATCATTATGAAACGTTGTGTTTTGGTCCGATTTAAATCAATTCTATATCGAAATGATCACTTGAATCTGGCGAATCGAACGAGTTGTTATATGAGAAAATGCGTAAGCAATTAAAGCGAGACTCGTCTTTAAAATCAAAGGACATGGCTTCAAGATCTATTCGTCGTTTACCCGATGATTTAATGCCTTTATGTCCATTAAACCGATGTAATTTCGTAACAGATATGTTTCGTATATTTTGCCGTTGATTTTTATATAAATTTTGGCCTTCAATCGAACAGATATTAGAAAAAAAGCATTGTCGTGTTTAGTGTTTACATTAAATTTTGTCTGCGTGTCAGGCGTTCTGTATTGGGGGATCTAGCCTGCGTGTAGACGCCTGACTTTTCTTAGTCCACTTGCTTCTAAAAGTTTCCCACTTTAAACGAGCGCTGCACAATGCCTTCAGTACATGATTACAGAAATCAGTGCATTAAAAATTATCCTTCGTAATATAAGACAAGTGAGCGGGTTTTCTAATTCCAACTGTCTAACATGCCACCAATGCATACCCATCTGCGCAGGCAATATGCGCGCCATGTCCCTAAAAGTAGCCCGAGTTAACGCCTAGCGGGCGTCTTGTTCCTCTAACGAAGTCAATCGTCTAGCTTTCACTATTCCTTATGATTTGCCATTATCTGACCCCGAGAGATCTGTTCTTGCGAAAGGTCTCAAGTTTGTTCCCAACTCCGGAGCCATCGATCTATTTTCAGTTAAAGAGGATACCGAATCTTTCTTCCGCCGCATGCGCCTCAAAGCCTTTTTTCATGATAAGCCGCCTTTTTTCATGATAAGCCCACTTTTAATAACAATAAGGATATTTTTGAAGAACACACCCACAAGAAATCGTCTTGGTCTCCACCAGAAGGCGATTTTTCCTCCCTTGATCTTTTCGCAAGACAATGCCGCCATGACATTGATAAATTGCACCCTCCGCGCAAACAAGTTCATAACCTTAACGAAGAAGAGCTTCTAGCTTTAAAGTCATTGCGATGCCGAGATGACGTTGTCATAAAACCTGCTGACAAAGGTGGCGCTGTTGTTGTCTGGAGAGCGGACTTGTATCGACAAGAGGCTCTTCGCCAACTCAGTGACACCATCTTTTTACTAAGTTGAATTCCGATCCCACTCAATCTCACCAAAAATCCGTCAAAACTACCATCAATAATTTCATCCAATCCGGTGAATTGCCTGTCTCTGCATCTAACCTTATATTAACAACCCCGAGAACGCCGGTCATATATTTCCTACCTAAAATTCATAAACCTAACAATCCTGGCAGGCCGATTGTTTCCGCTTGTACTGTAGTTGCCCCACCGAGCTCATTTCCAGTTTTCTAGAAAACGTTGTCTCCTTTGGTTAAGAAGTTGCCTTCTTATATCAAAGATACTAAACATGCCTTGCAAATTTTCGAGCAGTTACGTTTCAGTACGTAGTTCCGATAAATTTATTTTCACCATGGACGTCAAGTCTTTATACACCGTCATTCCCCATTGTGATGGCCTTGAAGCTCTGAAGTTTTCTTTGATCAACGCACTCAGAACCCTCAACATCTACGTTACTCCGCTTAGTAGAATTAGTGCTCACCCTTAACAATTTTTCGTTCATGGTGAACATTATCAACAAATAAGTGGTGTTGCGATGGGCACCAAAATGGGTCCAAGCTATGCTAACGTATTTGTTGGTTATGTTGAAAAACAGATCTTTGAACAATACACGGGTCCCTTGCCTGATTTCTACGGCAGATTTATCGATGACTGTTTAGGAACAGCGTCGTGCTCACGTGTCCTTTTAGAGCAGTTCATCAACTTTGTTGATGATTTTCAGCGGCGAAGACGCAAGAATTGAGAGTAAGGGATGGATTGCTTAGTGTGGTTGGGATGAGAGGAAGAAAATAGAAGATAATTATGGGAGTCAGTAGGCTTGTACAAGACCGACGTTTTCAGCGAATCACCATTAATCGAAATTAAAATATCAAGGAACGACACACGGGTCTCGCTGATTTCCCACGTGAACTTTCAGAGCAGAGCAGGAGCGACGACCAAGATTTTCAAGCCAAAGCAATGGGAATGAGATCTTTTTTGTTCAACGTGGCTACCAACCACGTTGAAAGACAACCTCGTACCCAGGGCCTATCTCCGCCCGCCGCCGACCCCCCGCCACGCGCGCTGCGAAAAGGCCCTGGCAGGGGCTGGTCACGTGTCACCCAGATTCTGGGTGATAACAAAAAATTTGTGGGAGGGGGAGGTTGTCCAGTTGGCAAGGTGCAGCAACTGGCATATAATGGCCACTGATGCGAAGAAGTTTTATCCTGTGATGGAATCGATTTTTTGTTCTATCGACTCTGCGAATCCCTTGAGGACTCCACATACAGTACTGCAAGAACGCGGTTATATTAGTTGATGTTGAAAAAGTTCATGACAACGTGGCACACAGGGTAGACAACGTGCTTCATCAAAACAAAGCGCTTCCTGAACTCATCTGTCGTCCTTGCGAAAGAAAAGTAAAGAACGCTTCAAATTTAAAGAAAATTATTTCTGGCACGCAACAGTTACTAGTTTCTACCATCTGTCCCTTTGTCGAAAAGAACGTTTTTGAACTTAAAAACCGACGCCGCCTCGTCATCTTCAATTTCAAAGGTTAGTTTTAAAATTATCAGTTGTTGACTCAATCCAAAATATATAATAACGTTTACCGCTTAACTGCCTTTTGAACAGAGATAGAAATGATCGTCACTGCGTCAAGTGATTTTAATAATAGAAAAGAAACAGTCTATGCATGAGCACTGTCTACTTTGTTATTTCGAATGTCTATTGATAATTTGATAGTAATAAATTTATCCCAAATATAGTATTTTAATATCCGATCGATCGAATTACTTATATTTAATTTGCGAAATATTTTAATTTAATATGAAGTGACACAAGCATAATACTATCCTAGACATTCGAAATAACAAAGTACACAGTGTTGCGTACGCAGTGTTATTTTCCATTTTCTATCAAATTTTCTATCAATTTTCCATTTTCTAACAAAATTTTCTATCAACGAAAATTTCGGGTTAACATGTCTACATTGGAAATATGCTATTATGAAAATCACTTGACGCAGTGACGATCATTGTTATCTCTATTCAACTCTTTCAATGTAAAAAGGCAGTTATAAAGCGTCAACGTTCTGTCATGATGTTATTATATATTTTAGATTAAAACAACAACTGATGATTTTAAAACTAACCTTTGAAAATTGAAGACGACGAGGCGGCGTCGGTTTAGAAATATTTCTCTAGGGAAAGGGCAGACGGCGAGATTTCAATACACCTTTTAAATCGGCTGAATTCTGGATAAGTAACTTTCGCGTGTTAGCAATAATTTTCTTTAAATTTGAAGCGTTCTTTACTTTTCTTTCTCAACGACGACAGATGAGTTCAGGAAGCGCTTTGTTTCGCTGAAGCACGTCGCCATGAGCTTTTGACACATTTTCAACTTCTTACAGCGTGCGGAGTCCGCGACGGTTCGAGGAAAGATCGATTCCATCTACGACAGGATAAAACTTCAGTATCGGAGCCATTACATGCCGCCAGTAGCTGCACCTGGACAACCTAAACGTACCATCCCCTCCCACTAAATTAATTTTTGTTATCACCCAGAATCTGGGTGACACGTGACCAGCCCCTGCCAGGGCCTTTTCGCAGCGCGCGTGGCGGGGGGTCGGCGGCGGGCGGAGATAGGCCCTGGGTACGAGGTTGGTTGAAAGAAAGCTTTTCTTGTCCCCCGTTTAGACGCCCTTGAACCACCTTTGGAACAAGTTTCAAACAACAAAATTCATCTAGTTCTAACATTTCATGCTTTCAATTTTAAAGTTAAAATATTATCAATTGGAATTTTCACATTTTACAAAATGATCTGAGAGTCAGCCATTTTCACCGATAACCCTTTGGTATCTTTTCGCCGTAATAAAAACATTCGTGATTCCTTAGTACAGTGCCCTTAAACAAAATACCTCGGCACCAGCGGGAACATTTTCTTGCGACCGTTCCCGCTGCAACACATGCCCTTTTCTCAATCCCACTACAGTTATTACTGCCCCCAAATTCGACCACACAATCCGTCATACTTTTTCATGCACGTCCACCAACATCATTTATGCATTTCTTGCGATAAATGCCCTAAAATCTACATCGGTGAAACTGGGCGACGCCTTTCAGACAGGTTTGCTGAACATCGTCGTTCCGTGAGGAACAATGATGTTGACAAACCTGTAGCCCGCCATTTCAACAGCTCTAACCATTTGGTTTCAGGAACTTTTTATTATTAGCTTATGCACTTTCATTCCTTTTCAATTTTTTGTTTCTTACTGCTTTACTATCGCCTAATCCCCTTGAATATTGGAGCTGTCATTTCTCCCTCCCTCTCAGCCTGTTTGCTGATCTACTGTAAAAATAGCAAATGATTTAACTTTTCGCATCTCAGTAATTATTAGTTTGTTTATCTCCCGTGCACTTGATTGCCTACTTTCTACTTATGACACCCTTTTGGCATATATAAGCCCTATGTATGTATATATCCGGTAAACAGACAAGTAAGCAAACAGATACTCAATATAATTCGATGATAACATGGTCTACTGTTCAAATAGACACAAAAACAATAAATACAATTCCATGGGAACGTGACCGACAACTACCCATCATCAACCATCCCTAAGCGTGTGCATAAACGTATATAGATTAAAGAGGGAGTGTCAGGGTAGTGCTTTGCGCGCTTGTTTTCTTCATGGCACGCCTATTTCAGTTCACAAACGAACCGTCGATATTTGATCAATCCTTCTTATAAATTATCCATTTTCAAGTTTTCTAAGAAGTAAATATACCTGAGTGATCAATTATTGTGATATTTTTCGTAAAATTGATCATTTACTATAGTAATCTTTTCGATACATAGAAGCTGCTACGAGCGCTTCGCATCCGAAGCGTGGAAGGCCGGGTTATGCTGCTGAAACAGCGCGAATAAGTTTGCGAATGGAAGTGTTTGATGAGTGGCTAGTAAAGAAATATATTTTGTTTCTTCTGATGTTTTGTTCATCTGAATTTGCGAAGATTCAGGAACTAAAGCCAGCCGGGCCAGCTTGTTCGTCAGAAACGGCGTTGCGCTCAGCCCGCAGTGGTTCACAAACAAGCGAACCGCAACTGTTCAAATCGTCTTGAACATTAACTTCATAACGCCCCGATGTCAGGATCGGACTCCAATTTTAACATTTCCAAATAAATCTAGAGTTCACATGCAAATTATAGTTCTAACGATGCGATGCACTGCAATCAATTCGTATGAAAACAAAAACACAAGCGCGCAAAGCACTACCCTGACACTCACTCTTTAACGTATGCCATACTGCATGCACTTGTGGGAATTAAGGCTATGCTTAAAGTGTATATGAAATGAAAATTTTTATGATTGTATTTGAAAGAATGCTGAAATTAACGAAATATGGCTTTTACATGCCTTTTATATCTTATTGCGTTCTTGAGTTATAACGTTTTATGTCAACTATGACGTCACAAGTGTTACACAACATGACAACACAACTGAAAATCAGGTATATCTTCAGACTGTTTAGACTAAACTGGCTCAAACTTTGCAGACTTACTTCGCCAACAAAACAAAACATTGCTATAGTTCTTATGTAGTTGCTATGGCAACAGATTAGTTTCCAGGCCACTTTCTTTCTTTAGAATAAATGTTTGTTTTGCACCACATAGCAAGCAACTTTTTAAGTTTTTACCTGTTGGTATCTTTTCTGTCTAATTCTCAATGCATGAAGATAGTTTAAAACAAAATACATTACCTACAATGACGAAAAATGGAAGATTCCGTTTTTAGACAAAGAGAGCCTGGGAACTAATTTATTACCATGGCGACCACATAAGAATCAAAACAATGCTTGGATTTGTTGACGGAATAAGCCCGCAAAGTTTGAGCCAGTTTAGGTCTAAATAGTCTGAAGATATTGCTGATTTTCAGTTGTGTTGTCATCCTGTGTCACACGTGTGACGTCATAGTTCAAATCACATAAAACGTTATAACTCAAGAACGCAATAAGATATAAAAGACATGTCATAGCCTTAAATTTGGGAGAAGACTGAAAGAATATGCTTCTCAATCAGAATGGTCGCCATTACCCCTACGTCGCACATCTTGTATTTGTACATCACAAATCACAACAGGCCGTTTCGTCGTAGATTTTTTAACGTTATCTCGGACAATATTTGATCGATTTCAATTCTAAAAATAGATTTGTAATTACTGAGTCTACATAACATACGTGCGGTTATTTTCGGGGGAGGCGGTCACATTCTAGAGAAACTGTTACTTTTTGGGGAGGTTACATTCGAGGAGGCGGTCATTATATATATATATATATATGCCCACGCCGATAAAAGGCACACACGTACACGAGAGTGCACAGACAACCATATCGTCTGATAACGTTAAGAGTAACTCGCTGAATTGAGTTAACTAGGCATTCAAAAGTGCATGTCGCCTTTGTTTAATATTACAGGTAAGTAACCTCATCAGTCGCTTCATTTAGAGGAATAACGTCGTCCATTTCGTGCTCTTCTGGATCATTCATTTCGTTGACGCGATTTTCATTACCATAATCAACTGCAAGAAGATCTTTGCGAGATAAATGTTCAACGATGGCCGCTCCAAGGGAGTCTCCCCAGACATTTACTGACGTACGTAAACGATCTCTAAAAGGAAGAAATATCGAAATTATAACCGTGCGGTGTTTCGGTATGATGGAGAAAGGCTAAAAGGAGTTGGAGAAATTTATGTGCACGCAAAACATTACCATGTGTCGATCAAGCTCAAACCCAAGCTCAAAATCTACAACACTCAAAATATACAATGCTCAAAATCTACAACACTCAAAATATACAATGCTCAAAATCTACAATACTCAAAATCTACAACTCTCAAAATATACAATACTCAAAATCTAAAACACTCAAAATATACAATACTCAAAATCTATACAACACTCAAAATATATAATACTCAAAATCTATACAACACTCAAAATATACAATACTCAAAATCTACAACACTCAAAATATACAACACTCAAAATCTACAACTCTCAAAACATACAATACTCAAAATCTACAACTCTCAAAATATACAACACTCAAAATATACAATACTCAAAATCTACAACTCTCAAAATATACAATACTCAAAATACACAATACTCAAAATATACAACACTCAAAATATACAACTCTCAAAATCTACAACTCTCAAAATACACAATACTCAAAATACACAATACTCAAAATCTACAACTCTCAAAATATACAACACTCAAAATATACAACACTGAGCACTCCAATTCTACAAAGATTAAATTGGTATATGCGCGCGACCATGTAATATCTTCTATTTAAAAATACATACAAAAACCAATCAACAGCAAAAATTAGAGCAATGCCATCCGATGGTAGACCAACAGCTTGTAAGACGAGAATCATGGTAACCAATCCGGCTGATGGTATCCCTGCGGCTCCAATGGAGGCAACTGTCGCAGTAATACTAAAATAAAATTGAGATCACGCATATCAGTCTACGTTATTTGATTACTGTCTACTGATCTGCATCTCTATCTCGATTGGATGATGGCCGACGGATCTATAGTCTGTGGGTAAATCCTGAATTATTATTACTATTACTATTATTACTATTATTTTATTTTATTACTATTATTACTATTATTTATATTACTATTAGTGACCGTGCACAAAATTGCATAAAGACGAACAAAAAGATAGAGCAAAGACTTTAGCTGAGTTTCCAGACCATATCTCGATTGACTATGTCACCATTCAGTGCTCTGATCACCTTGTTATCGGGCATATTTATTCCTTCACAACTAACGAGTTTTCCCCTTTTCATGACCAGGGTTGCACACTTTGATATCCCGAACTCCATTCTCAAGTCTTCACTAACAACTCTAACTGACTGCACAAGTAAGTCCTGGTTTTCATTTTTGCCATAGATCTTGAGATCGTCCATGAATAACAAATGGTTGATAACTCCATTTCCCTTTCCTAGATCATAACCGGACTTAATCTTCCTTAGCACTAGTGTTAGTGGGATTAACGACGTTACAAACAGTAGGGTTGAGGGACTGTCACCTTGGAAGATTCCTCTCTTTATGTTTACTTCACCAAATACTTCATTTCCAGCCGTTAATTCCGTTTTCCATTTTTTCATACTGTTCTGGAGGAGCCCAATCATATTCTTAACAACTCCGAACATACCCATACTCTTGATTATCCACGAATGAGGTACCATGTCAAAGGCCTTCTTGAAGTCTATCCATGCCATTCCGAGGCCTGTTAGCCTTCTCTTGCAGTTCTTAATTATCATTTTGTCAATCAACAACTGGTCCTTTGTACCTTTAGAGTCCTTTCGGCAACCTTTCTGTTCTTCTGGCAGAAGTTTGCTTCGATCAAGATGTTCGTACATTTCATTAGCTAGCATACCTGTGAGGAGTTTCCACATCATTGGGAGGCATGTAATAGGTCTGAAGTTGGTCACTACAGCCCCCTGTTCTATATCCTTAACAATTAATACAGTTCTCCCTCTTGTCATCCAGTCCGGAACAGAGTTATCTTGGAGGCACCCATTTAATTGCCCTACAATCCGATCTTTCAATGCAGAAAAGTTCTTTATCCAATATCCTTGGAGTCCGTCAGGACCTGGCGATTTCCAATTGGATATTTTCCTAAGTTGTTTCATCGTCAACTCGACGGTCACTTCAATCTCGTTTTGCTGCTCCACTCCAACCAGTTCCTCCTCTAATTTTTGCAGCCATTCAGCTTCATGGTTATGCTCTACACTTTTACCCCATATTCCATTCCAAAATTCTTTGCTTTCCTCTTTATCAGGTATGATGTCATTACCTCTTTCGACACCCTCTATTTCCTCAAATAGTCTTTTCTGGTTTGTCTCAAACAATCTATTCTGCCGGTATTGTGTATTCCTGTCCTCATAACGTCTCAATTTTGCAGCTTGTGCACTTACCCTCTGCTTCAATTCTTCAAGAACAACTCGATATCCCTTCGTGACTATGTTGTATTTTCTTTCCAGATGTTGACTAAGTTCTTTCCTTGTAGTGGCACCTGATACGACCCTTTCCAATCTACTGATATCTTGTCTTAACTGTCTGATCTTCTGCTTGATCCTTCTTTTCCACCATGGCTCTTCCATCCTCTTTCCTGTTCCCCTTCTAACGCCCAGCCGTTCAGCGACGACATTTGCTCCAGCGATCAGTAACCTATTTGATTCACTTATAGACTGTGTGGGTATGAACCGAATAACCTCGTTAACCTCCCTCACCGCTCTTTTTAGCCTTGATCTTTCCACATTCCTTAGGTTAAAAGGTTTCTGGAGTTCTTACTTCCAACTAATCTAGGATCATTTGTAAAATGGAAATCTTATTTATCTCGCATCTTTTCAGCTATATGGTCATGGCTGGTATTTTCTGCATTCCTATCTTCCTCACCGGCAGTCGCCTCCTCTTCTTCCTCAGTTTCCACATGTCGTCGCTTCCCTTTCCCCTTCTAAGTCACCCCTTGCCTCTTCCGATGTTTCTTTTTATTTCTTCAATCTCTATATCAGACAGCCATCCATTTGTTTTAATTGCTCTGGCTTGGTCGGCTAACCTTTGCTCGTTGATCTTAAAAAATCCTATGTCATTCCAAACAAGGATCACTCTTGATGTAACATTTCATTACTATCCTGTTGATTTCCTTTGTCCACTTTAATCTAGCAGTAGTTGAATTACGACTCGGCACTGGCTGCTGTCCCCCAGTCTCCTCGCCGGACATGGCACCACCACCATAGATTCGGGTTCCATTTACGCCGTTTTCTATATTCGTAGTTTCATTTATATATATATATATATATATATATATATATATATATATATATATATATATATATATATATTACCAGCTGGGAGGTCCGTATACAGAAATATTTCCTGAGGTCTCAAAAACGGCCCGAGGCCGAGGGACGTTTTTGAGACCGAGGGAAATATTTCTCTATACGCGGACCGACCAAAACGGTAAATTATTTATTTATTTTTTCCTCGAAGCGCATAATGCACCACCCCAACCCCAGCGAATAAAAAATACAAACAGAGACGTCATTAAGAAGCCACTCAGCAGTGACTAAATAAGGAAGTCACTTGAGTAAACAGAAGAACGAAGAAGCATGTTTATTTCAAACGAGACAAAGCGAAAAAAGTTCGTTAACATATTGTTGGCATCTAATAATAATAATAATAATAATAATAATAATATTATTATTATTATTATTATTATTATTCAATTTTTTCCTCAATCCTGCGGCAAACGAAGGTCACGTCATAGATTCAACACCAGCCAAAAAACGACGCGTAATATTCATAAGTGATGAATCAGACTGAATTGCATCCTTTTTACTTTTGTTGCAATATCCGAGCATTTTGTAAAGAACTTGTCGTTGTTTTTGTGCAACCACTACGTTAGATGCCAACAATATGTTAACGAACTTTTTTCGCTTTGTCTCGTTTGAAATAAACATGCTTCTTCGTTCTTCTGTTCACTCAAGTGACTTCCTTATTTGGTCACTAGCTGAGTGGCTTCTTAATGACATCTCTGTACATCCTTTAATTTTTCCTATCGTTGCTCCAGTAATTTGCGATCCAGTCTGCATCGGCGATGCAGGTTCGCCTTCGTATGGTATCCACTGTTCTATCTTCTGTGTTGCGGAGGGTTTTGTTGACAAATACGTCGTCTTCGACTTCCATCTGTACCCAGCTCTAAAATTAGTTTCCGAGTCATCCTGGCTCTCATTTAATTCGGAAAAGCTCTATTACATTGCTCCAGTAAAAGTTTAAATGAAAATGCACAAATAATTTCGCGAAAAGAGAGATTCTGAGCACTATTTCAGCACACGAGTCTTTAGCTCTGTTGTTGTTCTCAATATGATGTCACTTCCGGCGCCAAACGCCAATCTCTCAACAGTAGTCACCAGTACTTTCCATCTCACGGAAAAGGGCAAAATAGCCAACTTCGAGAGCGAAAAAGTCCACGAAGATGAGATTTTCGTCTGCCAAGATATATTACAAATTTTCTTAAAATAACTCAAATATTCGAAATATGCAAATTCGCTGACCTTGACATAGGCACTTTAAAGGGCTGTCATTGTCTAGTGGTTTTTTTTGCTTGAAAGAGGTCTTGTGATTGCTGTAGCGAGTTTTGAATTCGTTTTCTGTCATGCTGGCCATGTTGTTCATGCAACTGTAGCTGACCTTGATATTGCCTCTGTTGAACATTTTGTGAAGGGGATGGCTTACATTGAAATGTTTATCGTTATAGGAAGGTTTTGCCGACATTTGTTAGGACATTTTTCGAAAACGGTGTGTTGAACCAAACGGGTTTTCGTCCATTTTTTTTTCATTTCAGTCCATTTAATTTAGTTTTAAACGCTTCAATAAATACTTGCATGAAGGATAAACCAGTTTCATACACCATTGTATATATTAGATGTGTGAAGTTGATCGTCCAGGTTGTTGTAGTCTTGACGGCCTCAGTGGCGGTCATCATCAGAGTCAAGTAAAGCGTGTTTGTCAGGGTTTGCCTATATATACGTCTGGTTCATTACGTCATCGTTTGTTTGCGTCATAATTAGTGTGAGTGGGTGTCGCGTCATGCGTTAAGCGTGGGCCAATATTGTTTGTCATCGGTTATTTGTGTCATAATCAATGTGAGTGGGTGTTGCGTCATGCGTTAAGCGTGGGTATATTGTTTGTCGGTAAGTCTATTGTTCGTTGGTGCGTGCGAAGTACTCTTTTGTATGGTGTCGGTAATTGTCGTGATCTGTTAAAGAGTGAGTGTCAACCGTCGTACATTGCGCGCTTGTGTTTATCTTTCCGTACGATAACAAAGTGTTTTGAAGTGCTTTGTTGCCAACTTGATGTGGTATAAATACTTCGGAAATTCGCCGAGTCTTTTCAGAAAACCCTACAGAGGCTTTCTTATTCATCCACAATCCAAATACATCGACTTGGAACATGATTTTTTTGTTTGAACCTCGTCACTTGGTCTTCCACGCTTCGCGTCAGTGAAGGCTGACATAATTCGAAACGAAAGTCAAGAAAACGTCGAGTTTTGTGAAAAATACAGAAATAATTACTTTCTAAGGTATATCTTCTTTCAATTAAAAGACAAAATGAATAATTTATATCAAGGATTGACAAGATATTTACGGATGCAGTTCACCAAGGGAATTTCGTGCTTCGAAAAATGGCCGACCGAGCGTGCAATGCGTCACGGTTGACACTCACTCTTTAAGTGGTTTATGTTCCAAGTTGGTATACCAACTTTCTAATGTAAGTCGCTGTTTGTAGTTTGTGTTAAAGGCGATACATTCAACCGAGTTCCAGTAAATATCGTTTTTGTTTGTACGTGGTGTTCAGCTATGTGATTAGTGTTGTCCCCGTTTCTAGTCGCTCGTTTGTGTTCAGCTATTCTAATTTTTAGGTTTCGGTCGGTTTCACCAATATAAGTGTCCTGGCAGTCGGCGCATTTGATCACGTAAACTGCACCATGTCTTTCGTGAGGCTGTTCTTTGTCTTTCACGTTAGTCAGTATATGTCGCAAAGTAGTCATAGGTTTGTGGGCTACACGTATATTGTAAGGTTCAAACCATTTACTTCAGTTGTATATATTCGCAGCGAACGTATTCAAAAACACAAAATAAGTCTGAAAAACGAATGACAAACTAACCACACAAGAATTGTCCTTCCAAAATCAACTCCTGATCCTCCAAAATGTCGTTGAGCAATGAATATTGTGGCAACGGCCTCGTAAAGAGCTGTCCCATCCATATTTATAGTTGCTCCAATGGGAATCACAAACTGTGCCACACGACGGTCTATCTTATTGTTCTGCTCAAGACATCTTAATGTAACGGGTATGGTTGCAGAGCTAAAATAAACATGAAAATGATAAGGGAAAGATCGAAAAATGGAGTGTCGATAAAGGAATAGAAATTCGATTTCCACTAAACACCACTGCTTCAAAAGTGCAAACTGCAATCAACGAAAATTATCAAGGTTCACCTGGACGCCGTCCCAAAAGCAGTAAGAATGGCATTTCCCATTCCAACAAGGAACCGAAAAGGATTCTTTCTCACGATGACAAAGTAAATAATTGGTAAGGTGATAAAGGCGTGGATGAAAAGTCCAAGAATAACTGTTAGCATGTACATTCCCAAGCTTTCCAGGTTGTCTTGTATGTCTTTCATGGCTGCCAACTTTCCTGCAATTAGGCTACAGATACCAATTGGAGAAAACCTTTTGACAAAAATAAATAAGAAAACATGCAGATATTTGCAGTCAATATATAAATATACAAGAAAATAAAAATGCAAAGAAAATACGCTTTTCAATAGAATATACATGCAAGTATGAGTTTAGTTAATTGATTAGGTGATATGAGGTGATAGTGTTCTAGGGCAAAGCTCGAGTTAATTATCGCCTGTTAGTATAATTTCTGAGCTTAAACGAGTTCTCATTGGTTGACTGGCCAGTAACTCTGAGACGATAGTCCTCGCGTAGGGCGGGTAGAAAATTTTTTTGGGATCACTTTCCATGGGAAGCCATCTGATTGGCTTATCAAGGTCCCAAAATGTGATCCCAAAAATAATTTTGCGTAGCGCGGTGACTATCACATGCATTATCAGAAATCATACTTGAAAAAGTGTTTTTTTGTGATCAGGATGAGTTTATTCGTTCCATTCCCCTCTCGGAAACATCATTTCGATGTATGATTTCTAAAACATGAAGAATTTTTTTCAAAATGGCGACTACACTTTTATAACTAATATATCGTCGAAA
The DNA here is from genome assembly GCA_035772405.1 of Chrysogorgia sp. JL179-B06. NCBI lineage: Eukaryota > Metazoa > Cnidaria > Anthozoa > Scleralcyonacea > Chrysogorgiidae > Chrysogorgia > Chrysogorgia sp. JL179-B06. Next base: position 89,886 of record JAYKKM010000399.1, on the reverse strand, counting down.
TGGCTCAAAACATAGCATAAAGACATCAGATTTCTCTCAAGATAGAACTGTCTAAGGGTAAGGAAGTTGTTTATCGTATAATTATTTGTATTTTTACATCAGTTTTGATGTTTTTGAAAGCTGTCAAGCGTAGGAAAACATCGAGCATTGGATTTACAAATTATTTCTAACACAGTTCGAACGATCTGTTTAAAATTTCTCAATTGGATATTTTAATTCAGTTCAGGCCTGAAATTATACTAAAACAATTAGTCACCTCAGTCTCGATGATTATCGTTATATTCACCGATAATCACCTCGACTTGCGGAGCGCACAGATGACGTATGTTGTTGATGTCTGCATATAAGTCCTAAACAATAGGAAATGAGTCATTTGGGAATTCTTCAGACTCAATTTTAGTTTGTCCGCATTTGGGGTTTAAAAATAGAATCTGTGCGCTACGCTATTGTGTAATATAACTCCGAATACAATCATTTCAGAATATATTATAAAATAAATTACGAAAATCTCTATACGGTGTTGGACGTGGTTTTACCCTCGGAAACACAAATGAATGAAGAAATTATACATTTAAGTGAAATGGCAGTTACGGAGAGAAATACAACACAGCGAAAATATATGTAATATATCATACGCGAGAAGGCGTTTATTATCTGATTTCCAAACACCGAGACGTGTGTTGAAAAACGAGGCCACAGACCGAGTTCTTTAACACACTTCGAGGTGTAAACGGCTTCTCGTGTATGATATATTACATATACTTTCGTTGTGTCGTATTGTGTTGTATTTCTCTCCGTAACTGCCATTTCACTTAATTGTATAATTTCTAAAACCACATCCAACCTTTCGAGTGTATGATATAGCGTCGATATAACAAATCAGTATTTTAAGAGAAAATCGAGGTGAAAGTTGTCGAAAAGTTATACTAATTAAGATCACATATCCAAACGTCTCGGTTATGATTTTTCTTTGTGTTTTACTCATGAATTATTGATGATTTGAGATGCAGCGTTTACAACACTTGTAAAACAGCACGACATAAACATTGGTTAACCAATGAAAGATTAACCTCTTATTAACCGAGAGCGCGGACATTACGGGAAAATATCAGACCGAGGTCCGTACACGAAAAACCGAGGTCTGAGATCTTCCCGTAATGACCAAGCGGATCTGAGGTTAATAAGCGGTCTATAACGTCTATTAGTATCAACCAACTAGTGGCTATTACAAATTCGGCATTCTGATTGGCTGAGCTACTCACTGTCTATTGGTGATAGACGGTGAGTAGCGTTACCCAATCACAAACCTTCTTATGCTGGAATATTCCTATCCTGACCAATCAGAAGCCACGACATATTCACGCTGCACGGCCAAACCTGAAATCTAGTCCAAACATGGCGCCCGCTAAAATTTATATACGAGTGATGAAATCATGAAAACATTGGCCCGAAAGTAATGGAAAATTGTTCAGTTTGACATTTTCGAATAGGAAAATGAATTCGCTTATGCCTATGGAGTATATCTATACCAAATGTGAAGCAAAGTAATTACAAACTCGTTTTTTGTGAGCGATTGTTTATATGTGCCATCGAGCAACTCTACATCATTTTGAATGGGAGACTTCTACAAACAAAAAGGTAAAACTATCTGAAAATTTGGAACAAAGTTAGAAAGGTTGTTTATGGTTGATACTAAAACAATTAGACAACTCCCCTCGTTGTCTATGAGCAGATAGTCAACTCGGGCTTCGCCCTCGTTGACTATCTGCTCATAGACAACTCGTTCTCGTTGTCTAATTGTTAATTATAATATTATATGCCACTTTTGGACAGCAATAGCGTGGCAAAGAGTGAGCGTCACGGGTTATTGAACAGAACACACCGAAAGGATAATAAAACTCACTTTCTAAGTGTTCATCCTCTGATTGTGGCTAATTCATGATTTAATTAAAAACTCTTGTATCCTTTTTGGCATTTTAAAATAAATTTGTTATTATTTGTTGTAGGAAAAAGTTTATCGTCACAACCCGTAATCCGGACCAGTACATTACGGAAAAGTAACGATCGCAGTCAGAGCGTCTCAGCCAATCAGAGCGCGCGATTTCACCGGAAGTAACATACGCCATATAATAAAATCATTTATTGTATATTTTACTAAAAACTGCATCATAATTAATAAGAATGTAAGTAATTTTTACCACATAATCAGTTCAACCATTTTCATTGTAATCTCCAACAAAATAGAAAACCATTGTGTCATTGGTCTGCCTTGCTCTCCCATCTTACTCAAAAACATACCAAAAATGATTGAAAACACCAGAATTCCGAGAACATTCAACCGATTATCTTCCTTTGTTCCATCATACCCATATTCCATGTTGGATTGTTTGATCAGTTGAATTGTATTTTTTGATACTTTCCACGGATTGATTATGGTATCTTTCAGAAGTAAGGACATGTTTTCGGCAGAGCTTTTGTAAAATTCGGCAGATTTATTTACAAACTTATAAGATTTTACTTTCTTCTTAAATTTTGTCGAAGTCTATAATAAGTCGAAAAAGAAATTTAAGCTGGTATTAAAACATGAAAAGGAGAATTATATTGGTGTGGAATTTCTCATGGCGACGCGCTAGAATATTTGGTATACAAATAAAATATCTAAAAAGGTTGGTGTACTACCGAAATAGCGTGTAAGTAATCTAACGTTTCGAGCGAAGGCCCTTCGTCAGAGAGTGAAACGTAAAGTGAAATAATAACTGAGTGAGACTTTTATAGAATTAATACTGTAAGCGCGTAAGACAAAAATAAGCCAATCAGGTGTGAGAAACAATAAGAAATAATGAGATATAAAAATAAGTCATTTGCTATTTTTACCAACAATAAGCAACAAAGCATACAAAGCGATGCTAATGATGGGAGATGAAATAAATAAATACTCATGGGGATTAAGTGAAACAAAGATCAATAGAATGGAAAGTCTTTCATTGAGACCATGGGTCTTTCATTCTATTGATCTTTGTTTCACTTAAAGTGCCCATGACCCCAAATACGATATTAGTAATATATATTCTACATGAAGTAAATAGTTGAATACCAAAATATTTTATGATTTGAGCTTTGCGTTGATGTTTTATAAAGGTTTATTTGTCCAAAATGCTAATGAGTGCGACGTCATTTACGGCATCATTTCAGATACAATATTCTGCTGTTAAAGCAAATTAATCTAACTCAAACGTTGATGATGTACTTGACCACTATAGTAAAGATTTTATCAACTTTTTCACTCAAATCCTCAACCAGTCTATCACACGGAAAGCAGAAAAGAAAGCCAAATGCCGTAAATGACGTCACATCATTAGAATTTCAGTTGAAACAAACCTTTATAGCACATCAACGCAAAGCTCAAATCATAAAATATTTTGCCATTCAACTTTTCACTTCATGTGGAATCTATATCAGTAATATGGTATTTGGGGTCATGGGCACTTTAAATAATAATAATAATAATAAATGGTTTAATAGAGAATACCTTTGCACCCTAAAGGTGAATTGCGATAACTTTACAATCATGAAAATATAGAAATAAGTATATATTACATAAAGTTGGTTGCAAGCATAATACATCTATAAATCTATTAAAATATATAATTACAGACTATATAGTGTATTATAATAGCATAATAAGTTCTAAAAACCCTAAAGCTCATGAGTATTTCTTTATTTCATCTCCCATCATTAGCATCCCTTTGTATGGGTGGTTGCTGATTGTCGGTAAAAATAGCAAATTACTTTCCTATTTTTACATCTCATTATTATTTGTTATTGTTTCTCGCACCTGATTGGCTTATTTTTGTCTTACGCGCTTATTTATTCTATAAAAGTCTCACTCAAGTTACTATTTCACTTTACGTTTCACTCTCTGACAAAGGGTCTTCGCTCGAAACGTCAGACTATACTTACACGCTATTTCGGCAATACACGAACCTTTTTAGATATTTGATTTGTATTTCTACATTGCCTACACAGCACAACACGTTTTATTATTTATTTGGTATACCGGTGCTGTAAAACATGTAATTCCACTCATTCATGGCAGTGTAGTAAATTACAAGACCACATCCATTCTAATATATCTAACCAACTATCATGGGTCTACTCAACACCTTATACATGTACACATACATATACATATACACACATACACACACACACGCATACATATACCATATACCATATATACCATATACATATACATATATACATATACATACAGTATACATATACACATAGAGAGAGTATAATTGTAGTGTATAAATAATATACTATACTATAGACTTACGGACTGGAAGGTTGCTCCAATAAGATTATCTGGAAAGCAGTTCCTAAACAGAGGTCATGTTTGCGAACATTAGTAAAACAACTAAATCATCATGAAATGTTTAATAAACGACCAGCAGCTAGTGTTTTGTCGGGTTTAAAATACGAGGCGATAGCGTAATGTTTTAGACCCGATAAAACACGTGCTGCGAGTTTATTGAACTACTTAAAAAACGAACTATTTTCTACGTTGCAGTCTATTCCGTAAAAACCAGAGAGAAATTTATCAAGAACAGCAAGCATATCTTCATCGCAAATAAAGACACTCGTAGACCTTATTCATAAATCATGGGGGTCAATTTAAGGTGGCTCGATAGTCAAAATGGAATCATTTTGAGAGCACGATTTATCATACTACAAATTTTATATAGTCATATTTTTTTACATAAGTAGTTAACATGGTCCAATAGCATTTTACAAAGAAAAATATTTGGGTCCATATCTTTAATTGCTTAGCAGTCACACCCTTTTCCGCGAACACAACATTTTTAAAGGCACGAAACTGTAGGACGCGCCAATTGTGATTTCTCGAAACAGGTAAGTGCTAAAGGTGGATTTCGATTAAGCGAATATAGTCGCACGGATGACTTTTCTATTGTACAAATTGAATGGTTTTCTACTTGGTTGCACACGAACGCTCTCAAGAAAAAAGGAAAAAGTCGTTCGCGCGACTATATTCGCTTAATCGAAATCCAGCTTAAGGGTCTGAAATTTTATATGTGGTATACATGCAATACCAGAGCTGTGCAATGACGAATTATTTTACAAATATGTCAAATGTCAATGCCTTCATATATTTTAGCCTTTCCCAAAAGTGAGGGAGAAAAATGTCCAATTACATCTCTTCCAAAAGCCCTAGATATTTTTTGGAGTAGTCTAATACAACAAATCAATTCGTCATTGAACAGATAATACCTGTATGAACTCCCAATCAAAATTTCATGCATATAGGTCAAATATTTTTGATATCACAATTCACAAACATAGCATCTCGTGGACTTCAAATTACAGAATTTGAGGAAAAACACTTTAAGGTGGTTCGATAAGTCTAAATCATGAGAAATTGTATTTTCGCATAAAAATGTTTGTAATGCAGATCTGAGCTTCATTGTGGTTCATTGCATCGCTCTAGTGGTAGTCTTGTTTACTGAAAAGTTTTATACCCTCAACGTTTACCTGAGTGGAGAAATCGTGTTTCCAATAAATCCAGAAAACTAATTTGCATAAAATCTGCCGCTTATCATATAAACACAATTTCTCTAGATATACAAATGCTACAAGTGTGAAACGTTTCAATAATCAAGACCACCGCTAGAGCTATATGCAATGAACCAAAATAAAAAAATGCAATTTCTCATAATTTTTATCAGCATTTAAATAATCCTTTTAAAGGGGAACTGTACTCAAAAAATAAATTTGTTTAAAATAAAAGGCCTTTAAGTATAATGTTTAGAAATGTTAATAGTTTTACGGTATCTGCTCTTGTACTCGAGAAATAACGTTTTCATTCTCGTATTTTATGCTTCTGGACGCCGCCATTTTCGAGTTTGCTCGACGGCTCAGACTCGAGGTCCAGCGGGGGTTTCTTTTCAATTTGACGGCAAGGAACAAAAGACAAGCACTCAATGACGTCAAAATTGAAAAGAAAACCACCGCTGTACATCAATCTTGAGCCGTCGACCAAACTCGAAAATGGCGGCGTCCAGAAGCATAGTTTATGAAATTGTATTTAATTTTCTATTTAAGAGTTTGTTTAGTGCTGGCAAATAAACAGATTGCCACCTTTTCTCGACGTCCTTTGACCTTTGACTCCTTTGAAACGCAAGTCTCTACTCTTCAATCTCCACTCTTCAATCTCTGATTCTTATTGAATATTGTCCGAATTAGAGTTAGATCCATTGGCGGTGGATGTGCCCTCCCAGAAAGTGATGACATATGTAGGGGTTCGGATTTTGAGAGCACTTTTGAGCAAAATCTAAAGAACACAAATCACAAAAAGTTCGCTATCTCGAACTCGGTTATCTCGAACTCCCCGCTATCTCAAACTTAAACCCATTTCCCTTAGATTTGCCCTTGCTTTATCAGTTATCCGTACTCGGTTATCTCGAACTCGGTTATCTAGAACTCGGTTATATCGAACTCCCCGGCTATCTCGAACTATTTTTTGTTTCCCTTGGCCCAAATCAACCCTGTTTATCTCGAATTCTAATTACGAAGCTGATAGACAAACATCAGAAAGTGTCAAAACACAGCTGGAAAGCGTACTAAAATTACATTAACCTAATAACCTGTAATGTTTTGCAATGTTTATAATTCAGACGGCTTCTTTCGATATACAAAGAATTAGCGGTCTCACATATTATACAATCAGCTATTCTATGCTTAAAAGCTGTTGTCGTAGGACTTCGATAAATACTTTTTTCCGTCGAAGTGTAGGTGCAAGGCAGTAGGCACTTGCATATACAGGGCCGTTAGCGGACTATATATAAGTACCACTGCAGGTTGTGAAACACCTCTAGGGGACCCCGTGGCCATGCCCCCACCGGCGGAAAAAAATTTGATATCTGGAATTACTGAACTGCCATTTTAGAAAAATATTTTAAATATTTTTTTGTGATTTTGTATATTAAACACTGACAAATAGCATCCCATACTTTCAGTTGAGACCAGTTTTATTGGAAGGTATTTTCTCTCCCCGAGACCTGAATAACTTTGGATTTTGATTAGATTAATAAGTCACCAAAGTTCTTGTTGTCTTGGCACTGTGCAAGGGAAACGTGATGGGGCAAGCTTTCACAGGATTAATTTCAAAATTCAATTTTAATTATACATTGTAGGTTCTGGCGCATTTTAACAATAAAAGTCATGTTATGTAAACTGATTATATCACTTTTATTATATATATTAGATCATATGTAACATATGTAACATATGGTTGAGGGATTTGAACTCGCCCCACCTAATAAACGTCTATTAATTTTTATATTATAATATTTTATATATATATATATATATGTATGTATGTATGTATATATATATATATGTATGTATGTATGTATATATATGTATGTATGTATGTATATATATATATATTACAATTTACAACGGCAATCAAAAAGCAGTTCAAGTTTATATATCGGCATGTTAATTATGCCTTGCATATATTGTTAAAATATTAATTAAAAAAGATTGACTGCAGTAAAATAACACCACGGCAGTGCCGTGGCGGTGCGCTACGGCCCTGATATACACTCTCCATCGCCAAGGTTAACAGGTTTGCTCTTAGCTTCACGATTGAAAAGAACATCCGAACAAGTCAGAGACAGCAGACCATCCAGAGTTTCTTCGTATCTCAATGACAATTGATGTTTCACTAGATTGTTTTTAAGAAAATACGTACTTGTTTTTGGGGTGTAAATGCGTAAAACAGACTCATTGTTGCAGTTAATTAATTATTAAACTATATGCACGTTACTAATTAACGATTTCCTCGAAATTTGACACTGACCCGTTATCTCGAACTATATTTTGTTTCCGTTGAGGGCTACTGTAATAGCACCATTAATAAAAAGAGGCAGTTCTCGGCCAATGGGCCCCGGTGCACCGTTTGCACATTCAGCGGATAGCATGCCCTTTTAAACATGACCGTTTGTCCCTCCTTACCCTATAGTTTAAGAGTTAGCAAAATCATTAAAACGCAGTATTGAAATGATTAGCCTGGCCTGTTTTTCTATCGCTTTGGAAATATGTTACCGAGCGATTTATTATGAGAGGTATTCATAGTTCTAGTTAAATTGGAAGACGGAGAAATTGGGAGAATACGACCACATACAACTTCATAAGGGGAAGTCCATAACAATTCGTGTCTACTTGTGTTGAACGCGAATGTAACGCTGTCTAACCACAACTCCCAATCGTCTCTTTTGCTATAGGAATGAAGGATGAAACGATGCATTGTATTAAATGTTCTGTTTTGACGTTCGATTTGTCCGTCGCATTGTGGGTGGTATGCAGTTGTTGTGCAGATGACGTCGGAATGACGTGCATCAGGTTACTCTAGAAATTTCACCTTAGGTTTGATTACTGATGGAATATAAATCTCAAAGCCCATGGTCTTGATGGTATAACATACGCTGATGACACACAGCTGTATGAACATGTACCTATCAAATCTTCATGTGATCGACCTGCTGTTCTAGCTGAACTAGAACAGTGTAGAACTGTGTACTCAGTCTAAATGATCTTACAGTTACATGTAATCCAAGTAAAACCAGCATTAATGCCCATCTGTTATCACGTTTTATTTTATGTAAGAAATGTGCATGTTGATGATGTACTATTATAAAATAACATGTAAACAACAAGCAATTTGATTGGTCAATACCCGTGCAGGAATTTACAGCAATTTTAAGTGGCGTTTTCCATCTCATTCCGTTTATCGTTATAAGTTAAACTAAACCTCTCAAAAAAAAAAGAATATAATTTTTGTATTGTGAGAAAACTATCACCGAGAAAACTGATCGTCTGATCCATTTTGTGTTCAATAGCGAAGTTAATAAACAAAACAACGAGGTTTGAAAAGGGCATGTTTTGAAAGCAACAAACTCGCGAGAATAATATACTGTTTAAATACCTTCTATTTTCTTGCCTGATGAACTCACTGGGAAAAGAACAATCTTTATCTATACGAAATAAAATACCGAACAGCTCTCGACTTAAATCCAAAATCTTCCAGTGAAATTGTGAAAAAGACAGCGAAGACCTTTCCAGAGCGACAGTTGCTGCCCATAATATCTGTCTGTTCGGAGACGGCTGATTCCAGTAATGATTAAGCTTTTGCCTAAAACTAGTCAGTATTTTTGATACTCAAAGTCTTCTCTTTGTTGTCGGATTTGTCGGGAAAACAAATTTCGACTGCTGTTGGAGACGAATTATGATTGGTAGTTGATAATTCTTGGGAGAATTTGTATTCTCATCATATTATTTTTGGATAAAATTCGTTATTTCTCTGTCGTTATTTTATAAAATAAATACCAAATGGTTTTCCGTGCAGGATACTGTGATCCAAACACTTGGGATGTTACTCGACTTCCAAAAAGCTAAAAAACACTCGCCTATCGACTAGTGTTTTTTAATGCTTTTCGAAAGTCTCGCAACATCCCGCGTGTTTGGATCACAGTATCCTGCACGGAAAGCCATTTGGTATTCCTTTAATCCAAGCGGTTCCGGTTGCAGGTGATCTTGATTTTGCTGTTGATAGACATCTTACTTAAATATTGATCATGTAAATACTATTTGTAAATCAGCCACTTTGGCTATTAGAAATAATTGAGCAAGTTACAGCGCATTTTGCGAGGGTTAAAAATACTTAAAGTAATTTTCACTGGTTGCCAGTGAGATGAAGGATATTATTTTCCAGATACTGCTGATTACTTTCAAATTAAGCTTTATATTGCACGGCCAAGCAGCCCTATTTATATCAGTGATTTACTAACTGAATATACAGTAACACTGAACTTTCACTACCAAAAACAAATACCGTTACCAATGGAGACATAAAAATTAAAATTCGTGGTTGCCACTGCAATTAACACTGGAATCATTACCAGAGCAAATTAGAAGAACTGACTGTTTAAGTCAGACTTAAGACTTTCCTTTTTTCAAATTAATAGTTTTGTAGTAATATCGATCATAGCTTTATTAGTTATATGTAATTAGTTTTGATTTTATATTGAAATTTAATTAGTTTTACTTTTATAAGACTGACTTTAGTTCAGGTGTAGTAGTGTTTTTTTCTGTAGCTAACATGGGTCCACCCTGAGATTTAGTTCACTTTGGCATAAACTTGGGTCGGTTGCTAGACCAACCTGAACAGTTCAGGCCAGCCTGATTCGATTTCCTATGTAAACATTAAGATCTCTTATCTTTCTTCTTCCGCTAGTCTCGTTTGCTTATGACGTAAGCTTTTAGGCAAGACTTCTGAATTATATCCTTTGAAAACTTTCCCGAATTCCGTTACTCTTCATATTTTGGCTCACTCGTTGACGGTGTTTAATTTCCGTCACATATTGTTTGTAATGTCCTCATCGCCTGATTTCGAAAGAATATTTACTTTTTTCCATGAAAAATGCGAAATAAAAGTTATTTCTTGGGTTAGAAAGTTGTAAATTTATACTAAAACAATTAGACAACTCGCCCTTGTTTTCTATGAGCGATAGTCAACTCGGCTCCGCCTCGTTGACTATCTGCTCATAGAAAACGCGGGCTCGTTGTCTAATTGTTAAATATATTATACCTATAAAGTTAAACAGCCAGCATGTTGTAGAGTTGTGCCGTGCGTTACAGTAAGATTGACACAACAGAACACACGCGTACGAGAAGCGATTCAGTTTAGTTGTTGATGTTAATAAATATCATCTGTGTTATTCAGTTTGGATTAGACTGCGTCTTGCAAATCTTTATTGATTTAGCTTCATCTTGATGCGATCTTTGTTTATTAACTTTTGATTAAACTGTGTCTTGACTGACAAATCGAGACTGTTTAACCTTTAATGTTTATATCGTTTATAGATTGTTTTAAAATCCCTCACCTTTCGACGAAAAAAGACACTCGCTTATTTTATTTTTATTGAAACTTGCTTACTGTTAACAGTGAAGCTGTGAGCATCCCACGATTCATTGTAACCTCAAAATCATTCCCGATTGAACTTGCGGCTATTACTCGAAAGTGCATTGCGGGTTTAGACTGAATAAATCGAGATTTTTTCTGGTATAACCAATATATATCTGTATATCATATTACCAAATCTATTATACGCAGGGACTACTATGATGCCTCCTCGGGTTTTGCCCCCCCCCCCCCCGAAGGGCCAGAACTGGACGATGGTTCTGTCTGACTAGCCTCCTCCACAAGCAACTCTGTGGCTTACTTTTTCCAAGTCAAATAGCTTCCAAGGCTGTGTGAGCAATGTTTTGTTTTGGATTGCAGGGACGTATAGGGATTGTGAAGGGATTGGTCGCCTGGCACCCTTCCCCTGGCACATTTAGTTTCCCTCTCCTCAATTGGATTTGGAAGCTATTCGACTCGGAAAAAAGAAACCATAGAGTTGCCTGCGGAGGAGGCTAGGCAGCCAGATACTATTTTGAACCCTGATTTAAACAGCATAGTTAACTTGAATGATTGAACCCAAACGTTGCTATTAGAATGGATGATTGCTTCATTAAACCAAAAATACAATGTGTTCACTAGCCGTCACCGTGCACAAATTTACATAACAGCGAACAAAAAGATAGAACAAAGACTTTCTTGAGTTTCCAGACAAATTATGCCTCCATTGACAGATTGACTATGATGTAAACAAGAGCTGAAATGAGCGAATACTGGCCAGTGACTTGTGAGGTTAGGTCAGCCTCGTGTAAACACCCATTGCTCATTAGTCCACTATTGGGTAAACTTAATACAAAACATTCGTCTCTTGTATTGTGAGTACCAATCTATGACCCAAAAGCTTCATAATACCACTACCAAAGTGCTTCGAGGATGTCCTTTGAAATTCTGTCAACTATCCTTTCGCATCCGGAAGAGAATACTTGAATACCAAAAGCTAATAACGTGAGGCAGCAGTGCAAAATGGCTTATTTGCAATATTTATTTCCTGAGAGTAAACATGTTCATGCAGTCTGATCGCATGTTTTCAGCGAGGAAAAAATGCAATCAATTTTTCATTCAATTTTAGCCTGACTACATATCAGAAGCCCAGACATTGGGAAGCAGTCTCTCAAAAGTCAAGTGCATTAATTCCTCTCACATACTATTTACGAAATCCGATATTTATATAAATCATAGATCAATTGAACATCATAAAAATAATAAAAACATATTTCATTGACATTTTACTGTTTTACCTTATCAAGTCAAGTAAAGAATGAACAGCTTCCACGTGTGATTGTTCTTCCTTCTGCCCACTAGTTTTGGTGTCTCCAGGCTTAATAGCTGAAACCAGAATAATTCCAAGAATAACGGCAAGAATGGTTGTAGATATGTAGTAAATTATAGCTCGTCGACCAAGTCTACCAGTCGATTTACTATCCAAAACAGCCACGGCCACAACGATACTCGATACAATCAGAGGAAGAATAATCAACTTTAACATTCGCAGAAAAATCTCGCCGGGGAACGATATGTACATGGCCAGTTCAATCGGAGAAGGATCCTTCGAGTTTTGAACTTTTCTGTTCACAAGAATGCCGACAAGAAACCCCAGAAGAACTCCGATAATTATAAGAATAAGGAGAAGGTTTTTACGCAGCCACTGCAAGCATTTGTTTTCCTTTTCTGCCATGGCGTCTAAATCTTGTCGTTTCTCAGCTGCTTTGTATCAGTATTCGGTGTTGCAGTTTCAGATGATTAATAACACGATAAGTGGTCGTATCAAAATACTACAATGTCAACAAGACGAACAACAATGAATGAATCTTTCATCGCAATATCCAAAGCTCGGTCGGGTGACTTAAATAACCAGCTTGACTGTTCATGCATAGTATCACAGATAGTATGCCTCCTCCGCAGGCTCTTGCGCGCCTTCCTTTCAAATTTCCGCGCGCCGACAATCTCGTTCCCAGAGCCTCCGCCGCGCCACGCAAACGGAGGCTCTGGGATAATCCATCGCCAGAGGGCCGGAAAACAGGGCGTCGATTGAACAGAGCATGCGCCAGTAATAGACCGAGCGTAGTTTCTGGGACGTGAGAACTATCTGTGCTATATTAAAATATCGAGTTCTTCGGCAAGAATCTTCCCTAAACACGTTAATAACTCTCGAGGATCTCTTCAGAGGTGAAAAAAAGTTGTTGTCTGGTGTTTAAATTAGCAACCAATTGGGATTTGGGACAGAAAAGAATATGATTTTAGAATTTATGTAACTCGCGGCAATGAAATCAAAAAGGTATTAATAAATACACAAAGAAATGTTTATCGAGGTATTGGCTATGGAAGGCCATCGCCACCAAAAATACATCGAATGTAAAACGGCGAAGCATACTTTGAACTGGTCTAGTGTAGTTAGAGATGGTACAGCAATCACTGTCGAAATGGTATAGCACAAACTTACTTGGTATAGCATAATATCGATTGGTTTAGCTTGACTATGTGGATTGATCTAGCGTAAACTGAATTGGTCTAGCTAAAACTAGATTGGTTCAGCAAAATTCAGTTGATTGGTCTAGCTAAAACAGGATTGGTCCAGCTAAAACAGGATTGGTGTGTGCGTAATAGGGGATCGGTCTAGCTAAAACAGGATTGGTATAGGTAATAGGGGATCGGCCTAGCTAAAAGTGAATTGGTTTAGCTAAAAGTGAATTGGTCTAGCTAAAAGTGAATTGGTTTAGCTAAAAGTGAATCGGTCTAGCTAAAAGTGAATTGGTCTAGCTAAAAGTGAATTGGTCTAGCTAAAAATGAATCGGTCTAGCTAAAAGTGAATCGGTCTAGCTAAAAGTGAATTGGTCTAGCTAAAGGTGAATTGGTCGAGCTAAAGGTGAATTGGTCTAGCTAAAAGTGAATTGGTCTAGCTAAAAGTGAATTGGTCGAGCTAAAGGTGAATTGGTCTAGCTAAAGGTGAATTGGTCTAGCTAAAAGTGAATTGGTCTAGCTAAAGAAAGGTGAATTGGTCTAGCTAAAACAGGATTGGTCTAGCTAAAGGTGAATTGGTCTAGCTAAAACAGGATTGGTCTAGCTAAAACAGGATTGGTCTAGCTAAAACAGGATTGGTCTGGCTAGAAGTGATTTGGTCTAACTACAACGGGATTGATGTAGGTAAAAGTGATTTGGTCTGACTATACAGGTACGTTTTTTTACTTTGGGCATTTGCACAAGCGCCATTTGTTCAACGGTTTTAAGATAAACCGTTCCTCACAGATGTGTTAGTTTGGCTGTACGTTTGGCCTGGGTTATTGAATCTGATTGTTATTTGTTACTGCTTTTCTCGAAATGCAGGAAATTTCGTTTCAGAATCAAAAAATGTTCGGGGAGCTCGCAACTTCGTCGCTCGCTCCAGGGGCGCACATTAGGGGGGTGTGGGGGTGTCACACCCCCCCCCCCCAACATTTGGGAATCGGTCCGAAAAGTCGGTCCCAAATTGTCTGTCAGACTGCCATATTCGGTTCCGATCGACCAGTATAAGTATTACGTACTAATATGATCATTTCCGTGCCCAAGAAAGATAAAAACTGGTTACACAATTTCTGATTGCGTTAAGGACTTCGTGACACTTGGATGCGAAAAAGATATGACTGACTCAATTGATCTTGAAAAACTTGTTGATCATTGGGCAGAGCTTCCACAAACCCGACGCATTATTAGTGTTTGATAATTTGAGTAGGCTAGTTTTGCTCCAGCTTCCAGGCATTTTAAGTAAAAAACTCAAGCTAATATCTTCTTTTCGACAATAAAAATACTGTAATATATAATATTATGGTCCATTAAAAAACCTTAATATTTTTTTATTAAAACCACCCTCAAAATGCAGGAAATAGGAATTTAGGGGTTTAGATAAATCAAAAATTTCCGGGGGAGCATGCCCCCGGTCCCCCCTAAAGGGCACGTGCATTAGCCTCCCACTTTGAAACCCGCATATATATATATATATTAAATTTCCCATTGTTATTAGGGTTGTTAGATCGTCAGGGGTGGTACTGTAAGCTTATCAAACAGGAACATCAAGAAAGTCGGTCCCAGAACAAAGAGCACCCCCAAAAAAATTTTTTGGATGTGCGCCCCTGCCTCGCTCTTGGCATATACCCACTTATTAAATACTTCCTACGCACCTGCTATAAAGTGATTTGGTATAGCTAAAAGTAAATCTGTAGTACGGCGCATAAGCCGCGCCCTCAGGGTGATAATATTATACAAGTATTATTAGCCTAGATGGTGCACAGACTAAAATAGAATTCATGTCTCACATCAAATGTTATTGTCAACCATTCTGAAACTAAATATTTCTTAAAGATGTTGTTGTAAAAATCTAATTTAAGACTATATTTTGCTCGAAAGTGCCCACAAAATACAGGAAATTCAGAAACCAAAAATATTGGCATGTGTCGTCACTGTCAGCCTCCTCCGCGGTGAAATCCTTGCTACATTACTGACCAGTGTGTTATCTCCGCTCCCCGCCGACCCTCTGCGAATTAAACGCGCAGGATGCCGAGGGGCGGCAATAATACCCTACGAGGCTGTATTTTTCGCTTATAAATACATCGTCAATCTCCCCGCAAATATAGTTCAAACAATAATACAACATTTTCTTTTTTATATTGTAAGCCAAAAGACGTGGATCAATATCCCTAGAAGACATCCTTAGGTTTGTCACCGGTAGCGAAAATGAACCGGTGTTAGGCTACAAGATCAAGCCATCCATCGTGTTTGATAAGCAAATGCTGTCGTGCCTTCCAACCAGCAATACATGCATAAACAAGCTCACAATTGCAATTGGAGAGCAAGTACCTGCAGACAAGGAGGAGCTTTTCAGCTTTTTTGACTACGCGTTTGTTAACAATTATTTTGGTCGAGCTTAAAAACGATTAGATTTTGAATGGTTTCTTAACAAAGTCACATTATGTTGAAACTTAAAAATTGTTTAAGAAACGGGCTTTTTAATTTTCGCCCCAAACTATAGTCACAGTAACAAAAAATGTTAAAATTTAATAGTTTTAAGTTCAAATTGTTTAGTGTTTTAAAGGCTCTCTGCAGCGTGACTACCAATCCGCCACTCCAAAAATGTGGGCGCAGAAGTTCGATTATTGTAAATGGAGGAGAATAATTTTGTTGATGTTGTGCAACATTCGAAGCATTGGATGGTGATACTCTTATGGAAGAGGTATTTTAGCTCTAAATCTTTTGTTAACTTGGATTGGCATATACTAGCACGTCTATGAATGAACGTCATCGGGTAGTGACGAACGTCCATCGGGTAGTGACGTGGTACGCTGCAAAGATCCTTTAATATCGCGAGGAATTCGCAGAAGTTGAACACAAATGACATACTACCATTAGATGCATGTAAAGTAATATTGTACAACCTGTTACAGATGTTAAATTTTTCCCTAATGGCTACTCTGATTTAGAAAACAGCATGTAAAATTTCATCAAGGGTCTCCACCGCACGTAAATAAGGCGCTATATCCCAAGGACCTGCTCCACGAACATTAGACATATGATTTTCAAAACTCTGGAATTGTGTTGCATTAAGTGGGCAGATTATTTCTGGGACTAAAATTGCATTTTCTTCGTTAACATGTACATCGTCTGGAAGGTTACCAAAGGGATCCACACCATACTCTCTCAATTCCTCCTGAAAATGACATTTTTATAATTGCTCAGATTTTTTTCAAAGCTTATTTATAATGCTCTAGTAGTTTAGTGATTCCATATGTGTAGGTTGTGTTATTTTTATGACTTCACGTACCTCGCTAAAACTATTGAAGTATTCTGAAGCCACAACTCCATGTTCTCCTCCTATTTGCTGCATACCCATGAGAAAAAGTTGCAGTGGTGTTTTGTTACCGGCTGTCCTTATCTTATGGTTTAGCCATGATCTCGCAAACTTCCCCAGGATGTCGTTGATTATGGGAGTGTATACAAAATGAAGGCAGAATAATTGGTCATCGTTATCTGGGTTCAAAATTCCATCACTCTCCAAAGCGTGGAAAAGATCGTAGAAAACAGAAATGGAAACTTGGAACACATCTCGCCAAAGCCGTTCTATACGCGAGTTATGCACACTTTTTCCAGTGATAAAACTTCCTCTCCCAGGCCCTCTGGCAGGATGGGATAGCATGTATCGTGCAACGTCTCTGTTTTCTACACCCATATCAGCTCTAACTCGTGATGGAAGACCCCATTTGGCGACAGCCTCTGTAAACAAATTTAACACTGTCGCCGAAGTGTTATCTTGGCTACATGCGAGATACATTATTGCACGACTGTATCCATCAATGCACCCATGAACAACGAATCTCCACCTTGAATATGAAGTTTCAAATAACCATATAATATAAAATAGAAATAAATAGAAATAAATATAATATAATTCCGCTAACCCAATTATCAATTAAACCTCTTCTATATATCGCAACAACCGGTTAGCAACTTGCTGCAAATGTTCGCATGCAATTAAAATATATTTATGTGATGCAGTAGTAGTTGCAAGAGTTTCTAAGTTCACTGCGACTGTAGTGGACTACCCTTTAACAAGATGCGGTCATAATCTGTACATACTGTAGAACGAGCCTTTATGTTCTAAAAAATACCACAATTAACATGTGTGATAATAGTCGCAATTATATTTCGGAGAATAAACAAGTTACAAGGTCTCTTAAAAACTATGGTGAAACTCCTAGCTGTCTTCAGGGCAATTATCGTAACTTACCAATTATGCAGAGAATATGTGACAGGCTTCAACTAATATAGTTAAAACATGTCACATACTCTACAAGCATGCTAACCCAGTTGATCCTCCGTATTAACAATCCTTACTTCAAATAATTGGGTTTCGTATTAACGTTGGATGATCAACACGTTAAATATGTCTAGCAACAATTACATGTGCCTGTATTTACAAACAAAACCAGGTGTATACTAATAAGGTACCTAATGAGCTTGTGGTTGCCGTCAATATGCCAAAGTGCCAAAGGGGAGTGTACGTTGTAAACCCGTCTGCGAATATTCGTGAATGCACGCAGTCTACGACCAACAGGGTCCACTCTCTTTATTGAGCTTCGTAGTCGATGCCTTTGAACCCGAATACCTTCTGCCACCAACTCACCTTCTATCGTTTTTATCCCTGTTAATGATGAAAATAAACAATATACTCATGAATGTCTGACAACAAAACCTAAAAGTAAAGCCTAATAATAATAATAATAATAATAATAATAATAATAATTAAAGCCTATCAAAGGCTAACATTTTTACCATGTTGCACTCGTCTGATTTTAAAACTGGTCAGTGCTGTCTAATTATCGGGCAAAATAAATAAAAAGCTCACAAACTAATAAAAAGCACACAAACAATGTCACTATATATATAGTATTAATGCTTGTCCGACTTTTTATGTAATTCTTGCATTCCCAGTAATTTCTTGGAATATTGTATTCCCGGCCGTCGAGATACCGTATTTGTCCAACCTTGGTTCTACCGTATCAACACTGAATAGCTAACTGCATCACACTATACAAAATATTTTTTATCCTATCTTGATACTATATACTACCTCAAGGATTATATAAATGCTAAATACACCAAAATCTGAAAAGTACCTGATCGAGGTAAATATGCAATTATGCGCTCAATGTAAACATCCAATATATCATCGTCAATGTTGCTGTATCGGCTTCTATTGGTCATATGATATTCAGCCATTCGGTTTTCCACCGTTCTTTTGCTTACACCAATCATCAAGGCAATATCGTTTTGCGTAAAGTTGTGATCTAAAAAATAAAATAAAATAGTGAATAAAAAAAAGTATCAAACGTACTATTGATTTTCCAAAAATATATAATCATATATTTGCTATAATATTTCCTTTGTCAGAGGGTGAATGAAACATTTAAATATTTCAGCCACCATAATACACCAATATTTTAGAACTTGTATAGGTAATCATATCAGCATATTTTCTCCTATCTAGAATTTACAACAATTACAAATTGTAAAAGTTCCAGGAATTATCAATACATGTATTTATAGATTGTACGATTCTAGAACACACCAATCCTAACCCACCCTAAGTGTTTATTTTCCTAACCCCCCAAAACTAAGTGTCTTTCTAACCCTTGCCTTCAACTTCATAACCCTAACCTCCCACCAGAATTGAAAATGGTATGCATTCTCATAATATAATATACTGCATGTACAGTATAAGCTATATTTAAGAAATAGAAAACATTTTCCGTGTTTACATACAGTTATATAAACACGAGTGGAAGTTTGGGAGAACGAGAAATCATAGTGGGAACACGAGCCCGTAGGGCGAGTGTTTCCACGCGATTTCGAGTTCTCCCAAACTTCCACGAGTGTTTATATAACGTATGGGAACACGGATAAAAATGTTTTCTATTTATTTTATAAAATAACCCGTAGAAAGCAAATAAAATGTACAAATATCTTTTTTATCAACACGTAAATTCTCCTTACTGCGTATGATGACACCGTGATGTCTAATTGATGGCGTATGATGGCTAATTGATGGCGTACGATGGCTAATTGATGGCGTATGATGGCTAATTGATGGCGTATGATGGCTAATTGATGGCGTATCACGATGGCGTAATCCATCCATGTTATATAGCCTGATATAAACACGGTAACTGACCAATCACAGCGTGCGTAAGACATGACTTATTTTATAAAATAATATAGCTAGGTATTTAAATTCATGAGTATACCATGTGCAAAACCAAAAATTGAGGCTATTATAACAATGGAGGAATATGAATGTTTCACCTCAAGAATCACATAACAAGGAAATTGTTCGGTTATTAGAAAAGTATTCAAGGTTGTTTCAGCTATCATATATAATTTATATTCGACACAATATTATAACCCCTCAGGATATATTTCTCCGGATTCATCTTCGAGATGTACTCCTGTCTATAAATAGAAGTTAACTGCAATAAAGTTAAATATTTTTTTAAATAATAGAAATAAGTATTGCAATAATTGTTTATTACAGTAATTATGGAGGTCCTACTTAGGTATCATCTAGATATTTGCCATCTTGAGGAATAGTGGGCACTTATTCATTTCCTAGCATTTCTTTATTACAACATAAGAAGATATTTTCAGTGCAGATAAGTGAAGCTTGTTTCCTGATCAGAATGATTTAGTTTTAAACATTGGTGAAACTAGCCAAAAATATCTTACTGTCTCTCAAAGAACATACTGTATCTAGCATTCTAGTTTAGTTGTTACTCACAGTAGTGGAAAACGTTCTGTTGCCAAAAAAATCTAAACAATCACTGAATTATTTGAAAACAAGCTTCTCTCTTATGCACTGAAAACAACTATACTTATCTTGTAGGATTGGGGAATAAATATAGATTCACAGGTTTCAAACTATTTGTCAATTTGGGTCAATCTCTTAACCATACCCAGACAAAATATATATATATATATATATATACACTGTACCTTTAAAAAATTGTAGCTGCTCCTCTGAAATTAAAAATTTTGGTCTTCCTCTCTCTCCATTTGTAACTGATGGTGCTTGGTAAGAGATGTGTCCAGGTGATAAACAATCTGCTTCTTTTAAATATGCTCTTGCTTGGTTCAAAAGATCTACAACTTCTAGTGGGATGTCAACAATAGCCAAAGCTGTCTCAGCAAGTACTTCCAGTCTCAAAGCACATGCAGATAAAATATGATGATTCTGTTGTACAACAGCTGCTGTTCGATGAACTGAAATATCGTGTATCACTTTTTCAATCGCGTCTGAAAATTCAGCCCGTTGGTACGGTGGCCCACAAGGGCAACGAGGAAATAAATTGTAGGCACAAAATATTTACAAATCAAACGTACAATATATGGTATAACGTTAACATATATGGTATAACGTTAACATATATGTCCAACCGAAGTATATTTTTCCAACTGAAATATATTTTTAGCCGAGATATATATTTTAGCAGAGATATATTTTCAGGCGAGATATATTTTCAACCGAAAAATATTTTCAACTGAAATATATTTTCAACTGAAATATATTTTCAATTTCGATATATTTCCAAACGAAAAATATGTCGAGCCGAAAAATATTTCCAACCGAAAAATATGTCGAACCGAAAAATATTTCCAACCGAAAAATATTTTCAACCGAAATATATTTTCAACCGAAATATATTTTCAACCGAAGTATTCCAACTATGCATCCCAGATGCCTTTGCGAACACAGATAAGCCTGTTCACTGAGTGGCATGCGCAATGGATGGTCGTCAGGCTAGGATGTTCATTTGCGTGCAGTGTGGTTGCCATCTGCAAAGTAGTTTTAGGTTTTGTCCAAAATGTGGAATGCAAGTTAGCGGTCCTTCGCAAGATGGTGGAGAAAGCCACGCCAAAGATAAAAAACCAGCGGCATCGTCCCTATTTCAGACAACATTAAAAACATTTCCCAATTTTGAGAAATATAAAAGCCTGAAGGAAAAGGATAGGAGATCATTTGACAACCGCTCGAATACCCGAAAGAAAAAGCGCATCGAGGTTGAATCGGTGATCATTCGTGTGGGAGTGATGAACCACGATATGACAACGAAAAGGGGAGAGACGTTGCCGGTAAAAGTTCCTTCAGAGGCAACGTCGGATGCGATCGCAGACGCGGCTGTTACGAAACACACCGCGTTCAATAAGAGGTTCCAACGCAACACAGACTACCGTTTAATGTTCAAAGACGGTAGTGAGGTAACATTTATTCCAGGAACAAGTCCTGCCGAACCGTTCACGTTAAAGCGGTTTAAAGAAGAATCTGGTTTTGGTTATTCCAAGATAACCTTCTTTATTCGACCAGTGGGCAACATCGTGCAGGACGTTCAACAAATTGTGGAAACTGATTCCGACACAAGTACAGACGATGGGAACTTCGATAAAATCGCGAATAAGCCGGTATTTTTAGAGAAAGAAAGCTGTAGATCTGAAGTGAATAATCGATCCGATGGTCCGTCTTGTTCAACAGCTGCCGAAAGTCAGCGTGGCGATGTTTATGAAGTACAAGAGCGTGATACTGAAGTTTCTCTTTTGGTCCACTGTCCGACATGTGGTGTCAGATTTCCAGTAGCACAAATTGAAGAGCATGCAGATTTGTGTGCAGATTTTCTTCTAGAGCTTCCAGATCCAAATCCAGTCAGATTGCCATCTCCCGGAGAAGAAGGTATGTACAGGTATTAGACACATACACGTCACAGTTGTATATATATTCGTGTACTGTAGTTTCAATGTGTGCGGTCAGATAAGAGGTTTAGGGGCGTAATTAAAATCCGTGTCGATTGCACTATTTTGTGCAGGGGCGGATTTAGGGTACGTCAAACACGGCAAGCGACGTACACTAAACTTCGAGACTAATTTATTCATGAATTAATTTTCAAAAAAAACTTCTAAAAATGTTTTAAAAATTTGAAAAATAAATATTCAAACTTTTAAAAATTTTATATAAATTTTCGGCTTAGAAGACTTCGTCTACTTCATGTAGTCTCAACGAAACTGTTCATATGATAGGGTTATTGAGGGACCTCCTTTCTTCCATTTACAATTGAGGATAATTCGAGTACGGCAAAATGGCCGATGTACGGCAAAATGGCCGCAAACACGAGCACTGATTGGTCAAAAGCAGTAAAAATTGGCCAGTGTACGTTGGAAGTAAATGCAGTGTACCTGCCTCCTCCGCAGGCTCTTAATCGGGAGTGGGCCAGCAATGGTTGATGGGAAGGTGATAAAAACAAGGGTTGATGGGAAGGCGATAAATGAGAATTTTAGAGCCTGCGAAATCGTGTGTCGAACAATGCAAATTTGATCGAAACATTGCAAATTGGCTTTGGAAATGGCGAAGACGCGAGCTAGAGACGGGAAATACGCCGATGCCATTGCCATATTGGTCTATATAAATAGCTCTTTGTAGGTGAAAACCGCGTGTGATTATCGTATTCGAGTATTAAATAACAGCGCACGAGTGTTTATATTAAACGGCGATATACCGCCGAGTGTTTTACCAGCTTCTCGAGTGCCGTTATAACGGCATATATTTTATTTGATAATCGATATATACACTGTAAAGGTGGAAATCATTCAAACTCAGGTACGTCGGTAGTAATAGCACATAGCAACATAATATAATATAATACATCAGTCATCACCCACCCTTGTTTACAGCTTTTATGACAACGTTACGCCTCCATAGTTATGCAATTTAAACTATATTTTGTCAGTGTTTGACCTGGAATAATTTACTATATCCTACATATTTCCTCTACAAAGCATATTAATATTCATATAAAGCAAAAGTGTACTGGTATTTTGGCAATTGTAGCGCGTATATGTTCACGCGAATAATTTAAAAATTGTCATCGAACTATAGTATTTTACCTATAAATCTTTAATTTAAACGTCATCGACAAGTATTTTATATTGTCAGACCAATATTGCGTTGGTGCAATTCCTGTCTCTAGCTGCAAATCCCATTCGCTGATCTCTATATAGAGATTACTCAAATTAGTGGCCATTACAGAGAACACCATTTCGGATGCAGGATTTCCCAGTCGCTTCTCGCTCTCTCCCCTTCCCGTCGTTCCTCGCGCGCCTTCCTCTCAAATTTCTGGGCACTCGTAATTTGTACGCGAGCGACTGGGGACGAGGCAGGCAGTGTCGCGTCGGAAGTGAGAAAAAGTATTAACTCGGCTGTCTGGTCAGCAGTAAATTGACTCGAATTCAAACTTCGGCTTGAGACTGAGTTTCGATTATGGCGTCTCGAACTTGTAGCGAACGCTCTACAGAATGAAAACGTTGATTTGTTAAAGAGGATCTGTTGTGATTTGACAAAGAAACTACAATCGTGCGATTTTCTTGTGGGTCAAGAGTTTTCTGAGCAGATTGGTAAGACATTGCATCGGGATATTGACGCGGAGACATATATTCCTCAGCATGCGAAATCTGGTTCTGGAAAGAAACGTTGTATTGCTTTAAAGTGAGTGGAAACTATCTTAGCTTTAGTAGTTTAGTTCCTAAAACTTGTGTAACCTTGAAAAGCGTAAATTATTTAAATTAGATAAGATAGGTGACGTATATGTTCGACTATAGAGTATTTATGAATAATACATCATATAATTATTGAGATAATGAGATGTGTTTAGCCAACCATCGCCAATTTTTACTTCAATAATCTTATCAACAGCGTTAAATATTGAATTCCAATACCTCTTCTCGAACAGTCTACTGTTTATTTTTTCTTTAATATTCGATTGGTTTGGAATATTGTGTTTTGACTTTGTATTTGGCTTTTAAATATAGATCTCCTAGTATAGATTCTGGCTGTTCTGCGAATCAGCTTGTTAAAAAAGAAGCTATTTTAAACTGTTGTGATAACACATGATCTAGTTTCTTATGTATTCTTGGTTTGGCTTCTGTTACAAACAGAAATATTTTTTGTTATTACCCTGACTGTGGGGAACAGAAATTTAAATTACTTTTTAATTGTAAAGTAGAACCGTGTCCACCTTTGAGAGGTACAGGTATGTCAGATGTACATATCCTATTTTGTTTTCAAGGCATTGTTGAATCAGGTAACGTATTTCAACCAAATCATTTTGTCCCTCATGTTTTATGCTGAGCCAACAGGAGGAGAAAAAAGGATGTTTCACAAAAAATCTCCTCCAACCTGTCAGTCTAAAAAAATTCCAGTGGAAATTTGGTTCAATCTAAAATGTATTTTCCTTTTATAACTACACCAGACCCCAAACCTTGCCATACTATCAAAAACACAAATTGCTTTTGTTCCATCGTCAGAATTAAGTGGCAAAACAGCTGCTCCTTCTGCAACCACTTCACCATGCACAAGTTCAACTATCACTACCAGCACTTCCCAAATAAATTTTATTCATGAGTATGATATTGCTACTTATAGAGAGAAAGCCAAAGGTACGACCGATTTGGAAATTGATGTTCTAATAAAAAATGTGTTCAATTATAAAACATCCTACATGGTCTATTTTTCTCTTCTCAAAACTCTTTCTCTTTAGGCGAGTATCTGGCACCTCAAAACCAGACAGCTCAGGGTAGATAAGGGGTAAACTATTTGGTAGTTATATACATACATCAAGTGTCTTTCAGCTTGATAAGTTAAAGGAAAACTAATTAGCTACTCAAGCTTTTGAAAACTCAGAATTAATATGACCAAGATGATGTGAGGCCACAGTGAGTGTGAGCTCCTCTCAGTCGGTACCCATGAAATGTCTTATATGGTCTATTTACTTTATTTCTTCTAATCAGAGAAGGAATTTGGCAGCTAAGGCTAGGTGTGGAGCCTTGGCTGTCCATGTCTGTCCATGTCTTGGCTGTCCATGTCTTGGCTGTCCATGTCTAGGCATGATGATGAGCTCTGACAGAGCGAAACAGTCCAAAACAAGCTCTCCAATAACGATTGAAAAAAAAAATGCAAAAGCATTTTTTTTAAAAATAAATCGCAAAATGTGGCCATAAAAACGCAAATTAGCACTGTAAGATTTTTCTAAAAAAATCTTGTCAGAATGCAGGAAATGCCATTTCAGAGAGCCAAATTTTAAAAAAATTCCGGGGGGGCATGCCCCCGCACCCCCCTAGATTGCGCAACTTCCGTGTTTTGACGTACACTAAAAAATTCCTAGATCCGCCCCTGATTTTGTGTCATTTATGTAGTGGAAGTAAGATGTGTTAAAGAAGAGATTCTTATGCTGAAACAAGAACTGAAGGCAGAAACTATTCGTGTTACATTGCGAAGAAAGAATCTATGGCTGGATTACGTGAGGGCACGAAACCGCAATTATAACCCGTCTCACGCGATAAAAATAACCTTTTGTGGTGAGCCAGCCATAGATGATGGTGGACCTAAACGAGAATTTTTTACGGGTAATGACTTTGATAATATCTCCTTGTTAGCGTATTGTATAGTATGAAATGCATCTAGTGATCTGAAATGCACATGTTTTAAGCCGGTAAAAATAATTAGCGACATTTTAAGATGGATGGGATATATGCTCCCATATACTGCTGTGACTTTTTAAATACCGCTGTTACTTACTTCGAGCTAGCTTCGGTCGACAAATTAGAAGTCGGAATATTATGATCATAAAAAAACTGTTGTGAGGATTTTTTGAAAATTACGAAATGCTGATACATTGCCATATTGCCGACAATATCTCATTCATCCGGAAATTCCAATCGCCTTTTAAGACGGATTAACTATGAGCTGTATGAGGACTTTCTTCCTTCTTGCATTCTAATCATTGATTAACTGATTTTTTATTTTATAATATAATATACAATTTGGAATGTTATTTCTTAAAAGTTAAGATTTGTGGATTGTAGAGCTGATTGCTGCCCATGCAT
The DNA here is from genome assembly GCA_035772405.1 of Chrysogorgia sp. JL179-B06. Lineage (NCBI taxonomy): Eukaryota > Metazoa > Cnidaria > Anthozoa > Scleralcyonacea > Chrysogorgiidae > Chrysogorgia > Chrysogorgia sp. JL179-B06. The sequence continues at coordinate 63,398 of JAYKKM010000399.1, read as the reverse complement.
GGCCGGCTGGCGTTCTTGCTTTTCGATTAAGATTGCTTTTTGACGTAGTAAAGTTCTCTGAACACAAGAGAGATTCACATGCGGCATTGTAGACCGGAGGACACCTAGGATAAAAATATGTACCAACTAGAAGGAAAAAATCTGACCATTAGTTTGTAAAAAAAGAAAGCAAACACACCCTAAATAAGCGGTCCAAAACGGCCCCGAACACACGATCATTGCTAGCGAGAAATATTAATGTGATGGTTCTCAAGGTATAGCCTATAGGTAATACCGATGCTCGATAGACGTTGGCTAGCACATGTATAATATATATAGCTTGTTGTTATATTGTTCTCCAGTACATGAATTTATTTATTTTAGAAATGTTGGAATACTGTCAGTCTCGACTGTTCCCCGATGGATGCCCAACTAAGTCCGTCTTGGCTTTGGCAAGTGAGGACTTTCGCATAGCAGGAGAGATAATGGCTATGTCTATTATACAAGGAGGCCCTGGACCTAATCTTCTTTCGCCTGTGGTATATAATATCATTAGCAGAGATCTCAATATTAGCGATTGCAAAACCGATTACATGAAAGATATATGCCAGAAGGTTTGTGTTTTGTATTTAATCGATTTTCAAGTAGTCTAAGTACTAAAACTCCCTTTTTTGGTTTTCCATTTTATTAGTTACATGAAGCTAACAATAGTGATATAGGTGCGTTGCTGATGGAAGACAGAGTTCTCGACATCCTCCAGGCGATCGGCTACAATGGCGTACCTTCTAGAGAAGACACAGAATCTGTTAAAAAGATAATAGAGTAAGAATGTCATGACAGTATCTACGTAATTAAGACCCGAAAATGGAAACTGATGTAAAATGATCAGCTACCTAAGTATGATCGGATAGATAAATTTAATAAACAGACAGACAGACTAATAAGTAAGTAAGTAAGTAAGTTATTAAGTATAAGTGAGTATAAGTGAGTGAGTAAATAAATACATAAATAAATAGATCTTGATCTTTCTTATTCATTTTCAATTTAGGTCAATCTGCATTTATGATCAGGCCCCAGAAGGTAGCATGCCCAGCATCCAGCAGGTTACGGAGGGTCTGAAGATATATGGCCTACTATCGTCTATTCGAGACAATCCGGATATGTGGAGGTCAATTTTCACTGTTGGAGGCATACCCCAACTTTCACCTACAACATTGCTTGATGAATTCATTGTAAACTACAGTGAATCACAAGTAACCAAAGAAAAAGAAATTGACGTGTTCTACCATTTTTCCAATTACGTCAACTCTTTGGATTTGGATGGATTACAAGCGCTATTACAGTGGGCTGTGGGTGCTCCATCAATTCCACCGCTTGGTCTTCCCAAGAAAATAAACGTCTCATTTCTTGAAGGGTGTCACCCAGGATGTCGGTGCAGGCCAACAACGTCAACGTGTGACCTAGTATTGACTCTTCCCCTTCATCTGGATACATTCGACGAAATGAAAACTATCATGACCTCTGCCATAAGAGAAAGCGACGGATTTGGATTGATTTGATGGTTGTTTCTCTTCTCTCTTCTTCTCCATCCCATAGAAATACTCATCAGACGTATTCTTTTGTTTTTAGTCGGGTATTATCTAGTGGTAAAAACCTCATTACGAAAGCAGACACTGTTTTCTTAAAGGTCAACTATACCTTTTGAGGTTCTATTTTCCTCCGAAACAGATATCATCTAACTTTGTAAAAGTGAAGAAAGAAATGAATTTCATGATATAGCGCGGGATTTATCGAGGAGTATTTCTTCGGATCTCTTGTTGCACGACCGTGTTATGAGAAGAATGGCACTACTACCGGTATGACGTCATAGTGTCGTACTGGTAATAGGTTTATTGAACAAAATAATATTCTAGTGCTTGATATTTGGTTTGTCACTTATCACTCACCCAAGAGTAAACAGTATTCCAAATTTCACTAAAATAAAACCAAAATACACAGTATTTTCTCGCCGTATGACATCATTATGACATCACTTACCGGTAGTACCAGGCTTTCTTCCGACGCGGTCGTTGTTCAACTAAGTTTAGTAAAAGGGCTGAAAACTCGATCTTTAACAGATCATAAAAGTAGAACCGAGTAACAAATTTCAATTATTTCTTCGGTTTTGAATTGAACTTTCCGAATTCTAACGAAAAATAGAATAACCTCAAAAGGTATAGTTGACCTTTAAGAATTTTAAAGAATTTTAATAATACAACGCGTGAAAACCTAAAAACAGGATAATGGTCTGATGACCATTTAAATCAATTAATAAAAGCCATGGCTACGAATTCGGTTTTTATTTAACACTGTATCTTAGAAGAAAAAAATTATTGAAAAAAAATAGTTCAGTTCAGTCTTTGAGGATTAAGGCCACAAATGCAGTCTAGTCCAATAGTCCATGCATGCTATAATGCGTACCTGAGATATAACAGATGGCAGAAAACACTTATAGATATAATCATTAAGGAGATACTGGACAGAGATATTAAACAGGAAAGGAAACATTGATATTTTGGAATGTCACGAAATGTTCTAGTTAATTTTATATACACACAAGTTCTGAGTCTGAGAGTTTAATAATCGTATGTTTATTATAATACGAGTCGTAGGTTTTCTTCAACGCAGACCGCGTCTTTATCATTGAGCGGCAATATCTTTGAGTTTAATATACAACTCTTCAGCTTCCTTCCAATCATTTGGATGTTCTAACTCACTATTAACAATAAGATAGTCAAAATACTCTTTATAAATACTATTTTCAATTTGATCTTCTAGCAGATGATCAGTTACATATTGTAATTTTTCATCAGAAACTTTGAGAAGCAATCCATCAGTGCCTCCATGGTTTTCAGGCAAACTGTATAACTCATCTGGTCTCCCAGGTATGGTATCATGTCGCGATTGGCGTATACGATGGGCATTCCAGTGCTCTTTTATTCTATCGAGATCGCGTTGTATAATTGTGGAAAAACAGTACCAAAGCGCTTCATCCTGTAGCTCGTTTCCTGGATGAAACAATTCCTTTTCCACTAAATCTTTAAAATAATTAATCCACCAAGTAGATCTAGCTCGTCTCAAATATGACCACCACCCCTCAATCCTTTGGTTGGCTGGAGAGGAACCAAACACATGAGCCTCGCTTGTTCCACGGAATTCACACTGCATAGCAGCTATAACACCATTTTCTGTGCCACAGTCACTCCTTACTTTCACAGGGCATCCGTTAAATTCCCGTACGCATTCAATGAAGAACGAAGCAGTAATGACAGGGTTATTGTTAGACCTTGTCACCTTCAACCACATGATTTTCCTACTCCAACCATCTATACAACCATGGATTGGGAAGCCGAATGGTTTCAACTTATCGTACCCGTCTATGTGCCAACAATGATTGGGGCCTGGTGATCTGTATTTTCTTCGTTTTAAACGCTTGGCTCTTCTTAACTCACAACCTTCAGGGTCTAGTTGTCGCACAAATTCTTCGATATCATGTCGAGGAACTTGAAAACCATCCATCTTGAGTGTGAGCCAAATTGATCTGTAACCACCCATGCACCCAGGACCATCTAATTCGTTTCCTATTCGCTCAATTACTTGCGCCACGTTATATGACACCATACGCCTTCTAAGTCCATATTCTTTCAATCGTGACTTCAACGTTCGTATACACATGTTAATACCGTGATGCTTGGCCAAGAGCGCGACAATTGTTTTATACTCGAAACCTTTTCGGAAGTAGTTTCGTATTAAGGTCATTTCTTCATCCCTATTTTCATCTTTCTCTGTACCACAGCGAGTACAGAAATTGTCAGACTCTGGCATAGCACAACCACACTGACAAGTTGTTGCAGACGTGGTATTTCCTCTACGTCCTGTCACATTGGCATTCTCAACACCACAGTTAGTACAAAAACTGTACAGGACTGGCAAGTTGGCGTTGCATTGACAGCAAGTCACAGTTTCCGACGCCATTTTGCGCAAATATGTTATCCAACTACAGCTGTGTTCGCAAAGGCATCTGGGATGCATAGTTGGAATACTTCGGTTGAAAATATATTTCGGTTGAAAATATATTTCGGTTGAAAATATTTTTCGGTTGGAAATATTTTTCGGCTCGACATATTTTTCGGTTGGAAATATTTTTCGGCTCGACATATTTTTCGTTTGGAAATATATCGAAATTGAAAATATATTTCAGTTGAAAATATATTTCAGTTGAAAATATTTTTCGGTTGAAAATATATCTCGCCTGAAAATATATCTCTGCTAAAATATATATCTCGGCTAAAAATATATTTCAGTTGGAAAAATATACTTCGGTTGGACATATATGTTAACGTTATACCATATATTGTACGTTTGATTTGTAAATATTTTGTGCCTACAATTTATTTCCTCGTTGCCCTTGTGGGCCACCGTACGTTGGCGTTGGTCAGGACGTTGTTCCATTCACACGTTTATTTAACGTTTATTTCACAATTTTTTTCATACTTTTAAAACAAATAGCCTTTCACTATAGGTCAAAGTATTATGTGGTCGTGAACAGTACACAAGAACATGTCAATACTTTATAATAATTATATATTATAAACATATTTTCTTGTGCATCAATACTCACTATAAAATATTATACCAATCCACTTTTAGCTGGACCAACTTAATAAAACAATCACATTTGTCACATTTGCCTATCCAATCCTGTTTTGGCTAGCCAATCCTGTTTTGCCACACCAATTTACTTTTAGCTCGACCAATTCACTTTTAGCTAGACCAATTCACTTTTAGCTGGACCAAATTAATTTTAGCTCGACCAATTCACTTTTAGCTAGACCAATTCACTTTTAGCTAAACCAATTCACTTTTAGCTAGACCAATTCACTTTTAGCTAGACCAATTCACCTTTAGCTCGACCGATTCACTTTTAGCTAGACCAATTCACCTTTAGCTCGACCAATTCACTTTTAGCTAGACCAATTCACTTTTAGCTAGACCAATTCACCTTTAGCTCGACCAATTCACCTTTAGCTAGACCAATTCACTTTTAGCTAGACCGATTCACTTTTAGCTAGACCGATTCATTTTTAGCTAGACCAATTCACTTTTAGCTAGACCAATTCACTTTTAGCTAGACCGATTCACTTTTAGCTAAACCAATTCACTTTTAGCTAGACCAATTCACTTTTAGCTAAACCAATTCACTTTTAGCTAGGCCGATCCCCTATTACCTATACCAATCCTGTTTTAGCTAGACCGATCCCCTATTACGCACACACCAATCCTGTTTTAGCTGGACCAATCCTGTTTTAGCTAGACCAATCAACTGAATTTTGCTGAACCAATCTAGTTTTAGCTAGACCAATTCAGTTTACGCTAGATCAATCCACATAGTCAAGCTAAACCAATCGATATTATGCTATACCAAGTAAGTTTGTGCTATACCATTTCGACAGTGATTGCTGTACCATCTCTAACTACACTAGACCAGTTCAAAGTATGCTTCGCCGCTTTACATTCCATGTATTTTTGGTGGCGATGGCCTTCCATAATTGGCTGATTGTTGAAACTTCAAACAATAAAAGACTTGACAGCACAAAAATTAACGGTAACATATTTTTATAAACGACCAAGACACACCTGAGGCTATATACAAGTTTACGCGGCGTTCGTGAGGCCACAGGGAGCCGTAACGTCGATTAGTGAAGCGAGTTTAACAGTAAATCGGGTTTATTCGGTATTTTTTACACAATAATTGTATTAAATCGCTATTAAAAGGACAAATTAAAGGCAACCAGACCAGAAAGGCATCGAATCAGTGTTTACATCAATACGGAAGGCCGTTGACTGTGGTTGCCCTCTGGTTGCCTGTAATTTGTCCTGATTGTCGACAAAATTAACAAGTAAGAACATATTAATAGCAATTTAATACAATTATTGTGCAAAAAATACCAAATAAACCCGATTTACCGTTAAACTCGCTTCACTAATAGACGTTACGGCTCCCTGTGGTGAGGCGTGGGAAAATCTTTGATCAATCTTTGTTTTGATTCTCGATGGCTTGTATTCTCGTTTCTGTTCTGCAATATAAACACTACGTCCGATGATTTAGTTGGAGAAATCAAGATACTTTTTGGTCGCATTTCCTGAGCCAAGAATAACTGAGGCAATTTTTTGCACCATGGATGGATAACTCTCTGGATTATGCGACTTGAGAGTCTTCTTTAACGTTTAGACCAGGCGCCTCTCTTGCATTTCGCGTAGAATATCAATCCATTTAAACGTGGACTAGTTTTTTTGAGCTTTTCTGGAAACACGACTAAAAGTTTGTCCGAAGATAACTTTTTTGGTGTAAACTCTGCCATAAGAACGTACTGTAATATTAAAGAACGAAGTACAATACCGTTTGAACGAAACACTCGCGTAAATATTAAGAGTTAATCAAAACACTTCCGGTGATGGATTATCCCAGAGCCTCCGTTTGCGTGGCGCGGCGGAGGCTCTGGGAACGAGATTGGCGCGCCGAGAGATAATTTCATGGTTCCCAAATATATTAGCATATATTAGCAACAATCTCGTTCCCAGAGCCTGCGATCCCCCTATTAGCAACAGAACGATAGATTTTTTACGCAGAACGATATGTATTACCTCGTTCTTTAAAAAATCCCGCTTTAAATTTCTGTTTTTTATATTCAGAACGTTATGCGGGGTTTTTAAAAGAACGAGGGGCTAAATTATAGAATACCCGTCCACTTTCGCTATTTGTATCTGACTTAGTATACAATTGCTTCGTTCTATTTTAAAACCCCATTTGATTTGATAATAATCAACAACTACACACAATAAACTTTCGACATTATATTTAAAGACATTTTAAAGCATCCTGGTAATACATAACATAAATAACGTTCTGTTGCTAATATTTATCATTTATAGACCCGGAGCGAGGGGAATTCGACGAAATATTACCCCGAGGGAATGGATGATATATATATCATCCTGAGGGCTAATATTTCGACGAATTCCCCGAGCGGAGGGTCTATAAATGATATATTATACCGAAACAATCTTGAGTGCTGTCTTGAAATGTCTTGAAACGTCTTGTTGTTCGTACTGGGTACGAGCGATTCGAACTCGATTAATTCCCCGCTGATTACGTCATCAGCGGGTAATTCGAGATTAAAGCGGGGAATTCGAGTTTAAATTGACTGGTCACGTGGTACAAATGGACAATTTATAGTTGAGGTATAATATATGCTAATATATTTGGAACCATGAAATTATAACCCGCGAACGTTCGCGGACGGCGTTTAGTAGGACCGGGAATAGTGCAATATGTCAATATTAAGATTCCCTATTGGCCCATTACATCAGAAAAAAGATGAATGGTTTCGAAAATAAAAAATATTAATACTGAAATATTTTTTAAATAATTTTTTTTGCGTAAAAATCATCTATAAACGGTTCATATATAATTCAATATAGAAGGGATCAACTACTTCATGCGTACCAACATATCTTTTTTCACTGAAATTCCCCGCACCCATTAAATTAGACATATACATATTTCATGAATATTTTTACAACATTCACTCATTATATAATTAAGATAAAATTAATATCCAGGAGTCATGGTGATTGTAAGGAGGTAGAACAAAATGGCGTGTTTTGGAAGCTGCATTAAAGTGCATTAAAATGCATTAAAATACTAGTCTCTTGTGTTTAATATCAAGATACTACATTTGGCGACGAGGTAAAATGGCAAACCATGGAAAACTAGAAGAATACGACCCACAAGAGGAATGGAGTCAGCATATCGAGCGGTTGGAATATTACTTCGAAGCAAATGGCGTAGACAACGCAGTAAAAAAAGTAGAGTGCTGGAGTGCTGCGTATAGAAAGTGTTTTGGATATATAGGCAGCAAAGTGAAAAGGTGGTAAACTGCCAAGATTTGTAGTGACGAAATACTGACGTTTCGAGTGGAGCCCTTCATCAGAGTAAGACGAGATAAAATAAAATAAATAGGGCTTATTATATATATGCCAAAAGGGTGTCACAAGTAGAATGTAGCCTATCAAATGCACGGGAGATAAACAAACTAATAATTAATGAGATGCGAAAAGTTAAATCATTTGCTATTTTTACAGTCGATCAGCAAACAGACTGAGGAGGGAGAAATGACAGGTCCAATGAGGGGATTAGGCGATAGTAAAGCGGTAAGAAACAAAAACTTGAAAAGGAATGAATGAAGTGCATGAGCTAATAATAAAAAAGTTCCAAGCAAACTAAAATAACAAAAACTTGTAGGAAATGAAATAAAAGAAAAACGTTCGTTAAGACCAAGAGAATGTGTGGTGCCAAGTTTAAAATGAGACGCTTCTCTTGCCGTTTGCGGTTATCGTTACCACCTTATATGGGAAGGATGGCACAGACAAAATTGTCTGAAACCAAATGGTTAGAGCTGTTGAAATGGCGGGCTACAGGTTTGTCAACATCATTGTTCCTTACGGAAAGAAGATGTTCAGCAAATCTGTCTGAAAGGCATCGCCCAAAAGCGTTTGTGATAGTAAGATGTATAAGTTGATTCGGAACTTAACCACGCCAGAAAAACCGTCAGAGAAGACCTATAAGGAGCTGGTAGAACTGGTTCAAAAGCATCAAAACCCGAAGCCTTCGGCGATAGTACAACGATTCAAGTTAACACTCGATTCAGGAAACCTGGTGAGTCAATTGCTTCGTATATGTAGCCGAATTACGGAACCTATTATTATAACTGATCTTTAATTAGGAAACCTGAATCACCAACAGGTGTTTTTCATCAGGGTCCTCGTGTACAAATACAATATAGTAAAATACAAATGCGATAAATCTAAATAGTATAGAATAGTATAAAATAGTAAAATCCAAAGTTAAAAGTTGTAGTGTTATATTACACTATATAAATTTCAATAATAATAATAAACTTTACATGATATTACTCAACTTTCTCTTAAAAACATTAAAATCATCAGTGCAGCGAATAGCCATGTCAATCTCATTCCAGTCTTCCGAAGCACGTGATACCACTGTCCAATGACCCCATCGTCGCTTTGCTTTGGGTTTACGTATATCGAGTTTATTTCTAGTGTTATGATTATGAATATTCATATTAAGAGTAATGTCAAAATCGTAATCAATTGCCTTGTTCAAACATTTGTGTATAAAAATACATCTATGAAATTTTCTCCTAACATCGAGTGGTTTCCATGATAATTGTTGAAGGGCGTCCGTAGCTGATGAGAAGTATGTTCTGTCCAATAATTCTTTGGCGATTCTATTTTGGAGCACTTGGAGGGAATCCATTTGTGATATGTTACCTCTATCACCCCAGATAATGTCTCAATAGTCAAAGTGAGGCAATATATAGGAAAAATAAAACAGTTTCCTTGCATGCAATGGAAGGTATGCTTTCACTCTTCGGAAAAGACTGAGTTTCTTTAAAACATTGGAACAGATCTTATCAATATGATCGTTCCAGGTAAGGTGACTGTTAATTGTTACTCCAAGATATTTGAAGGAAGTGGATTGTTTCAAAGTTTCAGTTCCAACGGAAATAGTGACTGATTGCAAAGTTTTCATTTTCTGAGGACTACCAATCATCATGAATTTCGATTTGTTCGCATTTAATGTCAAATGATTTCTTTCTAGCCAGTTACATATATTTGATAGATCCCTATTAAGAATATCCTGTATGATTAAAGTGTCTTTATCCGAATAGCAGAGGGCAATATCATCAGCATACAAGGTGATGTTAGCATGATCCACTGAGTTTGGAAGGTCATTCAAATAAATCAAAAACAGAAGGGGACCCAATATTGATCCCTGAGGGACACCAAACTGAACATCGGCTAGATCGGATTGGTAATTGTTATAACAGGTACATTGACGACGATTAGTTAAATATGATCTAAACAAATCTAGTTCTGAATTTCTTACTCCCAAGCTAGATAGCTTATCCAACAACATTGAGTGATCGACAAAAGTCAAAAGCCTTCGATAGATCCAAGAAGATCAAACCAGTAAGATGGCCCTTGTCCAAATTTTTTCAACATTTCATCAGTGAAACTACTCACAGCAACACATGTAGATGATTTTGGCTTGAAGCCAAATTGGGCCGTTGATAATAGTTTATGTTGATTCAGGTATTGATACAGTTGATTATGGATTACTTTTTCGAAGATTTTGCTTAGTATGGGGAGTATTGAAATTGGTCTATAATTCGAAGTATCTGTTTTCACGCCAGCTTTAAAAAGAGCAGTTATTTTACCAGTTTTCCAAATTGATGGGAAAATTGATTCTTTAATCAACATATTCAGTAAAGAAGTTAGCGATGGAGTAATCGTATCAGCTGCATCTTTAATCATTCTTGCATTTATTTTATCAATGCCCGCTGGTTTGTTTGTTTTTAGTTGATTAAGCTGACTTTTCACAAAGTCCTGTGAGACTTCCATAAAACAGAAAGAAGACTCCACTTGTGGCAAATGTGCAAAAACCGATCGAGGGGATAGAAACTTTTGTGAAAGAAGTTTGCCAATGTTTGTAAAAAAGTCATTAAAAACTTTCACAATTTCCCGAGGAGTGGTATACACAATATTGTTATTTTGTATAGAGGTAATGGGATCAGTTGACTTGGTAGGAAGAACTTCTTTGATACTATTCCATAATTTCGAGCAATTCCCTTTATTTTCTTCGATTAATTTATAGTAATCGGATTTAGCCTTCTTAATTGAAAGATGAACCATCCGATTAATTTTACGGAAAGCGACCCAAAATCTTTCAGAGTTAGTGTTGCGAGCTTTCCTATGCTGATAGTCACGGTCATTCATTAATTTCGACAATTCCGTAGTCATCCAAGGAGCAGATAAGCCTCTTACACGTCGAGTTTTTATAGGAGCGTGTTGATTAGCTACGTCTATAAAAAGTTTAGACCATAAATCGACCGCATCATTTGCATCCTGAGTAGCGTAAATAACAGACCATGGTACTTGTGAAAGATCTTTTGTAAAATTCTTTTTATCGTAGGTTTTAAATGATCTATATTCAATCACCCTTGGCGACGCTTTAGGCATGCCAGATTTCATCACACAATAGACAAGCGAATGATCGCTTAGTCCCAGATGGATTACCCCTGAGGTGGTAATTCTATGCTTGTTGTTGACAAAAATCAGATCTATTGTAGAACGAGAGTGATTAGATATTCGTGTCGGTTCAAGAATTAGTTGGTCAAAACCAAATGAACTGAAAAATCTTTCAAATTTTTTCTTCGATTGGCGATTTCTTGATGTCGGTTTGTCGCCAAAGTCGATGTTGAAGTCTCCCAGAAGGGCTTTCTCGTAGTTTGGAAAATCGATCTTCGATAGAGATTCTTCCATCCCAGCAAGAAAATCATTTTCCGATTGGTCTGGTGGTTGATAAACACAGCCAATTATGAGCGGTTTGCACTTGCTTCGATTTATTTCTATCCACAGAATCTCACTGTCCGTAATATCTAAATCTTGCCGACATTCAAAGTTTAAATCCTCTTTAATGTATGTTATAAGACCGCCTCCTCTTCTCAAGCGTCTATCTCTTCGCACACATGAATACCCCGGTATATCTACTTCACCGTCCAAAATATCTGTATTGAGCCAAGATTCCGATATGGATAAAATATCGAAAGGTTTATTTATCATATATAGTCTCAGTTGATCGATCTTACCAAGGATACTTCTGATGTTTAGGTGAGCAAGTTTTAGGCCCTTGGCTTTAAGTGAGATAGGTGTGCAGTTCGACTCAAATATGGCAGAAGCCAAATCAACATTCTCAGTAGCGGGCGGACCAGGGTTTAATTCAACATCATTAGCGAGTAGCAAGGTTTTTAGGAATAGAAATCCAATAAGTGATATTGTCTTACTTGAACTATGTCGGATACTCCTGCGTTGCGATCGAGGGAGAGAGGCTTGCCACATATCGCGTTGAAGCGATCGAGCGATAATTTCTTGGCCAAATCCAAGCTTCTGGTCTCGAAAATTCATTGACATCACTGGATAATCATTCAAATCGCCAGTCTTGATATCCTCAAGCGATGAAGGTGGGGCCATACTTCTCAATAAAAAAATGAAGTGCAGAGCTAACAAAATACCTCTGACCGCCATGGTGTGATATGATTTCAGAACATTGTGATTTCAAACTACCTTAGAAGAGATGTTACGTGATCGGTTAGTGTGTGGAATAAACGACGAACAGATTCAGCGCGGAATATTGGCGGAATGTTCCCTCGATTTTAAGAAAGCCACGAAAATCGCGACATCAATGGAGACTGCAGTAAAGAATGCAACTATAAATACGGAGCAACCTTAAGCATTAAACCGCGTACATGTAGATGGCCAATGACAAGGAAATCACCCAGGATCAAAGACCGAATGTGGAAGATGTGGCGGTAAACATCATCCTCAAGAATGCAAATTTCGCGACTCTGAGTGTTTCCTTTGTCACAAGAAGGGACATATAGAAAATATCGAAGTAAACCTAAGGCGAACGAGCAAAACCAACGAAGAACCTCAAGCTTGGGAACAAGCAGCAATTATTTAAACACGAAGGAAGAGGAGACGGAAGAGGAAGACGACAACTATATGGACTTTACAGTCAGGGAGAACAGAGAGCCAAGCCATACGTTGTTGATGTCATGGTGAGGCCGAAAACCTGAAGATGGAAGTAGATACGGGTGCAATGAGTGTGATAAGCGAGGATACGCACAAATCACTGAAGACGAATCATCCAAACCTTGAGCTGAAATAATCAAAGGTAAAACCTAATTAGTAATACCTATATACAGGCGAGCAAGTTAAAAAGTGATGGTGGGTCTGGTTGAGACTTCAGTGAAGTACGAAGATCAAGAAGTGGTACTACCTTTACTAGTTATCCAGGGGAAGGACCCTAATTTAATTGGAAGAAATTGGCTCCAAAAGATCAAATTAAATTGGAGAAATTTATTCCAGTTAAAAAATGGTAATACAACCTCAATTACTTGATAAGTATGAGAAAGTGTTTCAAGATGGATTAGGATTTAGGAACATTTACCGGTCCCAAAGCCAAGATTCATGTTGCTGAAGACGCAAAGCCAAAGTACTGCAAAGCAAGACCCGTCCCCTATTCATTGAGAGAGAAAGTAGAAAAAGAGTTGGAGAGATTGCAAGAGGAAGGAACTGTAGAGCCAGTTCAATTTGCAGATTGGGCAGCACCAATCGTACCAATCGTAAATGAAGACAAGTCGATAAGAATTTGTGGGTAACTGGCAATCAAGCTGCGAAGTTAGACAACTACCCTATTCCCAAGGCAGAAGATCTCTTTGCCACTTTAAGTGGTGGAGAAAAGTTTACCAAGCTTGATATGAGTCAAGCTTATCAGCAAATTTTATTGGAAGATGAATCCAAAAAGTATACTACAATCAACACGCACAAAGGACTTTTCCAGTATAATTGATTTCCGTATGGAGTGTCCTCTTCTCCTGGGATTTTCCAGCGTAATATGGAAAACCTACTGCAGGGTATCCCTTTTGTTGTCGTGCGAGTGGATGATATCCTGGTTTCTGGTTTCAATGATGAGGAACACTTAGCAAATTTAAAAGAGGTCCTGAAAAGGTTGACAGAGGCAGGGCTACGCCTAAAGAGAAATAAATGCTCCTTCATGGTCAACGAGGTAGTGTATTTAGGCCAGAAGATAAATAGTCAAGGAATACAACAAACACAAGAGAAAGTTAGAGCCATCACCGAAGCACCTGCTCCGAAGAATGTGTTAAAAGTTCGATCGTTTCTGGGAATGATCAACTATTACCAGAAGTATTTACCTAATTTGTCGACAATCCTGGCACCGTTACACAGCCTGCTCAGCAAGCTGGAGAAAGGGAAAAGCTGGAAGTGGAGTGAAGAGCACCAAGAATCATTTAGAAAGACCAAATAGCTATTAAATTCTTCACATCTATTGGTGCATTATGATCCAAAGAAGGATTTAATACTGGCTTGCGAGGCTTCACCATATGGTTTTGGGGCTGTTTTGTCTCATCGGCTGGAAGATAACACAGAACAACCAATTGCATTTGCCTCAAGATCACTGTCTGCTGCAGAGAAAATTATTCTCAATTAGACAAGGAGGCATTCATAGCTATAGTATTTGGTGTCAAGAAGTTCCACCAATATGTGTATGGTCGACATTTTACCATACTGACAGATCACAAGCCACTCGAACGGGTATCCCATCCAGACAAGATGACACCACCAATGGCAGCAGCTCGAATTCAGCGGTGGGAATTGATTTTATCTGCTTACGACTACGCCATCCAGTACAAAGAAGGAAGTCAGAATGCAAATACCGATGCTCTCAGTAGATTACCATTGCCAGACACCCCCTTGTTCAACACCAGTTCCTGGAGAAACAGTCTTATTGATGGAACTACTCGAGACTACTCCAATAAGAGCAGAGCAAGTAAAGAATTGGCCAAGGCGAACTACTGTACTGGCACGAGTGTTGAAATTCATTAAGCAGGGATGGCCTAGCAAGTGCCCCGATGCTGATCTCCAACCATATTTTTTAAAACGAAACGAGCTGAGTGTCCAAAATGACTGTACTAAGCAAAGTTGTTGAAGAATTGCATGAAACCCATCCAGGAATTTGCAAGATGAAAAGTCTAGCAAGGAGCTACGTGTGGTGGCCGAACATGGATAACGCACTGGAAAATAAAGTCAGAAATTGCAACCAATGCCAGATGAATAGAAATAATCCTCCCGAGGCGCCACTCAACATCCGTGGGAATGGCCAAGTCGACCATGGGAAAGAATTCATATCGACTATGCTGGTCCATTTATGGGGAAAATGTTCCTCATTATGGTCGACGCATACTCAAAGTGGCTGGAGAAGTTCATCCTACGAGTGTGGCAACATCAAGAGCAACAATTGAAAAGCTTGATTGATCAACATTTGCAATCCATGGTCTTCCTACAACAATCGTCAGTGACAATGGCAGTAATTTTTGCAGTGAAGAATTCGAGGAATTCCTGAAGAAAAACAGGATTCACCACAGAAAGACTGCTCCATATCATCCGACATCTAACGGACTGGCGGAGAGGTCCGTCCAGACGACGTTTAAAGAGGAGATGAAGAAGATGTCGAATAAATAAAGTTTAGAAACCAGAGTGTCCCGGTTTCTATTCAAATATCGTATTACACCGCGCTCAACCACAGGGATAGCACCAGCTGAAATGCTTATGAGCAGGAAATCTACAAGATCTCGCTTAGACTTGTTATTTATGGTATCTGTATATACAGTTAACATATACAGTTAACTTGGTCGCCCGAAAACAAACATGGTGGTGGTAGACCCATGTGCAACACAGCTTATATATATTTTTTATTTAAACTTCGCCTAAAAAACAAATATATACAGTACATGCATACAATGGAATACATGGCTGGGAAATCATCACAGCTCCATAGGAAAATAATCCTCAGGGGCCATTTACGATGAGCCCGTACAAACGTTCAACACGTATACATTTACTTATAATAATGGTTAAAAGCAGCAATTTCACACAGATAGGCTTAAACGTTAAGGGATTATCTGGATCATAAACATTTTCCAGATAACATTTATATTTTCCCATAAGGTTATTTTTAAAACTAAAAACAGTTTGGGAAAGGTCTCTTTCATCTGGAGAAAAACTGTTCCACATATATTCGACTTATACGAACGAAATAACTTTCTGCTCCGCGGAATATCTATCAACACGCCAGTGAGATTGTTATTTTGGCGAGTTACTCGTTTTTGTTGTTTAATCTGTACCAAATGTTCAGTAGTGCACTCAACGTCTCCTATCAGAATACGAAAGAATAAAACTAAATCGAGAATTTCGAGCCAATAAGTAATTGGCAAGAGATCCAATTTCAGTAATCGATTACTATATTTAACCTTCGTACGAAAAGGAAGATTGAGTATGAATTTGGTTGCACGCCTTCGTACTTTTTCTACAAGGTTTATATATTTGATTCCCTGAGGTACCCATAATTGAGACGCGTATGAAAACAGTGATCTGACAAGGGTGATATAAAGAGAACGTCGCACTGACAGATTTGGAATTTCAACAGAACAACGACGGATATAACCTGATAGACGATTTGCCTTGGAACATGATGGAGATCACGTGATTTGACTAAGAGATTGTACTGGTTACCACGACCCCGAGGTCTTTCTGTTCATTCACTGTTGAGAGTTCTATACCATTGAGAGTGTAAGGATGTAAACTCGGTTGATGCTTTCTATAGTAAAAGTCATAGCTTTACACTTCGTAAAATTAAATTTCATACCCCATGTTTTAGCCCATGAAGATGACAGTTTATCTAAGTCAGATTAATGTAACAAATCGAATCGTGAAGCGATTTTATAACTTTAAAACATTTAATGTCGTCAGCATATACAAAGCCAATTCTGAGCCGTGGTGAACTTCTTCGACTATATCATTGATGTAAATAAAAAAAAGCAGGGGACCCAATATGGAACCTTGTGGTACTCCAGAGATGACAGGTAGAAACCTTGAAGTATAGCTCCAATTAGAACTGTGATTCGCTGGGACCGGTTGGAGAGATAATTCTTGAACCAGTCCTGCAGTTTACCCGTAATACCAAACGATTTTAGTTTGTATAGAAGCTAACAGTGATTTACCGAATCATGAGACTTTGGAAAAGTCTAAGAAAACGGCATCGGATTGAAGGCCAGAGTCCATAGAGTTTAGAATGTTGTGATATAGTGCAAGAAGTTAAGTTGTAGTTGATCTTCCGTTAAGGAAGCTAAATTGAAGATTGGATAAGTTTTCTGAAATACGATCTATAACTTTGTTAAAAATAGGTACCAATGCGTGCATGTGACTACTGCTATTGGGATAGACCTGCATGTAGACTTAAGAAGCAATGCATGAAAATGTATGAAAAGCACAAAGAAATTGATAGTTTAGATCCACCCCTGTCAAATCACCACTAGAGTGGTTTTCTAGCTAGGACTTATCCACCGGATAAACTATCCAGGCTTTGTATAACCTTCGTATATATGTTTTATTTACATGTGAACTTTACAAGTTCACTTCAAATGAAATTTGGGGGCATGTTTATGATCATGCTATATCTTGGAAACAACCCATATAAAAATATATGTATAGTATTTGCCATGTTCAAATTAGCAACACATTTACAAAAATAATGATTTATAATAACGTTATTATATTATTATTGGTTTTCCGCTTATGGTATACAGACACTATACCAAATAATTAAACGGCGAAGCATTAATAGTCATAGCGTTTAACTAACACCATAAATAGTTAACTCAAATTAAGCACTGTCAGCACTTGTCTTCGACACACTTCGCTGGTTCTAGTATATGGCGATCTTGTCGACATCTCACGATAGCTGGTCGAGTATGACGTATTGAGGTCCAAGACAAGCACTCAATCATACCCTCAAGCAAGAACTCGCCGGGCTTAGTGCATGGCTCCCGCTTACAGCGGCAGTCACAAAAATACACCTTTCGAGCAGCTTTGACGCGAGGGAAAGCAAGGAGATAAGGCCTATAATTCTCCACCATATCTACTGGTGCTTTCTTCAGAACTGGCATAATATTGGCCAATTTCCAGTCAGTTGGTAATTCGCACGAACCCAAAGATAAATTGAAGAGGTCTGTTAAAGAAGGAGAAATTTGCTCAGCACATTCCAATAAGACTCTTGCTGGGATATAATCTGGTCCTTGAGCTTTGTTACTATTCACGTTCTTCATGGCTGACATTACATCTGCACAATTCAAATTAATCTTTGACAGGGTTGGGCTGAGATTAAGTTGGTGGGAATAACCATCTACAGAGCCAATAAAAGAATCGCTATCATCGTTGATTGAGTAAATAGAGCAAAAATAACTTTTAAACATCTCTGCAACTTGTTAATTTGGACCCTCAGCAAACACTCGTCCACGCGCGCTATCAATATAGAAACATTTCTGGTATACACTGTGATTGTTTGTCTTTGAGCTGAAAATAGACCAGAATCTTTTTGGATTCAAAAATAGAGAATCAGCCAAAGCAGAGAAATACTCTTTGCGCTTTTGAGATATAATCTTCTTAATACGAGATCTTAGTTGCTTAAACTTCTCCAAGAAAATATATATGGACAATTTGTCGCATAAATAATGTCCATGAATTTTCATTTTTTGTTTCGTACTGAAACTTACTTCACATTGTAAAGCTTTATTCTGAACATTGTTTCATATCATGCATGCATTCGTTTGCGAATGAACATCTCGTTAGCCGATTTAGTTATTTTGTCGAATGATATATGTAATAGATCAAATACGAGTTTGAGTGTTTCATCAGGGGTTCCAAACACGAGAAAACAAATGAAAACCGAGGGTTTATTACTTTCGAGTGTTTGGAGTCCCCTGATGTAACACGACAAACGAGTGTTTGATCTAGCTTCTCAAACGAGTATTCGCATAGCGATTTGCTCCCATAGCGATTTTATTTTAATATGTAGATTAAGAAATATGGGTATCAATATGTAGATTAAGAAATATGGGTATCATTGGGTTCAAAACTCATGCATGTGATGTGTGGTTGGCTATGATAATCATGAATTATTAATGAGTTTGAGAAATGACATTTAAATACATAATAAATACATAATAATTCGCTTCGACAAACCTCGATCTTGATAATTTTTAGCATTTTGCTAAATCTCGTCACATCCATAGCTTTACAACTACTCAATCCACGGTACCGAAAAAATGGCGGTATAATTAACCAGAACATATTGCGGCGAAAGTACTCAGCTCTAATAAGTGCTATCTGAAACGGCTGTTTGACTGAGGTTGATGTGAATATTAGTATAGGTCATCACATGGCGCTGAATCATAAATTTAGGTTTAATATTACGCGTATTTTCAAAGCTTCACAAAATTTCCCCAGTAGTGAAGCGACGTGGGCAATTTGTGAAACTTTAAATATACAAGTGAAATTAAACCTTACTTGCAAGAGGAACCATGTGAATAATACGTTGAGCTCACGTTTTCACTAGAGCTTTTTAATTCTTAAATTACTTAATTATCCAGTTCAGCAAAACGAAAAGCCGTAATAAATTTTTTTTTAATTTTTTTTATTTGTGCATAAGCGTTTCACATTGGTTGCGCCACCAATCAAATGCATATACATAGCCATAACATTCAAGTAGTTTTGCCCATGTTATAAAGAAGTACGCAATACCTTCCTTGTTATATCCACCAGACGGGAATCGAACCCGCAATCTTCATTGGAGACCTTTAGATTGACGTTTGATCTTTTACCGCAAACCGCGGTTCGAGGTTTGCGGTTTGCAGTTTGCGGTTTCAGATTTTGGATATATTTAGATTGACGTTCGTCATTTCCCCGCGAAAATCAAAATTTCAAAATGGCGAGATCAGCAATAGGTAAGCAATTTTTATCACATGATTTCAAGCTTAAATTTTTACTATTTAGTTCAAATTTATTACTATTCAATGTACTGCAACCATCTTTTTCGGTACGGTCAACACTTTTCTAGAAAGGCGTTTCATTCGCAATATTGGGCACCACAAGCTCTCTTGCTGCACCTTTATTGCCATTCATTGACCCAACTGTATCGTCATTTGGGATATCACAAGATGTATAATGAACAGCATTCAGTTCATCGCGGGAAAGGTGTTGTACAATTCCAGCTCCAAAAGAGTCACCCAAGACGTTCACTGTCGTTCGGATACGATCTCTAAAAGTCACGGCAAAAAATTACGAAATGAAGGCAATGATATTTAAAATACGTTTTAAATATCAAGACATACAAATATAAAAAGGTTTTGTCCTAGAAAATGTCGACTAAAGTTAGTGTCAAACAAAAAAGCCGCTTAAATTTTTACCTATATAGGATTAGCGGTAATCTACAAGTAAGGGTTAGAAAATAAACACGAGTGATTTAGTTATGGAAGTTAGTGTGCCGAGTATTAGATAGAGAGCCGCGTGCACGAGAGCTGAAGGCCACGAGTAGTTTTCTATCTATGTGAGGGACGCTAAATCTCATAACACCAGTGTTTATTCTCTAACTGTTTTAGAGAATGGTTGGAACCACAAAGAAATGTAAACATATTTTTATTTGATTCTTGTCAAGCATTGGTGTTCCCTATATAGGAAATACCAATGTGTACGATGTTTGTTTAACCCCTGTTCTTCAAAGTCCACGCCCCTTGATGGATTAAGATATTATGAGATATAGACCACTTGCCTGTTATTAGTCGAGTGTTTGACCATTTTCTAATGTGCATTAGAATAGAGAATTACTTGATTATACTGTAGGAGTGTAAGACTATAACCTGATTCGGCAGAGCCGCCTCATCAAACACAAGCAAGGAAAATGCTTGCTTTTTTATATTATAAAAATATCTGCATTGAATATCATGTCGTTACCCAAAATTCGGATTTCAAGCGAATATGCTCGCGCCGGCGATTTTTCCTTTTGTATCATGAGCCTATAGCTCGGTGGAGATAGAAAATCATTCAATTTGTACAATAGAAAGCCATTGTAATTCTTCCCAGCACATAATAATAATAATAATAATAATAGTTTAGTTTAGTTTATTAGATTTTATCACTCTTAGGTGAACGGAATAACGGCAACAGGCTAAAAGCCCAATTATAGGGGTTCCGAGGCCTACGATTTTAGGTCGTTATCCGAGAAGACCTGAAAGTCTTACCATTTGCTGATATTATTGCAAAGGTATTATTATTATTATTATTATTATTATTATTAAAAAATATTCGACTCTCTCGTTCAACTCCACATGGTCCTCAGTCCAAAGCAAACTCCCTAAGAACATATTTAACTTCACCATCCGATACATCAACAACACGCTTCCGACTCGCAAAAACCTTGTGAAATGGGGAATATCACCTACATCTGACTGTTCATTCTGCTTGCAACCTGAGACCCTACTTCACGTCATTGCTGGTTGCCAAACATACCTAAACGAAGGGCGGTTTACTTGGCGACATGACTCTGTTTTAAATTTTATTGCCTCCTCACTCAACTCCGTACAAAATTATAGCCTCTACGCTGACATACCTGGCTACATCAGCCCATCTGTTCTCACCGGAGATAGATTACGCCCCGATCTTTTGGTAACAATCGAAAACAAATGTATATATATTCTCGAACTCACAGTCGGATTTGAATCCAATCTACTCAATAATGCCACCCGTAAGAGACAGAAGTATCAGGAACTAATTACGGAACAGAACAACAATTATGAACAAGTTAAATTTGTGAATCTGTCCATCAGCTCACTCGGAGTCTTCAGTCAACCATCATTAGAATTTATTGAAATGCTGATAGATCTCAAATTTGACGAACGTTGCCGAAAGTACTTCATGAAAAGAATAATTAACATTTGTATAAGAACCTCATACTATATTTTCTGTAAACGTAACAAAACCTGGGACAACCCAACACTAATGCAAAACTAATATTATATATCATATATATCGTTAATTCAAGTAGACATTGGTGAACTACCTGTAAAAGAGAGGTTTATCATTGTAGTATATATCAATTATGAATAAATAAAGTTTACATTATTATTATTATTATTATTATTATTATTATTATCCTGGGTCGGACCTCCACTCAAGGTCTTAAAAATAATTGAGGAGAAAGTGCTGCACTTTCTCCTCAATTATTTTTAAGACCTTGAGTGGAGGTCCGACCCAGGATAATAATAATAATAATAATAATAATAATAATAATAATAATAATAATAATAATAATAATAATAATAATAATAATAATATATAGTTAATAGAATCTTCCTTGCAGCATAAGCTGAATTGCGAAAATTTTACAATGAATAGTTAGCTAAAATACATGAATAAATATTTAAAATCTAATAGTATACACGAACAATATTAATAAAATTTGAGTTCAAACTCGAGAAGCACTTGAGATCATAAAAGAGTTCTTAAAACGTTTAGTTTTACAATTACGAATGTTAAAATATCTATTATTTCTAAGACGATTGTAATTATTTTATTCAGGAAGTAAATGGTAGAGTTTGTGAGGTGACTAGTTCGACAAAACGTCAGCAAATGTTCTTTCGGAGTGCAATTGGAGATTCGATAATTCGGAAAAGTACGATAATTCGGAAAAGTACGATAATTCGGTAAAGTACGATAATTCGGTAAAGTACGATAATTCGGTAAAGTACGATAATTCGGTAAAGCTTGTCGGTTACACCGGCCGATTTTTAATGCAACATGTTTCCGTAACGAAATTCGTTCAAAAACGGTATGTTACACGCGACCTCATCTTGTTAAAGTGCCCCTAACTTCAACATTTTTTATTGTCTTATTTGGAAGAACTTTTAAAATGATAAAGTAAATTTTTGAAGATTTTCGTTTTTTCGCTTTCTTTTTGAGATATATCAGTTTGTTTGATATGCAAATGTCCGGAATTTACATCACACATGAGTTATAAAAACACTAAAGTATGAATAACACGTGTGGCGTGTTTCCCACAACACCAAACTTCTCGATTTTAAAGGATTTCGTACGAGAATGAAAGAGATACACACATTTATCCAAGAAGTCGTTACGCACGTGTGACGTTAATTCCGGATATTTGCATATCAAACAAACTGATATCAGATCTCAAAAAGAAAGTGAAGAAACGAAAATCTTCAAAATAAGTTACTTTATCATTTTAAAAGTTCTTCAAAATAAGACCATAAAAAATTTTGAGGAGAGGGGCGCTTTAATATATTGCGTTATGTAACGTATATCAGCTTATGTAACACATAACGTTTTTTGAGATCAAAAACTGTTTTGAAGTGCCGGATAATAACCGCCATTTAGATATCTATTCAATTTTGACAAATGGAAATATCACTCCTACAGCTCCTAAAAGGCTTGCGTCACCCACTTGGATATGATATCAAGTAAAAATGTGTCAAGAATGGACATGCATTAGAAACCATATATAGTGAATATATCGTGATACGTAATCAATCAGGGAAAATTATTGCACTTACAGGAACCAATCAACAGCAACGATAAGGCTGACGTCACTGGTAGGTAATCCAACTGCCTGTAAAACAATGAGCATTGTAACCAAGCCTGCCTGGGGGACGCCGGCTGCTCCGACAGATGCTGCAGTTGCTGTAATGCTAGAAATAAAATACACATGAGTTGTAAATATAAGAGATCTGATCAAAACGAAACTCCCCAACTACAGTATATTCCAACGGCTTTGAATTGATAAAATTGAAAATCTGGATCCTTCATTGATGCTTTAAAGTAATTGTGCGATGAAACATAAGCTCGCATTTTTGTGTCTACCGGATACACCTAGTATCGCGTTATATTATCGGCTGGTTTGCTTGCTTACTGTGGTCTTACTTGTGGGCTTACTGTG
Organism: Chrysogorgia sp. JL179-B06; assembly: GCA_035772405.1. Taxonomy (NCBI): domain Eukaryota; kingdom Metazoa; phylum Cnidaria; class Anthozoa; order Scleralcyonacea; family Chrysogorgiidae; genus Chrysogorgia; species Chrysogorgia sp. JL179-B06. The sequence goes on along the minus strand of JAYKKM010000399.1, from coordinate 39,868 downwards.
GGTGTTATTTTATTTTATTTTATTTTATTTTACTTCGCCTTGATTATGTAGTTTATATTGTGAAATTTACATTTATAAAGATTCTATATTACAAGGCTTGTAAAACCGCAACAGCAATCGCCAATTACTGCGGTTCCATTATAGTATAGGAAATAACACGGTCCAAGAAGAACCAATGAAAAATCGCACGAGTGGTACTATGAATGCCAAACACAAGTGCAACTCCTCACCAATTCCTCTAGAACAAGTGTTATTTCCTTGTAATACCATTTCAATCAATTTTACGTGTTCCTAAATACCCCTAAATTTCACTACGAAGCGGGAAAACTGATGTTTGTAATATTAATATCCATGTGATTTTTTACAAGGGGTATGTTTTTTTAAATACCCCTAGTAAAAAAAATATATTAAAGTTTAATACTGATGTCATTTGTGTTATATAGGAAACAAGCACATGCGATTGATGCGAACGCGAATTACGATTTACGTGGATTAGTCGAAAATATGAGGATTCTTAATTTGTCGTTTTTTTAATACATACATTTTCATTTAAGGTACTTGTGAAGCGACGGTAGTTTTAGAGAACAGTTTCGTTCAGGCCACCATGTTGGCGGAGATTATACTAGTGTTATAACAGTATTTATTTATTTATTTATTTCGATTCGCCATTGGTAAATTAACATATAAAATATAAGTGTGGCAGGGATACCACTACAGCTTACGCCAATTACTGTGGCCCCGTGTAAAATTAAAAAAAAATTAAAAAATTGAGGTTATATTTACATAAATAAGCACATTAACTAAGGTGAAAGGAAAAGTCTGTAGCAAAAATCAACAACAACAAGTGAGGGATTCCTCGAGGCGACGTGCCAAGTTACATTTTAGGCAAATGGATTTCCACGTACGTGCATGGGTCGTCCTGGTTATAGATGGAGTATATAAAGCATAAAGTAAAAGATGGCACAGCAAATTTATATCTTTCATTGGAAGACGTTTATTATGTCTTATGCTCTGACATAGTCTTTGTGTCCTTATGTATTTAAAATCAAATCATGAACGACTCATAGCTAGTGCCTATATACCGAAATGTTACTTGCGTTCATACGTGTTCTATATTATAATACATTGTTTATGACGTTGCATATTTAACAACTAGACAACGAGAACGAGTTGTCTATTTAACAATTAGACAACGAGTCCGAGTTGTCTATGAGCGAATAGTCAACGAAGGCGAAGCCTGAGTTGACTATTCGTTCATAGACAACGAGGACGAGTTGTCTAATTGTTTTAGTAGAAACAAATTAGTGGACTATTACAAATCATGCATTCTCCAAAAAATTATCCAAAAACTCATCTGAAACCTCTCCAAAACGAGAGTTTTCTGCCATTGTTTTGAGCGCGTTTCCCAAACGTTGTCTATCACGAATAGACAACGGTTGAGTAGCCAATCAGAATGCAGCATTTGTAATAGACCATGGTCAGTTTCTACTAATTAACAATTAGACAACGAGTCCGAGTTGTCTATGAGCGAATAGTCAACGAAGGCGAAGCCTGAGTTGACTATTCGCTCATAGACAACGAGGACGAGTTGTCTAATTGTTTTAGTAGAAACAAATTAGTGGCTATTACAAATCATGCATTCTCAAAAAAATTATCGAAAAACTCACGTGAAACCTCCCCAAAACGAGAGTTTTCTGCCATTGTTTTGAGCGCGTTTCCCAAACGTTGTCTATCACGAATAGACAACGGTTGAGTAGCCAATCAGAATGCAGCATTTGTAATAGACCATGGTCAGTTTCTACTAATTAACAATTAGTCACCGAAGTCGAGGTGACTATCGTTGAATATTTACCGAGCCGCGAAGCGGCGAGGTAAATATAACGATAATCACCGAGACTGAGGTGACTAATTGTTTTAGTATAATTTCAGGCTTGAACGAATATTCAATTGAGAAGTTTTAAACAGACAGTTTGAACTGTGTTCTGCTCGATGTTTTCTTCACGCTGACAGCTTTCAAAAACACACTAACGATCAAAACGGACGTAAAAATACCAATAATTATACGATAACAACTTCCTTACCCTTAGACAATTCTATCTTGAGAGAAATCTGATATATACAATGTCTTTATGCTAAGTTTTTGAGCCTTTTCGACGATTTTTTAGTTATAATAATTTAGTCGCCATTTTGAAAAAAAATTCGTCATGTTTTATAAACCATACACCAAAATGATGATTCCGAGAGGGGACTGGAACGAATAAACATAGTCTGGTTACAAAAAAAACACTTTTTCAAGTATGATTTCTAGTAAAGTGATAGTCACCGCGCTACGCGGTGACTATCGTCTCAGATTTACTGGCCAGTCAGCCAATCAGAGCTCGTTTAAGCTCAGAAATTATACTAAGAGCAGATAGTCAACGAGGGCGAAGCCCGAGTTGACTATCTGCTCATAGACAACGAGGGCGAGTTGTCTAATTGTTTTAGTATCAACCATAAACAACCTTTCTAACATTGTTCCAAATTTTCAGATAGTTTTACCTTTTTGTTTGTAGAAGTCTCTCATTCAAAATGTAGAGTTGCTCGATGACACATGATAAACAATCGCTCACAAAAAACGAGATTGTAATTACTTTGCTTCACATTTGGTATAGATATACTCTATAGGCATAAGCGAATTTATTTTCCTATTCGAAAATGTCAAACTGAACAATTTTCCATTACTTTCGGGCCAATGTTTTCATGATTTCATCACTCGTATATAAATTTTAGCGGGCGCCATGTTTGGACTAGATTCCAGGTTTGGCCGTGCAGCGTGAATATGTCGTGGCTTCTGATTGGTCAGGATAGGAATATTCCAGCATAAGAAGGTTTGTGATTGGGTAACGCTACTCACCGTCTATCACCAATAGACGGTGAGTAGCTCAGCCAATCAGAATGCCGAATTTGTAATAGACCACTAGTTGGTTGATACTAACTTAATATATGCTAAACGTGAGCTAGAACGTATTTTATCTGATGAACTGCATCCATGTTATAAACACTTGCCACCTCATAATAAGTACTATTATAATCTGAGAAACAAACGTAGACTGAATCCACCTCTATCAGGAACAGAGAGACATCAGAATAGTTTTATTCCACGTGCTATAAAACTTATAAATATATGAATGTATAGATCTCTTAGTCACTTTGAATTTTGTTTTTAAATCACATTTTACTATTTATAATCAGAATTATTGTATATACTTATTTTATTCACTTAGGTAATATAATTTTTTGCATTTTTCTTGTAAAAGCCATTTGTATATTTACTCCTAAAGATGGTTAATAAAGCTTATTATTATTATATGCATATAATATTTCCCTCCCCTTAGCATGCCAAATAGATATTAAATATCCCAACCCCATACCTCGCCAATCCTATATGACACCAGTGGAAAAATATTGAGATTGATGGATAAATTAATGTTTTCTTTTTTAAGTTTTCCAACGTCTTTATGGCAATAGTCTTTGAATACTTTTGCTTAATTATTTGTTTATATAAAGGTAATATGAACTACAGAATGTTTAATATATTTCTTCACCATGAGGTTTTGTTGGCATTACTTATGAAATTTTAACGGTTTTAAATGTTAACAAAGAATTTTTATTATGTCGTTCAGGCGACGAGTTGCTTAATCTACTTGGCTTTAAAATCACCAATCAAGTCACATATGACAACATTGTAAACACTGTTTTAGATATTGAATTTCACGAACTTTAATCTACTGCTAAACAGTATTAATGATTTTCCTTAACACTCTATAAAATTGATATAGTTCTTAGTTTTGAAAAATTTTCAGTTAATAGTAAGTGACATTGATCAACGGATGGCATTTCTTGCAAACAATCCATCATTCCCACAGAATATTATTTTCTTAATACGTCAGCTATATCATAATTCTTGTTGTGTTAAAGTGATACTGTGTCTCAGTACACTGGTATTAAATATTTTGTAACATCCATTTGTAACTCTCATTTAGTTTTCATTCTCCAGTTATAACTCATATTTAATTTTTAATTATAAACATCCAACAAACTTCATCCATTGCAACAACAATTTACAACCGAACCAACTAGAACCCTAGCCTCCTCCGCAGGCAACTCTGTGTCTTCTCACTTCTTAGTTTTTCCTAGTCAGAGAGCTTCTAGGACTGTGCAAACAATGTTTTTAATGTTTTGGCCGAGCCAAATTAACAAGAGCATGGGGGCTATACTTCCCACGGTGAGCAACAAGCCAGTAGGCACATGTACGCAATCGCGTACCTATTTTTTAAAATAATTGTTTAAAGTAAATACACGAACAAACGTTGAACACGAATAACAAGGATATATATTTGTTTCTTTTCCAGCCCTCTCTCCCCAGTCTCCCGTATACACACATTTCTCTCATTAACTTATTATCACTCCTATCACTCCTCCCCTCCAAATACGTCTAAGGTTTAAGGTTCCATTTATTTATTTCTACAGTCGTCAGTTCTATGATAATCAATCGCTATCTTCCGAGATATCTGTTTGTTCACCATCCAGTCCATATGTTAAACGAAGAGGTGGATTTCTGTCCTTCAGAGGTCGTTGCTCAGCGGGAGGTGCTGCTTGCTCCGCTGCTTCTTTTGTGCTCTCTATATCTACCAGGTTCTCTTCTTCGCTTTCTTCACTGGTTGTGCTAGAGGAATTTACGTCGTCACTGTCCATGCTATCCCTTGTCACGAGATGATTGGGGCGTTCGTAGTGCCTTTTCAATCTTCTGTGATTCACCGTCTTGAAACCGCGTTTTCCTTTCTGAAAGCGAACTTTGTAAAGCGTTTCTCCTAATCTTTCGGTCACTATATAATTATGGCCCCCTCCACCGTTCTGCAACTAATTTCTTTGATAATCCCATACGTTCTCGTTTCTTGACGCTTGCGGCGTTTTCCTTGTTCGTCCAGGATACGCTTCTTCACTTTCTGATGGACGTTGTGCGAGCGGGTCATTTTGGTGCAAAATTCGTTGGCGTCCAGTGTTTTACCACCACTTTGCTTGTCCTTGGAAGGACCAACATCTGCGATTAATTGTTCGTGCTTCGAAGCCAAACCACAGAAAAAAAATGTGTCTCACCGGTCGTACTGTTTGGTGGTGTATACGAATAGCAGCCAACGCCGACGGCAATCGGACTGGTCCGTGGCCTCGAGGTCCATTGCAAGACGTTCGGCCAATGTTCGGTTCGTGCGTTCAGCTTGACCATTGCCTTGAGGATTATAGGGGAAACTTCGAGTGCATTTTATGCCAAGTCTGGCATAGTTCTTTCATTAGTGCTGCCTCGAAGTTTCTTCCCTGATCAGCTTGTAAACCTTCGGGTACCCCATATCGGCAAACAATCTCCTGGTATATCTTATCAGCGCGGTTGTTTTAACCGTCTGATTTGGCATGGCGAAAGCTTCAGACCATTTGCTGAATAGGTCCGTCAGCACCAAGAGAAATCGATTTTCACCGGCAGTCTTAACCAATGGGCTAACGACGTCAATATTCCACCACTGACCTGGACCATCTGGAATAGGTAAGGCACTCACTGGTTGATGGTCTGCAACGGTTGGATTCTTTCGTTTCAGACAAACTGCACATTAATTACACAATGCTTGGACATCTTTTGCCATACCGAACCAGAAAAATCTTGATTTTATTTTGCTTAAGGTTAAAATGTCCAGATCGATCATGTAGGACCTCCAACACCTTCTCAGCTGCACTGACTATAGTATTACAACTCTGGTGCGGATTAACTTCCCATCTTGTTGCGTCTGCAAAACCAAATTCCATGTTGAATCACAAATTTCTTTCCATGTTCTTGGATAGCCCTGTGTGCAGTACGTTGTTTGAATCAATTTGATGTTACCCTGCTTGTAACCCGACTGTACCCATTTGTACAGGACACCAACATCATCATTCGCTTGTTGTAAACACGTGAGTTCGTAGGGAGACCACAAACCTAAGAGGTTCACAGCTCCAATTAACGGCGCACGCGACAAGGCATCTATTTCGACACGCCAGCGTGCAAGCTTCCCACATTGTTCTTTCAAAGACAATAGATACGTGAGTGGTTTATGGTCAGTTATTACTTTGAAATGTGACCCTTCAAGATACATGGCAAATTTTTGGAGTGCCCACACCACGCCTAAGCCTAAGCCTTCTTTTAATTCTCGGTAGCCGAGTAGTTTCTTTCGGTCTTGTTCAACGCTCGTGATGCACATGGTGTCCGTCACCTTCAGTTAAAATGGCGCCCAAACCTGCAGTGTTGCTTGCATCGGTTTCTACCACGAATTGTCGTTGGAAGTCGGGATAGGCAAGGACAAGTGCCGATGAAAGGCAACGTAGCAGCTCTTGAAAGGCCTCCTCACATGTTTCGGACCATTGAAAAGGAGTGTTTTTTTCCGTGAGTGTGTGCAGCGGTTGTGCAATAACAGCAAATCCTGCAACGAAACGACGCTAATAGGAGGCCATTCCTAAAAAGCGACGCAATTCTGAGACTGAAGAAGGTCTCGGGAATTCTTCAATTGCTCTAACTTTCTCTGGGTCGGGTTCCACACCACGGCTTGAGACTATGCATGTGACCAAGATATCTAACTTGCATGTGTGCGTGCGAAGGTACATTTGGTTGGTTGCAGTTTCAGTCCCGCGTCACGTATCTTCGCAAAAACCGATTAAGATGCTCAAAATGTTCTGCTAAGCTACGCGAGTAGACGATCACATCATCCAAGTAAATCAAAAGAATCTTCCAATTGAATTCTCCCAAAACACTTGTCATTGTGGCTGGTGAAAATCTTTGAAATGTGGCTGGTGCACCCTTTAAGGCAAAAGGCATTGTGTATACGTTGAATTCAAACAAGCCCCTATGACAATTAAACGCTGTCTTCTCCCTATCTGATTCTCTTACTGGTACAGTACTTGCCAATATTCCTTAGTCAAGTCCAGGGTACTAAAAAGTTGTCAGTGCTCCATTTAGGGCTCGCAAGCTGTCATCAATAGGTATAGGAAATGAATCTCCGACCGTTACTTAATTTAGTTTGCGGAAATCAATACAGAACCTAGTACTCCCGTCGGTCTTTTTCACCAGTACCAGGGGACTTGCCCACGGACTCCTACTGGGTCGAATGATGTTTCTTGAAAGACCATCCTCCACAAACAAGTCAAACTTCGGACAACTGATGATAGACAACCCGTCGAGCTGGCTGACACACCTGTAGGAATAACATGTTCAACAACAGTGGTCATCCCAAGCTCACCGTCCACTGAGAATACATCAGCATTCGTCTTGATTAAAGGCGGTGTTTTTGACCTTCTGAAAGCTCAGCACTATTGGACAATTCACGATCGAGCCAGTTTGTCAATTTTCTCGGCTTTATCCTCTTGTACCTGCTGTGCACGTGATTGTTCATCCAAGTTGTTCATCCAAGTTGTTCCGTGGGTTAGTAAGATGTATAGTAACAAATTGCCACTCTCACGAACAGTATCCAAGACCCTACCACAGCCAATCGTTGTTGGTATTGGTTGAGCCTTGGTCGTGTACGGTTTAAAGCGTTCCTCGAGGACTGCTTTAGCATGGACAAACGTATCGGTTTGGGTCGAAGACAATCTCGTGAAAAAATCTCTGGTTCTCCTTTAAGCGATATAGGTGAAGGACCGCCACTTTCTTCTCGTCGTCGGTGATTTCTTTTACAACGAAACATGACTCAACTTGTCGAATATGGCTTGTTATCTCGGTCTTGCCACTGCCATCCCACTGTACCAGTCCGCCTGAAGCCATCTTTGAATGGATATCCCAGTAAAACGAATTCGTACGATCGAATCAACTAATCCACGAATATGGCTCCAAAATTAAATATTATACGTAAAATCTAGTTTAGTAATGCGAGTAATCGTTCCAACTGTTAACTCACGGTTTCGCTGTTATTCGGCTGTCAACATCCACAACTGCCACCAATGTTAGCGTGGATTTCCGTAACCCCCAAGTAAATACACGAACAAACCGTTGAACACGAATAACAAGGATATATATTTGTTTCTTTTCCAAAACCCGACAAGCGTTTCAGCTCTCTCCCCAGTCTCCCGTCTCTGCACGCATTTGTCATTAACTTTTTATCACTCCTATCATAATGTTAAAACCAATTAGTAAAGTTTGATTTCGAAATACGTTGAAAGAATGGTTGTATTTTATGTGTAAAGTTTGCATTTTAAGATCGCCATTAAAATGGCCGAGTATCAGTAGCGTAGCAATAGGCGGTTCAGGCGGTTCATTGAACCGAGTATACGAGGAATGTTATTAGTTGCTCTCAAGGCCTTTTAATTTTATCGGAGAACGACTTTAAGCGCATGACTGGCCAGGAAACAATGTACAAAGTATAGAGTGATTAAGGGACGATGTTATTTCAAACGATGTTACACCAATGGTTTAGTATATGATATACGCAGAAATGAGTTTACAATAAAACAACAAATAAGATAGACATAAAAAACATCCCAGAAGATAAAACAGAGCTTTGTGAAAACTCATAAAAATGTACTTAGCTCAATAATCTGCCTTTAGAATTTGACCTTGACAACAAGCAAAGAAACTAAATATAGTTTTAGCTGAACTTACCAAGTGATCAAGATTTCACCAAAGCTGAGATCTATATTGTTTAGTTGCGCGATAAAGATAGCAGCGACTGCTTCATATAATGCGGTCCCATCCATGTTTACTGTGGCACCAATGGGAAGAACAAAGCGTGAAACTCGTTTGTCAATCTTGTTGTTTTCTTCGAGGCATTTAAATGTAACCGGTAACGTCGCTGAGCTGAACAATAAGAGAAAAACCTTTAATTATCCTCATGATAACACGAAGACGTATAGATTTGAATATCCGAACTGTTAAGAGTCATCCTGGCGCCTTCGAAGGTGCAGGTATACCTTCTCAACAATTTTAATTGAAAGAATGACATTATAACAGCTCTGTTTTTAAACCGTTATTACCCCACTATCCACTTCTTTACCAGTTAAGAATTAAGATATATAGCAGCAACCAACTGCAACTGTCCTTTTCTAGCACACAATACATTCTTGCGGCGAACGTTCATCATGCATGATATGAGGTGTGCATGAATGAATTCATTAGGATGAATAACCAATTTGATTGATCGCAGGTATGTTTTTATGTATTTTTTCTTAGAAACCTTTCTGGCAAAGAAACGCTTCGAAGTCCAGTCAAACTACAGGCCCCGCAATCGGTATATACTTCATGGTAACACTATAGACATGGTTTCCATCTGTTTTTTATATACCCCTAACCCTAACCCGCGCTTATAATGAGTTGTTTTTCACCGTCAGATGATCACCTGGTATAAATGAGCCGATAAAATTCGCTTTAATCGCTTTATATTGACATTGTTACCATGTCCACCATGCGTGCATGGAAGCATCCCGATATATATTTATGTTCTTTAATTGTGATACTGCATGTTTTTACAAGAATGCATTTTTGGACTGTATAAGAAAAATAATTTTCGCCTAAAGTGATTTGATTGCATGTTTTTGCAAGTCCAGGGAGTGAATACAAAAATCTATTAACTCTTTACCTTGAACTGGTCCCGAATGCTGTAAAAAGGGCGGCTCTCAATCCGAGAATAAACGTAAAAGGATTTTTCCGTGTTATCAAAAAATAGATTAGAGGAAGCACGATAAGTGCGTGGATAAGCAGGCCACAGATTACGGTGCCCATATAGAGACCAAGCTTTTTCAATATGTCTCCGATGTTCTCCATTGAAGCAACTTTACCGGCTATTAAACTGCAAATACCAATAGGAGAATACCTACAAAGAGTTACAAAATGACAGTCATTTCTCGTATCTTGAGCACACGAATTAACAGTGATTTATGTGCTGGTAATACACCGTATACTGGTTAGAAGTGAACCCAGTACAGTACAACAAACTGGGGTTGTTGGGTTTTTTTTTTGGGAGGGGGGTGGAGCTTCTTATTCTTAATCTTATCGGTCAGTACATTTACTTTGCCAACATTTAAGAGCGATATGGCGACATCATTGCCGACCAGCCAATAGGTGTCTCAGCACCGTCCTCTTCAACGATACACCATTGGCTAAACCAGACAATTACATTAGGCAGAAACAGGCTCGAGGAATCAAAAGATAAATAAAATATATTTATTTATCCCTCTGATAATCTTGACCATAGCGTGTTTAATCTTGGCATGCTACAAATTCCTAGCGTTCCATTGGATGGGAATGATAGGACCAAATCTCGTACACATGATTGGCTGCACTGTAAAACAGATCATTGGTTGAAACAACCAGTTTTATAGGTTGTCGCAGATTCTGAGATTCATAACCGATTTGAATGGTTAAAATAACCAAATATTTTGATTAAAACTATGACCATAGTTTGGTTGTTTCAACCAATAAAATTGGCTGTTAGTTCAACCCGTAAAAAATGGATGAATCTGAGACAATCTAAACACAGTGTAGGACCAACCGGTAAGTTCCGAGTACGCCCTCTTGGGGAGACAAAAGGCGCAAGCATGGCAGATTAATTTTTAAGTACATAAGCAAATTGAAACTCTAGGGGATAGAACAGGCGGACGAGGGGTAATTGTGGATACGTATTTCTAGTAAGAATTGACTATTTAATTCCTGGAACTGTACTGTGCCACCTTATGTTTCTCCCATATACTAACGCTAAATACACCCAGAGTTTAATGTATAGATGTCAAAGGGCGCCTTGTTGATTATCAACTCATAGTATAATTTCTGAGCTTAAACGAGTTCTGATTGGCTAACTGGCCAGTAACTAGCGCGGTGACTATCACATCATTAGAAACGCGGAATCATCATTTTGATGTATGGTTTCTAAAACATGACGAATTTTTTTCAAAATGGCGACTATATAAAAATCACCGAAAAGGCTCAAAAACTTAGCATAAAGACACTGTAAATATTATATTTCTCTCAAGATAGAACTGTCTAAGGGTAAGTAAGTTGTTTATCGTATAATTATTTGTATTTTTCCGTTTTGATCGTTAGTGTGTTTTTGAAAGCTGTCAAGCGTGAAGAAAACATCGAGCATTGGATTTACAAATTATAACTAACACAGTTCAAACTGTCTGTTTAAAACTTCTCAATTGAATATTCAGTTCAAGCATGAAATTATACTAAAACAATTAGTCACCTCAGTCTCGGTTATTATAGTTATATTATTTACCTCGCTGCTCGGTAAATATTCATGATCACCTCGACTTAGCTTCAGTGACTAATTGTTAATAGAAATCTAATTGGAAAACAGATACTGATGTGAGGACAAATACGTAGATACGAGAAAATGTATAATTGACACTGACCAAATGATTAACGTCACCAGTTTCATGATGATTTCAAGAAGAATAGTAAAAAATATGGTCATGGGTTTCCCTTTCTCCCCCATTGCGCTGAGAATTGCACCAAAAGCAACAGAGAATACAACAATTCCAAGAACGTTCATTTTAGATGACTGTTCCAAACCATCATAAGTAAATTTCGTCTTGCTTTTTATAACTTTTACTTGATTATCGTTCTTCATTGAAGTGACGCTCCATGGATCTATCATATTAGATTCTATGAAGGAAGACATGTTCTTGGCAGAGTTCAACATACCCACAAGAGACACATTGGAAAAATACACCTTTTCCTTTTCTTCTTTGTATTTTGTTTGTATCTAAAAGAATTACAAATGAAAAACCTGTCTTTTATATTTATAAACTGATTAGAAGACTTTTAAAATACGTGGGAAAATTCCGTGTTTATATATAAACTCTTATCTAGATACGGCTATAGGTCAATCAGAAGTCGCATAAAAAGCAACTTATTATACAAACTAAAGACACAGTTGTAGATGCAAACGCAGACGTTGACGCATGCAGGCACAAACACATACGCCAACTCAGTATATAAATATATATATATTATATATTTATATATATATATATATATATATATATATATATATATATATATATATATATATATATATATATATATATATATATATATATATATATATATATATATATATATATATTACATATATACGAGACAGTCGTAGACGTAAATGTATAGATGCGCTATTTAAAGGAAAATCCATGTTTCATTCAAGTCAAGTCAATTTTATTTACCAGCAATAAATGTTAAAAATTATAGACAAAAACACAAATAACTGGCAAGGTAGCCCAAAAAGAAACCAAAAGGCTTATAATATTTGGGCTTCCTTTTTACTTAATTTTATATATAAATTAGCAGTATGAGCGGTACGAAAGGAAAATACATTTTTATAACAACATCAGAATCGGTTAATTAGTTACGAAACGTACTAGAAAAATAACTGTTCAAGTATACATAGAGAAAAGAAGATAATTTTTCAATTTAGATTGGAAGCAAACAACAGTTGAGGCATCACAAATATCTTGGCTAAGTGTGTTAAAAAATGTTGGACCCTGATAGTTAACTGTAAATTGTCTAATTTTTGTTCTACAAAAGGGAACATAATAGAAATAAGAATTCCATTTGTTGAAGTTGTGAACTTGGTTTGTGCGTAGGAACAAATAATCACATATCGTAACAACTAAGAAACCACGCCTTAAAGACCCATTGTCGTCGTCTTGACGACAATATTCCATTTCTAGTCTGCAAAGACGACAATTTTCACCCATCACTGCTAAAAATTTGCAATGAAGTCTTCGCTACATTTTTATGTTCTTCCATCTGGGTCACATCAGGTATTGTTCCATTTCCCCAAAAGGGAGACCTGATAAATCCACCCAATTATCATGGAATATATCTCAGCACCATCGCATGAGCTAAGATCTATACGACAATTTTAGACTTGTCCCTGCATTGGATCATCCTCCGTCAAGAGATGAGAAATGCTAATCAGGAAAGCACTCTTGTGCATGTTTGTTGATTTTAAAAAGACATTAGACTCCACAAACCGGGAAGTAATGTTCAAAATACTCAAACTCTATGGCATACCCAAGTACCCAACACAATCATAGACGCCATTATCCTCCGTATATCTCTTGTTGCTAATAACGACAAAGACCTCCTTATCAAACCCAGAATGAGCCGCCGTCATCCATCAACTCATGTTACAGACCTAGACTTTGCAGACGATCTTGCTATCCCTGATAACACTATCCAAACCTCTGAACACCTCCTATAATCCCTTGAAGAAAGCTGTGGTTTCAAACGATCTAAACTGTTTCCTTACCGGCCCAGTTAAAATGGGTACAAGAGCCATAAATGAGTTTAACCATATTCAAATTTTTTCGTACTTTACTACTCTTCCGTACTGGGACATAAACATGATATTAAACATGATATTAAACATGATATTAAACATGGGATTGATATTAAACATGATATTAAACATGATTTTGTTTTATATACTCAAAGAAATTCTTTAATTATTTAACCAATTTAAAAACTGAAAATAATGTGCAACAAAAAGTCAAGAAATTACACTTACAGAAACGAACGCCGAGGAGACGAGGTTATCTGGAAAGCAATTCCTGCAAAGTTATCCAAAAAATTGTTACACGGGCTATTAAATAATGGCCAACTTCTATATACGATAAAAAAATTCAATTGGCAGCATGATGCGAAATCGCGTTTGATTATAATAATAATAATAATAATAATAATAATAATAATAATAATAATAATAATAATAATAATAATAATAATAATAAACAACTTTATTTCCAGAGGGTAACACTCGACGGTTTATACTGATAAACACGTGGCCCTCTCTCTCTCTCTCTCTCTCTCTCTCTCTCTATATATATATATATATATATATTGTGCAATTAGGATCATCTGTCCACATTTGTCGTATGTTGCTGGACTTGTGGAACTCAAGTTGCCGACACTCTTTGATAGAAGAGAAACACTTTGTAAATCATTTTATTCAAAAGTTTTACATGCTTCAAGTAATTTAAACGCCTTGATGCCTGATCCAGTCCAGTCTCAATACAATCTAAGAAAATCTCGCAAATTTCCGATATTTAAATGTCGCACTAAACGGTTTCAAGACAGTTTCTTACCATACTGCGTACGAAAGTGGGACGCATTAGTTTAGCGCAGCTTTGCACTGAACATAAATATTGTCTACAAATTTTAACATTTTAACATTTTACTTTAATTAGTATAATCGACTTATATAATTATATATTGTATTGTCCTATATTGAGATTGAAAACTCTTAATTATCACTATTGATGTAAACTTGAGTTTTTCAATTTACAACCTGTGTATATTGCAAATCAAGATTTTATTAAATAATAATAATAATAATAATAATATATATATACATATTGAATAAATTAAGTTAATAAAAACTACAATAGAACAAATTAGGAAATACAATCATAAAACAATGTGAGTAGTATACAGAGTGGGGGTTCTACGGCCGGTGGTGCCGGTGGTGCTCTTCGCACCACCGATGATGTCACTATTTATAAGTTGTATATTAATTTATTCATCTTTGCTGTGTTTATCATATTAATTTATTCAAGCTTCTCTTTCACCTTTACGATCCCTAACCCTAGTCTCGTGTACCTTTGGGACCTCTAACCTTAATCTAATTATTTATTCAGATTACGTCATTAAACCTTCAGTATCCCTAACCCTAGCTCGTGTACCTGTAGGACCCCAAACCCTAATTATTAGTATTCATTTTATTTGGCCTAATTATTATGCATATCAGTCTTCACTAACCCTAGTCCTCTTCCTCCGTCCCCCTATTCCGACACCTTCCGAACTTGATTTCCGATGGTATTACGTCATTATCAAAAGGTAGTCCCTTATTTATTTTAATAATATAAGAAACGCCTTTGTAATTATACACTTCGCCTCCCTACGACAATGTGAATGTGGGACATTAGGCAAACCCGAGAGCAGCGCATGCGCCATGGATATGATATGGGATGAACTAAAGAGAGTAACGAAGAAGCATGTTATACCTTCAAAATAACTGGTGTCACGATCAACGCAGTTTAATACCATGGTCTTTACGATCAATTTAGATTATCGACAGATCTACGAATATATGAACCAACAGAGATTTATACGATTGCCTCGTTGAAAAACCGGTCAGATATTCGATAGATCTACGCAAATATGAACCCGCTTTACGAAGGTTATGGAGGCGAGCATATTTTAAAAATCACGGAGTCGAACGAATCATAACGGCTTTTACGAATGTACCGGACTTAACGGCTTTACGAAGTTCATCAGTCCTCTAGTGTATAAAGTAGCGATTCCTTAGATTATCAAACCGCTCGAGAAGCCTTACGATGAACGAATTCAAACGTATTGATTTGCCTAAGCGAAATCAAACTTTACTATGCATTTATAGACGTTGGTGTATATTATAACAGCTATTAGATTATTCAAGAGATTGACTTGTCAAACGAAGCGAAGGCTGAATGGACACGTACAATAGCGCGTGGGTCGTTAAGAGTCATTAGTGGCGCAACTCACAAATATTTGCATGTCTTGGGAATATTTAATTGATTTGAGGGTACACACTAGGATTTTATGGGTAAACATTAGTCAATATGGGATAATGAGGAATATTTATCATCCCTGACTTCGTATACGTAATTAGTGTTAAGAACGCCTCACATCCCCTGTAGACTCCTAACCCTATTTCACCTTCATAACCCTAAATTTAATTATATTTGGAATATCACAGATTTCAATTCCGACTCCTTGACTCTCACCGGGAGTTGTGCGATTGCTTAAGCGTTCGACTGAAGCTATGGATTCAGCGTTCGATTGAACCTGTGTTTTCATGGCATCTACAAACATATCAACCCTAATAATTTTAGCCGTATTATGGCTTATCTTGCTTTAGTATGCACAATTCCTATGAGGAAGAAACACTTCGGGAAACAGTGCGAAGAACTGTTCAAGATCTCAAACATATTGAATTGGAAAAAATATAAATTTAAACGGCATACGATTACAGCGTTGCTATGCTAATGCTTATACTGTTGATATTTGTATATTTCACTTGAGAGATGAACCCTAAAGATTTTGACCGAATTATCGCTTATCTTGCGTTAGGGTACAGGATTCCTATGAGGAAGAAAACATTTCGGGAAACAGTGCGAAGAACGGTCGAAGATTTAAAATGTGTGGACATAGAAAAATATAAATTTAAATGGCATTACGTTCAAAGCGTTGCTAGGCTGCCTATAGATAAGACAAAATATTTCGCCTCAGAGCGTTCACTTAATGAGCCATTAAAAACTCGTTAAGGGATAGAGCAAAGTGGCGCTCTTGGTAAAACAGGAGTTTAATCATATTTATTTTCAGTCAAACGTGTATACATCGATAAGGTCAGCTTCTCATGAGAGTACAAATCTATAATAGTCATTATACGAACTCGTTGACTGAAAATCGGCTAGATCCGCTTCAATATACGCTTTTTCCCCTCGCGAAAAATAAAAGTTTATTTATTAGTGGATTATAAATGATACATGGCTGATTTAATTTTGTGCAGAAAATTTATGTCTTCAGTTATTTGAATAACAGCATGCTAGCGTTTTCATTGCGGCCTTAAACTTTCGGTATGTATTCATGCTCGATTAGTTCGCAGCACCGGACTGGAAATATTATCTCTAGTCCTCTGCCCAGTACTTTACTGGCATTTCTAGTGTCATCACGTGGTTCAATTTAGAAGATCTGATTGAATAATTTGCTCATGAATTATTAATGAGTTTGAGAAACATAGATAAAGACAATCTTCCACGCGACATCGCCGACGCAATTTTCCCTTTCGTAAACGGTCGCGTCGAGTACCATCCCAGCTCTCATAGAATGTTGGGTAAGCGGAGTGAAATTCCTCGTGGTCCCAAGGTTCCCGCATACTTTATTTCGCGGCTTCTCGTGATCTTTCGTAAATATGACGAGTGAAATAATAACTGAGTGATTATTTCACTTTATGTTTCACTCTCTGACGAAGGGCCTTCGCTCGAAACGTTACTAGACAACTTACACGCAATTTCGGCAGTACACCAACCTTTTTATACATTTTGATTTGTATTTCTACACTGCCTACGAAACACAACACGTTTTATCACTTATTTAAAAGCATCTATTACTAGTAAGTGACTTATACGGTTCTATGGCAAGCGCATATGATAGTTTCAGTCGACAAATATATTTTGTCAGTCCACAAATATATTTTGAAACCTCGCAGCATACGTTGTTGCGATTGATATTTCGAAATCCCGAATAACGTCGTTTGCCTTTTGGAAAGTATCTACATTATATATACAATGTGACTATCGATCACAAAATCGAATTTATATGGGCGGCCGTTACCACCAAAAATAGTGCGGTGGTGAAACGGAACAGCTTGTTGTGAAATGGTTTAACAAAAACACAAATGGTCCATCTTAATATGAAGGTTTAACGTTCCGCTGTGAAACCATTCAATATAAATTGAAATGGATCAGCCAGTACGCGGTGAAATGGCTGAACAAGTTCTGCAATGGTTCAACTAAATATGAGTTGATGCGACGTATTGTGCAGTCATTCAATAAGTTATGCGATGGTTCAACTGTCGCTTTTGAAATGGTTTAACTTTTTTTGATATGATTCAACTATTTGCGCAATGGTTCAACTTAGTGTGAAATAGCCTAATGTGAAATAGCCTAATGTGAAATAGCCTAATGTGAAATAGCCTAATGTGAAATAGCCTAAGATGAAATAGCCTAATGTGAAATAGCCTAATGTGAAATAGCCTAATGTGAAATAGCCTAATGTGAAATAGCCTAATGTAAAATAGCCTAATGTGAAATAGCCTAATGGCTAATGTGAAATAGCCGTTTTTTTCCGGCTGATACATGATACATTGTGTTACTAAGTAGCCCGGCGCATAGTTCGACTGTTTGTCTAGTTTGGCGATTTCGAAGTATTTTCTCATTCTTTGGTCTTAACTTTTGTGGTCCTTTATTGTATCCGTTTAAGATTTAAACTACATGCAAGTGTACTGTACGTACAATCTGATCTGTTATCTTTAGACAGTAAGAACAAGCCGCACTGCCAGTGTTTACATATAATATTATTTGCTCAAATCACTAATCAAACATGCATTGCCATACCAAACATGCATTGCATTCGAAGATCGGTAAAATCGACGTTCGATCACCCATGTCTTTGACTTATTAAGCGTTTATAATGTGGAGATATAAAGTCAACAGTTACTAGAAAAGTTTCTTAAAGGAAGCACACATAATTCACTGCATACTGTTACCGTTTTGGTAAACACCTGGCCGCGCATCAAATTTCTTTACAGGTCAGAGATAAACACCTCATTTTTTCTCGCCTTGCTTGCTGATGTATTTTGGCGCAGAGGCAACAGAACTTACAAAGAGGGAGATTCTGTGTGTCATCACGTGCACTATCATAGTGGTCAAGTATTTCTTGGAGAATTAAGGAAACGTACGTTTGAGAAATACGCAGGATTAGGGCTCCCTTTGTAGACATAAACGCAAACGTGCAATTCCAAGGCTCTTGAAAGTATTTTATTTGATACATTTTTTATGCATGAGTCAATTGTTGCTGTTGCCATCCCTCCCCCGGCAAAATGTCCATGGCATATTTCCCACCCCCGAGGCAAGGCTGAAAAATTAATATATTAAAATATGATTAAATCAGCTGCAAATTTATTATTGGGATACAAACAGTGGCTCATTTATGTTGCTGTTTTCGAGCTCTATTTTTTTTCCGCTTTTTCACGACCTCTTAAAAAATCTCTTAGTTTTAACTCCCAGGAATTGTCCCAGGGGTGGGGGGTGGTAACATCTCTGCTCTATTATTATTATTATTATGCTCCTATTATTATTATAAAAACTCCTTAAAAATTTAGAAAACCCACTCCTTAAAATTTAAAAAACTGCATTGAAACACTTTAGATCTTATAATATAACTTTGCACTTGGTTATTACTAAAAGAAGAAAAACTGTGAGATTGCAATGGAAATGCCTTTTGCCATCATGGCCAAAAATAAGATGGGTAATTTGTAAAAATAATGAAACTAAGAATGTATTGTTAGGGAGGATGCCCCTAACAATATATTTCAAAGTTTTTTCACAGTTTTTGAAAGCTTGCTAGTCAAACCCTATTTATTGAATCATGTTCAAACTTTGCTATATATACCTACTAATTTTGAGGTGCTCTTTCCAGTGGCTAAGTTTATTTCTTTGTTTTGTTACTTTTTTAATAATCAACCCCAGTTTCCTGCTCAGCTGAATTGCAAAAGGGCCAATGGCTTTTATCAGCCAAAACATTTGATTCTGCTGTGATTGTGTATCCAAGGTACATGCTTTAATAGACATCTCTTACATTTCAAAAGATAAACAGCACACTTGGTAACAGAAAAGACGAATATAAGCCTTATAAATATATATAAATTTAAATATTATTATTATATATTTATTTATATATCTATCTAAAACAACTTATTTAAATCTATATTAATTTATATATATGTATATATATATATTCTAGTTGGAGTAGTGAATACTGGATCAGTGGTTTGTTAATAATATTTTAATATTTTAATTTTATCGATCTTCGAATGCAATGCATGTTTGGTTTGATTAGTGATTTGAGCAAATAATATTACATGTAGACACTGTCAGTGCGGCGTGTTCTTACTGCATGTCCAAAGATAACAGATCAGATTGTACGTACACTTGCATGTAGTTTAAATCTTAAACGGATACATATCTAATACATCTTTATTCGACTTACCTTTTTCGGTATAAATAAA
This sequence comes from Chrysogorgia sp. JL179-B06, assembly GCA_035772405.1. Classification (NCBI taxonomy): domain Eukaryota; kingdom Metazoa; phylum Cnidaria; class Anthozoa; order Scleralcyonacea; family Chrysogorgiidae; genus Chrysogorgia; species Chrysogorgia sp. JL179-B06. Next base: position 19,991 of record JAYKKM010000399.1, on the reverse strand, counting down.
GGTACACAAACGTTAAGTCCAAAGAATGAGAAAATACTTCGAAATCGCCAAACTAGACAATCAGTCGAACTATGCGCCGGGCTACTTAGTAACACAATGTATCATATATCAGCCGGAAAAAAACGGCTATTTCACATTAGCCATTAGGCTATTTCACATTAGGCTATTTTACATTAGGCTATTTCACATTAGGCTATTTCACATTAGGCTATTTCACATTAGGCTATTTCACGTTAGGCTATTTCACATTAGGCTATTTCACATTAGGCTATTTCACTTTAGGCTATTTCACATTAGGCTATTTCACATTAGGCTATTTCACTTTAGGCTATTTCACATTAGGCTATTTCACATTAGGCTATTTCACTTTAGGCTATTTCACATTAGGCTATTTCACCTTAGGCTATTTCACATTAGGCTATTTCACATTAAGTTGAACCATTGCGCAAATAGTTGAATCATTTCAAAACAAGTTAAACCATTTCAAAAGCGATAGTTGAACCATCGCATAACTTATTGAATGACTGCACAATACGTTGCATCAACTCATATTTAGTTGAACCATTGCAGAACTAGTTCAGCCGTTTCACCACCGCACTATTTTTGGTGGTAACGGCCGCCCAAAAACTGGTACAGGATTGAGAGTTTGCCATGTACAATTTTTCTGCATGAACGCTCTTCTCTTGTATATACTAAATACTAAATATTAACATATTTTGAATGTCACGCACCAAACAAAGTATGCGGGAACCTTGGGACCGCGAGGAATTTCACTCTGCTTACCCAATATTCTATGAGAGCTGGGATGGTATAGTAACGACCGTTTACGAAAGAGAAAATTGCGTCGCCGACGAGATATGTTTCCATATATGAGAAAACTGTCGGTGACAACTCCATGTTTAGATAATAGTTAAGCCTCCTGTCAAATTAATACAAGTCCTTGTCCGTTTAATTGTTTTCAAACCATTAACATCAAGTAAAACAATACATGAATTTTAAAGGCGGTTTAAGAATTGGTTTCATTAGGCGGTAATTTGTCAGACAAATTAGTTGTTCGGAGGCACTACGTATATAATATTGTGTATACGATATATCGCGTATATACGATATACATTACTGTTTAAATCGCAAAATAAACAATCTAACATTCGTACCTGATCAAATCGAGAAGGGAATCAACCGGTTGAACGTGTCTGGACTCCGTTCCCTTCTCGTCGCCTTTTCCTTCGCCGGGTTTTATGCTTACCACGAGAATTATCCCCAAAACAACAGCGAAAATAGTGGTCGTAAAATAGTAGATCAAGGCCCTTCGTCCCAAACGACCGGCTGCTTTAGCATCGAGTACAGCAAGTGCAACAATCAAACTCGACACAATCAAAGGCAAGATCACCATCTTTAACATACGCATGAATATTTCGCCCGGGAATGATATGTACATGATGGTTTCCTTTGGATTATCGCTGTTTTGTACAGGATCATTCACTAGTGCGCCAATCAGGAATCCCAGCAAGACACCAGTGATAATAAAAACCAAGAGAAGATCTCTTTTCAGACAAGAGCCTACCAGCCTGAAACAGTTTCTCAGTGACGCCATGTTGATCAGTAAGGCTTTACTACCGGTATATGAGTATATATTGGACTCATTTTGGTTTTATTGTTACTAGGTTACAAAAGAAACCGGAATTCAAAGGATTACTCTGTTATGCATTGGCAAACACGCTGTGATAGCTTTGTTACAGGTGTGCAGTTTGGTGATGTTGAAAATTTCAGTGGAAAATTTAACCACCCCTGCACTGACAGAGCTGTATGTAATATTTGAACAACGACAGCGAGTGTTTCACCGGGATATCCAAACACGAGAAAACAATGTATGAAAACACGAGCGCGTAGCGCGAGTGTTTTTGTTAATTTTTTTCGAGTGTTTGGATATCCCGGTGGGACACGAGCTGGAGTTGTTTAAATAACTTCTCAAATGAACACAAATATAGGTTATATTTCATTGGATAATATTCTCTCATGGGAGAGTTATGTTAGTGATCTTCCTCAAATATCCTAATTACGTATGCCGATCAAATGCATGTATTGTAGTGTTCTGAGACACGGTGTTTGACTTAGTTATCCAAATGCAATCCCGTGACTAGATGGGTCTTTATTATTGGATAATTAGCTCATGAATTATTAATGAGTTTGAGAAATCATTACCTACAACTATATAGATTTGTGTATATTGCATTTGCCACTAGCCTAAGTAGCCCGAGTTAACGCATAGCGGGCGTCTTGTTTTCTAACAATAGTCCTTTGTATTTTTTGTCATTTTGTTTCGTTCTTTCATTTCTACTACTTGTCGTCAAATATCGTCCATCTATATCGTAGTTATTGTCAGTTGATGCCGTTACAGAAACGCGGCGTGCCGAATAGGGAATTGACTGCAGTTTAATTGCAAATTTTGTTCTGAAATAGCATAGTATATATGTAGCCTTAATGGCACAGCTTGTATATCGCATTGGTTCTGTTGAGGAGTACACGAGCATTGTAATTTTAACTTTGCCATTGCTTTAATTTCCAAATTCCAATAATTAAATAATTGTTATCAGCAATCTCATAAATAGTGAAATGAAAGATTTTTTATCACTCAAGATAATTCATGTTTCTGGCAGACAAAAAATCATAATCCTTATACTTACTTGGGTAGGGAAAGTACGCCGAAAGTATTGTACTTAACTTGTTTTGATTTATTGTACCGTTTTTTTTTAATTTTAGCATATAGTACACATAATTGTTGGTTTGAGGGGCTCTTTGAAAAACCGACCTCATCAAGTAGGGTATTGATAATTAATATGTAGATCAGCTGTACATTTCAAGGAACCTGGTTTCTATTTTTTTTGGTACAGTAATTACTTGGGCTACTGTGGTAGCCGAGTCTAGGTTTCGGTGTTTTTATTTTTTTGGGGTCGAGATATGGCCCCAACAGTCTTTGCAAAACTGAGGCAGTGACACAGCCTCAGTGGCTGCGCCAGCATCCCGTGTCCTGGAAACGAGGGTACACAATAATTGCGATTTCTCACATATTCAGCATACTTGAGACACAATAATGACGATTTTTTAATACACCTGATAATGGCGATTTCTAGCATCCTCATATATTTAGAAAAAAAAATTGAATAAAAATAATAAATTTGAGATGGGCACCCTGTGTTTCCAACGTGAATTTAATACACTGTTGACCTGTTTATATAGCTAGTTGTGTATTGATTGTTCATATATTATTATATATGAATGCATAATAGAAACATAGTTAATATAACCCAAATGAACACCTCATGTCGGCCTAGACCAACTCCAATCCAGATCAATAAATTGTTGTTTGCCAACTGCATGTTAGTTGGTCTGCACAGCCAGCTACATTGTACACACCTTTCAAACTGATTTTTGTCCTTGATTATTGATTTTTGTCCTGGCTCGTTATCTGAGTTTGCTCGCTAATCATGACATCACTGTAATTTGTCAATTGTCCAACACTAAGGGGGACTGGTAATTATTTATAGGGTTCACTGGGTTGGGAATATTTTAAAACTATTAATTCAAATATTTCCTTGATCCGCTCTACCAGTTTTGAAGCCTGCATGTCCAAACAAGCATAATTGGTGAATTGGTTGATCCATTTGTGAGATCATGGGCACATCCGATATGAAATATGGAAATGCATGCTGTTTTGAAAGTTGCATGGCTGGTGCATTTACACACTGGTAAGACAGTCACATCTCGGAACGTTTAGAATGCTGTTTCACACATGAACAGTAATACCATAAGAAAATTTATGGTTTTGTTTTTTCTGTCTCAATAAAAACACAAACATTTTTTTTATGTGTGCTTGTGCTCATCTTATTGTGTGTTGCACTTTTTATTATATACTTTTTATTGTGTGTTACACTTAATGAATAAAAACATTTCATAGCCCGTAGAAATGAGGGCAAAATATTTCATGACCCAGGGTCAATTTTACCCGACCCAATATATCCATAAATAATGACTGGCCCCACATGAGGCGAGCATGCTCAAATTATATATGCGCTAAAATTATAAATATGTTTCTGGTTCAAAATCTTTGTTTTGGGAAGAAATAATGTTTCTTCAAGCTGTTTAGCTTGTTGCATCATAGTCTTCAATATTCCAAAGTATAGCCCTAGCCTGCACAGGCTAAAGTAGCCTGAGTTACGCCTAGCGGGCGATTTTATATTATGTCCTTAAAACAAAGTAAATTTAACAAAATAAACGTAACAATTTAAACGAAAATATATATAGTATATATAAATTGAGTCAGTGCAAACACAATGGTCAATAGTTCCTGTGAGAATAAAAAACCTCACAAATATACAGCACGTTGTCGGTTGTCCTGAAAGACATATAAAAGGGATAAAAATGCTTTGTTAAAATTTAAAACCGAGAAAAGAACAAGATATTTATAATCAGCGTTTCATTGAATTCTAGGAGACTGCCGTAAATATAGCTTGACGATCGTCCGCGTTTATTTATTTATTTCGATATATTTCGCCATTGGTAATTAACATATAAAATAAATGTCGAAAAACCGCAACGAATCCTTATATTTTCGACAAATTCGCTGTCGCATCATCGCACGTGGGGTCTATCCGTAAACATCCGCCAAATCTCCGTAACAGCTTCGTGTCACGTGACGATATGACCACCCCAAGAAAAAAAGTGCTAAACCCAGCCGATTACATAGTGTGCTACTGGATATACATCCAGTAGACACAAAAAGCGTAGTATTAAGTGTAAGAGGGAGGATTGTAAAACATGTGAAAGGAATATTTAGTTTTATAGAAGTATAGAATGTTCAGTTAAAAAGTGTTAGAAGTGGTAGGGTTGCAATGGCTTTAGTCTAATAAACTTTAATTTCACAATAACCTATCATATATCTCGTTTCACTATCTTTTTGGTGGTAACGGCCGCCCATAAAAGTGGCGTGTTAATTTTTCATGCGTAAGCTGGGAAAGCTGTAATTAGTTATATTTGAGAAACAGAACGAGTTGGTAGGGCGTATTTAGCATTGGGAAAGGTGAGTGTAAAATATTTGAACGAAAGGTGTCGGGTTTTCATGAGATGATATAGAAGTAGGCAATGGGTGGTAAGCGGTATGGATAAGATTGCGAAGGTTTATTGGCCCCAGGCCAAAACCCGAGGAGGCATTATAGTATAGTCCCCGCGTATAATAGATCGATTGTCTTTCACACTTCTTCGATCGCCGTTGTCAGTGCCACAGTTGCAAAGCGTTGCAAAGCTTAAACTTTAGATGAGTGAGTTCAATTTCTAACTTGATGCGGAAACCATTTATCGAAACGTGTACCGCGTTCTTTCTTGCGCACTGTCAACAAAACTGTCAGTTTCCTCGGGCTCGGGGGTATATTATTATACATAGTCATAGGTCATAGTAGAATATATGTAGTATAATATACCAAACTAAAACAATCACAACTATATATACCAGTTCTTTTTGCGCGTGTGGGTTTCAGATTTCTCGCTCCGGCTGTAATGAGACATAATTTCTATTAAATCAGGTGAGTCTCCCATTCCGATCTATGGCTTAATTGCTCAATATCTCTATATAAAATTACCATAAAATTACAATAATGTAATTATGTATTCTACTGCATGTTTTGATAAATTTATTCTGCGCCGGACTACAGGGTTTTGGATTTCTGTTTTGTGTCTTTCTGCACCCGTGTCATCAGAAATTCGAAACCAGCTGACCTTTATGTAGAAAGGATTTATATGGTGAAGGAAAATTTCGAGTAAGCGACCCTGCGATGCTAGTGCAGTGCTCTGACCACTGAGCTACGGAAGTCGTTGCCGAGAGTCTAGTCACGAGTTCTGTATATATGGTGGTGGTAATGCCAGGATAAGATTCTGGGTATATTATAGGTAATATTTGGCATTTCACTCGATCAAACTACATGTTGAAAGGATTTATGGTGAAGGAAAATTTCGAGTGTTGCAATACATACATTTTAAGACCAAACCGGGACCAGTTGCGAAAATGCAACTTCAAGGCCTTCCGACTGGAATTGAACCCGCGACCCTGCGATGCTAGTGCAATGCTCTGACCACTGAGCTACGGAAGCCGTTGCCGAGAGCCTAGTCACGAGTTCTGTATATATGGTGGTGGTGAAATGCCAAATATATACAGAACTCGTGACTAGGCTCTCGGCAACGGCTTCCGTAGCTCAGTGGTCAGAGTATAGCATCGTAGGGTCGCGGGTTCAATTCCAGCCGGAAGGCCTTGAAGTCTGGTCCCGGTTTGGTCTTAAAATGTGAGATAATCTAATTGGCGCGGGTAAATTGTCGCGGGTCGCGGGTATATGTCGCGGGTCGCGGATAATTGTCGCGGGTCGCGGGTAATTGTCGCGGGTCGCGGGTGATTAGCGCGCGTCGCGGGTAATTGTTCCGGCTTTATTTTCTCCTGGTGTTTTTCCTCCGATTCGTTTACCGGGGGTAGACCATGGTTATTACAAATAAGTCAAAATGTAAATGCAATATTCTTAAGGTGGTATGTGGTATGTATATAAGGAGGTGCGTATGTTTCAGTCGTTCACGCACAGGGAATGAACCGTGAAGTATCGCGCGTAAATGCCTTTTAAACGCTGTGACAAGTATATTTCTTCGATTCAAAGTCTCTATAATTTATATAAGCCTGTCTGGAGCTCCGATTTGAGCTAGACGCTCAAGATTTGATTTTAGCCTACCGACATTCATCGATTCGCATTTCGAATAATATTTATCCATGGCTATGCTATTATCGAACCTTTATTTGAATAAATAAAGCGTTTTAAAAGTGCCTTATATAATTAAACACATTTGTAGTTGAGACAACAAGCAACGTTATGCTTTATAACGTAACGCCAAATTCTGATTGTCGCTTTTGACCAAGGATTAAACGCGCGCAGAAAATGCTTGCAAAGCTAGCCGTGTTATGGTGCGAGATAAAAACCTGCAGTCAATATATGTGATCACTATATTGAATATGCCCCGAATATCTAACTCGCAATTAAAAAGTTTCTGTAGCTGGCGGGTATATGTATCAATATTATATATATCCGCGATATTTCACGGTTCATTCCCTGTGCGTGAACGACTGAAACATATTGCATTTACATTTTGACTTATTTGTAATAACCATGGTCTACCCTCGGTAAACGAATCGGAGGAAAAACACCAGGAGAAAATAAAGCCGGAACAATTACCCGCGACCCGCGACAATTACCCGCGACCCGCGACAATTACCCACGACCCGCGACATATACCCGCGACCCGCGACAATTTACCCGCGACCCGCACCAATTAGATTATCTCTTAAAATGTATGTATTACAACACTCGAAATTTTCCTTCACCATAAATCCTTTCAACATGTAGTTTGATCGAGTGAAATGCCAAATATGACCTTTATGTAGTTGCATTGCAAGAATAGTTTCCTCATATCCTATACTTGTTATTCTGAATAAAAGGAAAAAAACGGAGAAAATTGTGCAATGTACAGAATACAGATTAACCCAGCTCAAATCAAACTGAAAGCACAGTACAATGGCTAGCCACCTGTTTGCGACCAACGACAAAGAAACAACGTCCATCCTATTGTTTCAAGACAAACTTGAGCAGTTGTTTGATATGTATCAAAAACTAACTGAGCTCTCACAACACTTGACAGTCTCTGACATGGACAAAGATGAGGTAATAATAAATATGGTCCTGCTTTTAACCGTTCAAGCCCAAATCACATACAACAATAAAAACAATGTATTTAGTGTCGAGGAACTACCTGACATATAATACCTACCATCTATGTATGAGCTTCATACTGTATATAATGTTACTCGTCAAAGGATTGAACTCGAAACCAAGTCCATACGCCTGACAACTGTGAGGGGGTCATTATAAACAGATTAACCGAGTCATATCCAATAATTTCAATATTTTGTTCGCCATTGGCAGTTTACCGTTATCGTTCAGTTCTTATTAAAAACACACAAACATGAATTGCGTTCAATTCGCCTTCGATTCTCCACTTTGCCTTAATTAAATCCACCCAAAAATAACCTCACGATATCCCTTCTGTTGCCTTGCTCGGGTTCAGGTCTCGAAATCCGGTTGTTCTCAGCGCTCCAAAATTGCGCAGCACTTACTATACCAATGAAGCAGCCTAATCCAATAAATATGCGAAAGCTAAATCAATAAATATGTGCAAGACGCAGCCTAATCCAAAGTGAATAACACAGCATTTATTAACAACTGAACTGAATCGCTTCTCGTGTGTTCTGTTGTGTCAATCAATCATTATCGCTTTTCTACTTGTGATATTTCCTTTTGTTTGTAAAGAAAAACGCCATGGATATAGTCTTGCAGAATGAATTTGATATCTCTAAATCATGTTCTGGTTCAAACGATTAAGAATTTTATTAGATTTATAAGTCAACGCGAAGCCACGCCAATTTCCTTGTGGCTGTGCGTTTTAGTTTGACATTGCATATGTATTTCCATTACGTTAAGGAAGGAAGGAATTGTCATCGAATCCGTTAGATTAACAGCTGCGTCCACTCTTCCATAGAAACGCATAAATTGAAACTGTAAAGTAATATGAATCTCGAACATGTGTCTGTGAGCATATACGCGCTACGTAACCTGATATAAAAAATGTCTGGCGTAAAATCAAATGATAAGTTCCAAGCAATAAGCATCCGAGAGCTACAAAAATGCTAAGCTGATCGTGGTGAATCTGTAAGTGACTTCGTTGGAAAATATGGGGCGACATACTAACTTGACCCAAATTTCGAATCGGATGACCAAGAAAGATGTCTGAAGAAACGATATTATTTATTTATTTATGACATGTAAACAACACATACATTCATAGACTTATACGATGAATCAACTAAATATTCAAAGATCAGAAGACGACTTATCACTTGCGCACAGCCCACAGCTTGCCCTATTTTAGCGAGAGAAGATCCAACAGAACTCACTACCACAGGCTGTAAATGAAAGAGGCTCGTGTGAGGAAGACTACTAATACAGAGAAAACTGATCAACAATCTATTTCACCCCCAACTTCATCTGTTCCGAAATCAAAAATATCTACACACGAGGTACCATTATTCAATACACGTCAGACTTGTCTTTTACACAATACAACACCGACAAAATCGTCTCACGCTGCCCCTGTCATGTGAGATTAAACTTTATATGTGATGTATAAAAATTTGCTATTGAGACTAACTGACTAACGCGTTTAACTTATTTGATTTCATGGTCTGTTGAACGATCCAAGAACCGTCCACTGATTCAAAGGTTAATATTTCTTTTGCAATTCTATAGTTCAATAATGCGTTTACCTTTATTATTATTAATAAATGTATATTATTTCTTTAATTTACTTCGATTTATTTGTTTTTCTCTATAACATACAATAACATCAATGCATTTATGTGCTATTTTCATGTCATAAATAAAAATATATCGTTGCTTCAGACATCTAATTGAGCCCGCGGTATAAAGCGGTGTTACTGAGCCCGCGGTATTAACTAAAACATAGATAATCCAATATCAATAAGTATTTGTCCAATATTGACTAAAGTTTATTAACTGTTGAGTGTCATTTACAACACTCCCACTCACTCAACATGTCACTAAGTCTATACAAATCCCAGCTTAATTAATGGCTTTGTGAAGATGTCGGCTACCATTTCGTTGGTTGGACAGTACTTTAGTTCAATTGTTCCATCTTGAGTTTTCTCCCGCACGAAATGATATTTAATATCAATGTGCTTCGTACGTTCGCTTGTGACCACTGGATTTCTTGACATAGCGATGGTTCCTTGATTGTCCTCGTGTAAGGTCATAGTTCTGGAACAATCTACTCGTAGATCTTTCATTAGTTGTCGCAACCATTACTGCCTCTTGCGTTGCTAAACAGAGTGCAATGTATTCCGAATGTTGAAAGTGCCACTGTTGGTTGTTTCTTGCTTGCCCAACTAATAGCTCCGCCCGACATGATGAATACGTTGCCATGCAGGTTGATCGTCGGTCATCTGAGTCAGAAGCCCCATCTGCATCAGAGTATCCCTCTACATGAACATCGGTTACTTGGTATCAACTGAGCAGTTCCTTTCAAATACCTGAAGACTCGCTTGACAGCTGTTAGATGCGCCTCGGTTGGTGATGAGTTGAATTTAGCTAGTGTTGCCACTGCCTGAGCAATGTCTGGACGAGTAGCTATTGCTGCGTATATTAGGCTCCCTACCATCGATTGGTACTGTACGGCATCCACTGGTTTACTATAACCATCGTCGCTCACTAGTTTAACATTGGGATCCATTGGCGTTGACACGGTCTTGCAATCTTGTAATTTGTACTTCCGTAAAATCTTGTTGATATACTGCTCAGTCTTAACTGATTTGTAATGCACCGTCCTTCATAGTAACATTAACTCCTAGACAGTAATGACGTTTGCCAATATCCATCTTGCCAGGCCAGTCTTGAGCTTGATCATCTCTTCTTCTGTTTCAGTTAGAAGTATAAGGTCATCAACATGAACAGTAACAATCGCCAGTTGATCGTTGAGGATTCGAATAAAGACACATGGGTCTGCAGCACTCTGATCAAATCCTAGTGATAACATAAATTCTTTCAAGGTATTGTTCCAACAACCGGTGAGCACTGCTTTAGCCCATAAAGCGATTTCTTGAGGCGACACACTAGTCCCTCCTTTCCTGGTTCTACGTAACCTTCGGGCTGTTGCATATATATTTCCTCGTCCAGTGTACCATTGAGAAAATGTTACTACATCCATTTGATGGATTAACATTCGTCGAGAAACACCAAAAGCCAAAAGAGCCCGGATTGACGAAAAAACGAACCACTGGGAAAAAAGTTTCATCATAGTCAATTCCGTACTTTTATAAGTAATACAATGGTTTTTAAGAATATAGTGATTAAATCTCCCGCAAACCGAGGAATGTTTGTGAAAGTCCCGAGGGAAAGCATGAGGGCGAAGCCCGAAGGCGTCCCGAGGGACTTTCACAAACATTCCGCGGTTTGCGGGAGATTTGATCACTATATTCTTAAAAACCATTGTATTAGTTTGTAATACCATGATGACCGAGGTGAAACTAGTGTTTTCATTGTACAAAACTAATTGATAGTAGGAGTATTGTGTAATACAATGCATGATCAGTGATGTATTCAACAATTTTCCATTGTAGGAAATTAATATAATTGTGTGAAATGTTTAGTGAAAAGTGAATATTAATAAGTCGAGTAATTAACACTTTATCTTACTGTCATTAACATTGTAGTGTAATTATTTTGTTTGTTGTGTAAAACGTATTAACAAAACTCTTTGTCGTGTCTTTGAATTTTGGCTCATGAATTTTAATCTGCCCGGCTTTGCCGGGAGATTTAGAGATCTCCCCGCTAAAGCCGGGAATATCGTGATTAAACCACCCGGCGAAAACAAAAGAACCCGAGGTCATCATGGTATTACTGTAGAAAACCTTTAGCCACTAGACGACCTTTGAATCTTTCTATATTTCCTGTTTTATCGTGTTTGACTTTAAAAATCCACTTACAACTGATAGGCTTACGTCTAGGTGGCAGTTCAACCAACTCCCAGGTCTCATGCTCCATCAGAGATTGGTATACTCGGCATCTGCAGCTGCTTTCCACTGTGCTGCATGTTCACCATCGAGAGCTTCCTTTAGTGTCACTGGTTCTTCGATTTCAATTACATAAAGGGCTGTATGCTTCGCTGTGGTGATCCATGCAGTATACTCGTTATGGTAGTACACTGGTGGATTTCTTTCTCTTTCCGAGCGTCTAGTCCTTGCATCTTCATCATTCAATTCCGTTTCTTCTCCAGGATATTCATTACTCTCTTCATCAAACTTCATTGGAAATTTTGTATGCCCAAAGTCAGTTTCATTGAAGGTTACATCTCGACGAATAAAGATTCTTCGTCGATTCTCATCGTATAGCCTGTATCCTTTCTGCAGTCGTAGTCGTGTCGACTCGGTTTCGTCTATAGGCTGCATTGCAGACTGCTTCTGCCCAGAAGGCCTTGGGTACTGCAGCATGCAGGATCATAGAAAGAGCCGCTCTTGAAGTGTTCGGTTCATACGCTAAGCTACCCCATTCTGTTGAGGCGAATGCGGCACTGTAGTCTCATGACGAATTCCTTTCTCCTTCAGGAAGTCTTGAAACTCAGCAGATGTGTATTCACCGCCATTGTCTGTCCGCAAAGTCTTAATCTTGCATTCAGCTTAGTTTGTCACTGCTGCCTCCCACTCTTTGAATTTTTCCAGCACTTCAGACTTTAATATAATATGCTTCATTGGGTAAACAGTGACACATCTGGAGTAATCATCTATGAAGGTCACAGAGTACTTTGCACCTCCAAAGCTTTCGGTTTTCATCGGTCCTGCGCAGCGGCGTCGCCAGGCCTGCTAGAGTGGGGTGGACAAAAGCACGAGGAAGTCTAGGGGGACCGGGGGTATGTATAACATACATTGTCACAAGTCACAATATTCATTACCCCCCCCCCCCAACAATTTGCTCCACGGATTTGAACAAACTAAAAAATCGGTCCTGATGATAATTGGGGTGGACAAGTCCACCCCAGTCCACCCCGTGGTGACGCCACTGGTCCTGTGACATCACTGTGGACCAGCTCCAGCTAGCCTTTTCGTTGACTGAATTTCTCCCACTGGCTTAAATGGCGCTCGATGTGCCTTTCCTTCTGCACAAGCCTCGCAAAAATCCAACTTGCCATTTCCAGGTATTTCATTTGACCAAGATTTAAATGCGCCATTCTTTGGTGCCATAGATCCAGTTTGATAATAATAATAATAATAATTTATTTCTATAGCGCCGTTTCCTATAGCTCAATCGCGCTTTACAATGCGTTACAAAGTTTTAAACTAATACAGAGTTTTATACTTGGTGTTAGACTATTAAGAAAACCATCAATTTATAAATATTATAACTACTATAAAACTACAACTACAGTACTATAAAACTACTATAATATAACAACTATAAAATTTAAACCACTTAGTCATAAAACTGTTTAAACAAATATGTCTTTAATCTCTTTCTAGTCGGACCTTCGTGGGAGCGGCGAAGTGGTTACGAAGAGTGGCACGAGATGAGAGAATGCAGAATTACCTGTCCGTTAACCAAGTGCGTTGGCAGTTTAATCTATGCCGCGCTCCTTGGTGGGGCGGGCAATTCGAGAGAATGATTGGTCTTGTAAAGTCTGCCCTGAACAAGACAATCGGAAACGGAATGCTATCTTGGAAGGAATTACAAGAGGTCCTTTTTGACATTGAGGTTACCCTCAACAACCGACCTTTAAACTGTGGAGGACGACGTCCAGTTTCCGGTGTTGACCCCAAATTCGATGCTTTTCGCGAACAGCAACGTCCTCTCAGAGATGGGTCCTAGCGGAATAGAGAGCAACGACCTTCGTAAACGGGCAAAGAAGTTGTTGAAGTGCAAAGAGGTCATGTGGAGTCGGTGGACGCGTGAGTATTTACGAGGACTTCGCGAGCGATCGCACCGTAGAAAAGTTGGAGTTGGAACCTCACCCAAAGTGGGCGATATAGTTATCATTAAATCCGAAGAAAAGAACCGGGGAAAGTGGTCCCTCAATTGGCATAGTGCGCTGATCGTGGGAAAGTACAAAGTAGTGAGAGGAGCCCGGCTGCGTGCTGGAAAATCGCATATCGAACGTGCGGTTCAACATTTGTACGGTGTAACTACTAACAACTTTTATATGTTACTACGGTGTAGTAACTTTTATATTTACTTAGTCATAGTTGATTTTAGGTTGATTGGAATACATGGCAAATATTGAGAACATTATGTTGTCATGTTGACGTTTCGTCCACGGTCTGCGAGTTCTTTCTTTAATCTCTCATCTGTGTTTCTCTCATCAGTTATCCGGGAGAGAATCTTTGCATTAGTTTGCGGGTTTACAGGTCTCGTAAATGGTTTTCAGACTGTGATTCATTGACGATAAAACTGCCCGAAATCGCTTTAATTCGCTATATTTATACGCCCACGCAATAATTACATTCTCTCGACGTAGAAAACGACGACGACGACGACGAACACAGAAATGAAGCCGGATTTAAGACTCGGCTATCCCGAGTAATGACGAGGATGAGACTTCAGACAGATTGGAACGGGATGATTCTCGGGCCGCAACGTATGCAGATGAACAGATCGACACTCCACACTCGTGGTTCTATACTTTCTTAGCATTGATTTTTGAATTGGGATTAGGAAATTGGACCAACACAGCAACACTGGAGTCTGGGTAGGTTGCTATTTAATGTAGATGAGTATGTATTTGCATAATATGCGGCATTTTGCCTATGACTATGACTGGCATATATGTTTATAATAATAATAATAATAACTTTGTTTAATAACCATCTTTGGAGAATAAATACAATGGTTTTACATTCAGTATGAATTTAAAAAATGGGTATAAACATTATACATTGTTTCATTAAAATTTAGCACACATTCAAAAGTTTAATATATATGTACACCTATAAAATTTAAAATAATCTAATCGCACGTGGTATAAAGGATTGTTGGATTGTTGATTCTATCCGTTCCAGATAGAGATACCATAGGCTTATTTGTCCTATTTGTTCGAAGATTCTACTCAGATTCATTCGTTATCGAAAAAATTTTTGTACAAGGATGTTGATCATCGTTTAGAATGCGAAGCAGCTCATTCTTTGTTGCCTTGTCACGCCTAATACTGAGATCTTCCAATGTATCTTTGGGAATGCCAATGATTGACAGACTCCTTCTCTGCACCCTTTCTATTTCCGAATCGAGATAGTCTGGAAGACCACCCCAGATAGGAGCTGCGTATTCGAGGAGAGATCTTATTTTCGTACAGTACATAGTAACCCCTACCTCAGCAGGTAGTCTTACTTTCCTGCATTCATGTAAGAAGAAAAGTCTCTTATTTACTTTAGCCGTAATTTCTTCAACGTGTTTATTCCACTTTAAATTATATTGGCAGTGTACGCCTAACAATTTAAACTCTGAAACCCTCTCGATGATTTTACCTTCAAGAGTGAGGCAGCTAGGTTGAGGCATGTCTCGAAATGCTATCCACATGTCCTTGGTCTTCTTGTAGTTTAGTTTCATTTTGTTCCCAATACACCACTGATTCATGCTATCGAGTACTGTTTGTAGATGACTTGAGTCTTCAGGGCCAATGGCCTCATACAAGGTACAATTATCAGCGTATTTGACAGCACCAATAGAACAGATAATATCTCGTGGAATGGCACTCTCAAGGTCGTCAATTAGAACGTTGAAGAGAGATGGTGAAATCACAGACCCTTGAGGTACACCTGCAGGGCACGGCGAGGCAGAGGAAAGGACACCAAGAAGCTTCACCTGCTGTGTTCTGTCGCATAAAAAGCTACGAATCCACTCCCAGAAGCTTTTGCTAATATTTGTAGACGCCAATTTAGCCAAAAGCGTACCGTGATCAACTCGGTCAAACGCCTTGCTGAAGTCGAGAAAAAGAGCATGGATTCCTTTGCGACCATATCGAGAATTATCAGTAGAATCAAACCAACTCTGAGTTATTTCAGCTAAGGCTGAAACTGTTGATCGGCCACTGGTGAACGCGTGTTGGTTTCCGCCGATGTTAAGATCCTTTGCGTTAAGACTAAGTTGCACTTTTTCCAATACCTTGGCCATTTGTGGAAGTACGGAGATTTGTCTAAAATCATTTTCAATACATACTGGAGGGTGCACCTTGGCAACTGGGCTTATCAGTCCATGCTTGTACTGTTTGGGATAAGTTCTTTGTTCAATACTTGTACAGATAATATGGTGTATAACCAGAGCAAGTTCCTCATGGAAGCGCTTAAGTACCCAGGCAGGAATACCGTCAGAACCTGTAGCTTTCTTGGGATTTAGCTTTTTAAGAATTGACTTTACTTGTCCGACACTGGGAAGAGGAGACGGAGTATCACGCAGTTCGACAGGTGGCGGCCCGGATGGGACTGTAGATGTAAGATTGTTCCAGGTAGATGTAAAAGCAATTTGCATTTTTTCCGCCAAAACCTTTACATTTTCCTCTGTAGGGGGGGTCTTGGTGGATTGAGATGACGCTCCAGTCAAAATGTTGATTTCCTTATGCCATCTAGCAGTGTCGGTTTTGCGAAAGCCAGCTGCGTTACTGTTATAGTAATTGACCTTGGCTGTTGCAATTAAACCAGACACTTTGTTACGAAGCACTTGGTATTTTTGTTGGTCCCCATTTGTATAAGCGCGTTGCCTCTCCCTGATGGTAAGTTTAATTTTAGGTGTTATCCAAGCTTTGTCTGTAGGATGTGTTCGGATGGTTTTCATTGGCATGGTGGTATCAAGGATATGTGTTAAAGTCGTGGTGAAGGCATCAACCTTGTCGTCGATTGAATTAATGTCGAAAAGATTGTCCCAGCATACTTGGTTGAGTTTGATTGTCAACGCTGCAATATTCGCTGGTTTTATAATACGAATTTTCTTGCTGACTGCTGGTAACTTTTGATGTTGCTTAGATTTCATTAGCAAGCATTGATGGTCTGAATTGCCCAGGGGGGTAGGTGTTGGACGCTGTTGAATTGATTACCCATATTTGTAAGGATCTGATCCAGGATGTTACCACCACGAGTTGGAGAACGAACGCACTTCTTAAGGTTAAAGCGTCTACATATAGGATTGACCTCCATCTTATTGAAATCACCAGCAATTACAATACCAGCAGCAGGATAGGACAACAGAGTTGCATCAAGTTTGTCGGTTAAGTAGTCGATCATTTCAGTTTGTTCGTAGATAGGTTTTCCTGGGGGGAAATATATTCCAACCATGATTATACAGCTATAAGGTCTTGGTAATCGTTTTGGATGCAGCAAGAGCCATAGGACCTCCTTATCGTCGACTTCTAGATTAGTTAGATGTTGAGTTGATAGTTCATTTTTCACAAAGGCTACAACGCCCCCGCCAACACGATTGGCTCTATCTTTACGGTAAGTAGTCGTATTCAGGCCAGCAGATACACTCGAGGTAAGAATGTCACTTGAGAGCCATGACTCTGTGAAAGGGGCCTAGGTGGCGCAATCGTCAGAGCACGCGTCTTTCACCTCTGCTATCGTGGATTCGAATCCCGACGGTGACGACTTATGATAGTTATGTGAAAAGAGTTGTCAACGCTCTGCCTAAAAAGTTGTGGGTTTTCTCCGGGTACTCCGGTTTCCTCCCACAGTGAATGTTGACAGGGTGGGTTGGGTTTAATCCCTAACTGGCCCTTCCACCGTAGCTGTGCTCCGTGATGGCGAGCAAAAAGGTGGCTGCTATATGCGCCCTCAGAAAGCCTTCGACTGATCTCGTTGAGCTGTGTCCTTCGCAATTCAGCTTAGCTCTCAGCTGCAAGTAAGGATAATAAGCACACCCCTTACTTACTTACTTACCTAATAATTGCCACATCAATGTCATTGTTCTCAATTACAGCATGTAATTCATCGATTTTGTTTAAAATATGGCAGGCATTTGTTAAAAGTAGCGAAGGTACAGAGACCTGCGTTATAAGACCAATTCGGACTTGTATATAATTATGTGGGTTTGTCGTTCTCCGAATAGGCGCACCTCTTTGTTTCTTACGTGGGCATATCTTTGCGTAGTTTATATCTTTCTTTGTCTGGTTAGTACGGTGTCACGGTCTCAGTTTTTATCTTCCGGTCTGAGATTTCCCCTTACGGTTAGGATTTGGGTTAGGGATTGGTTTGTATTTCGGTTGTTCATATATCGAGAAAGCGCCTAATTTGCGCAAAACCACTTTTATTTGCATGAAATGTAAATAATGCATTTTTCATAAGTATATTTTGTAAACAATGAATACTCTGTTCTGTAAATATTTCAGTTAAAGTAATTTTGTAGAGCTACACTTCTGTTTGTAGATACATGTATTTTGTGAATACCCTTATATATACATGTAGGAATAGATTGAAACTTTAGATTTATCATATTTGTACATAATTTTGTGAATACCTTATACAGCAAATGTTTTTGTAAATAATTTTGTAATTAGGTTGAGAATACTTTTATATAAACACAGTATGCTGTTTAATGATACCTTTGCTGACTTTGCACATGATCTAAAACAGAACCAAGTAAATCTTCGAACGTTCGGTAAAGTATTAAGACTGTGACAATTTGATAGAAATATGGTGTTGGCGGTAAATACGTAGCGAATTTAATATTTCAAATGATAAGAACAATATCGCGAGGAAAGAGCTCAGACTGGGGGAGCATTCTGACCAGAACAACCGCGTGCTCATTCTTCCGCCATCCGTCACGCATGCGCAATTGGACTAAGGGAAATCTCAGACCGGTGGATAACTGAGACCGTGACAACGGCGCTGGACAATGAAGTGTAACGTACTAACGTGTATGTTCCGCACTCGTTACTCGCGAGTGCTAACGAGTACTCGTTCCGTGGAGGTATACCTTGCTTGCGAGTGGTACTGTTAGGAAGATGCGTATCGTATTGTTTATTGTGTGCCTGCGCAGGAACTGAAAAATAAAAAAACTTGGAAGGAAATTAAACAGACACTATAATCGTTTTAGAAATATTGAAGAGTTTTGGAGATCATAAAACAAGCTTGGAGTGTCAAATACGCTAGTCAATCGACCGTGATTTTATTCAAATGCTAAAATTTATATTGCTTATACTGCCGTCGCCGTCCTAGGTTGCCGTCGTGAATCTTAAAGTCCCCATTAGCGAAAGTGGACGGGTATATATTCTACAATTTAGCGTGTTTGATAAAATCAGCAGTCATAATTACACTTCATAAATGTATCCGGAACCGTTCCGGCACAGTACATAAAATACACATATTGCCATTAAATTTCACGAAGATAAAAAGTAAGAAAGGAAAGAAAAACGAGGCGTTCAGAAGCGCTTTTGGTAAACTTTTGGTGAACAAACAGTTGACGGTAATAATCGCATATATCTTGCAGTGCCATGCGGAGTGTGGCTGCTTGTGCATCAGTGCATGTCCTCTTTATCCACTGGGTCTTGCAAAGACTTTGCGTCTAGACGGGTTTTAATGAAATTGTACAATTCATGGGCATTCCGTATTTTTCGCGCACACGGTTTACAAACATCTACAGAAATCGCTGGCACTTGTAACGTTTTGTTTTCTTCCGTTACTGGCCTTTTTCTTTGGGGTTTGCATTTGTTGCACGCAAAAGTGAGTTTGACAGATTCACACGTGAACTTACTATTGACCTTTAGATTTGAGGACGAAGACGAGTTTACCATTGCGCATGGTTCTTTTCCATTGTTGATTCTCCACTGCGCAGAAAAGTTCGTCTTCGTACTCGTACTCGTACTCATAAAGGTCGCTATTATTGTTATGAATCCGTGCAAGTGCTCATATTACAAAACAGTCATACGATTGGTTATTTTTAATTAGTTTTTAATTAGATTAGGATAATTGTCGGCCCGCATTCCGTCTTGCCCAACCCCTAAAAAACCGCCGGCTACGCAGGCTATTTGTCTCGGGGAAAAAAGCCACAGAGCTGCCTGCGGAGGAGGCTACTTGAGGTGCTAAATTAGTAGACTAGATAGAGACACAGAGATTGTTAGGACTAGTAATTGAGTGTTAAACGCATGTACTCGTATAATGTCAGATCTATAGCCATCGAACCTAATGTCGGAACTATAACCACGGCGTTAATAGTCAGGGGCGAAACTAGCTCTTTTTCGTTGGGGGGGGGGGGGGGGTGTACGGTAAAATTGCCCTGCTAAAATCTTTGGTTCCCTGCAGCTCCGTAGGTAAAATTTACCGAAACGTATAAACGGAGGCCTGCCTCAATCTACATGCATTTGAACTAAAT